>VZTR01021054.1:408874-465469 GCA_013400775.1 Chaetops frenatus | reverse complement strand
GTGTTTTCCTCCTTTACTGTAAATGTTACTTAATTGTTTTTTCTTACGTTCCTGGTTTTTTTTGGGATTTTTTTTTTTTTGTATGTGAAGAAATCTTCAAGTCTCTGAGTGCAAGTAAGAAAGAGTGGTACATACTGCACACTAGCTAATGACCATAACTTGACTTTGTAATGCATTGTTATGGCCATAGAAGTCTGCATGTACACTCAGAAGCAGTTCAGTTTTGTTGTCTTACTATGCAGTAAGTTTAAAATTAATATCTTTAAAGATTATTTGTTTTTAAGTGTCTGTCTTCTTCTGTGAAGTTCATAATTCCATCCTCTTTCCTTATTGTTCACACAACCCCAAACCACTGCACAGCTTAAAGTATCCCAAGGTACTATTTTTCTGGTGGGTTGTTCTGAGTCCCTCTGTATCCTCTTCTGCTGCAGACCCAGCAGAAATGCTGCATTGCAGGCTGTATGAAACAGCTACTGATGCTGGTGCATTAAGGGGTTAAAGATGAGGGGGGAGGAGGGGGGCTGGAGTTGAGGAGGGAGGGCTAGGGAGGAGAGGTATATACAGGCCACACCTTCATATAAGGTATTGTGCCAAGTGGCTCTTCAGAGCTGCTTAATTTAAGATGTTTGTAGTTCTTGCTGATATTTTACTGGAACTTCAGAGAGGGCATTCAATGAAAAAAAAAATCATTGCTTTCTCCAGCATAACACTGACACTGGAGGGACAGACCATTCCTGCAGCATCTGTGGAAAGTCTCTGAGCTCAGCGAGCTCCCTTGATCGCCACATGCTGGTGCACTCAGGTGAAAGGCCTTATAAATGTTCAGTATGTGGACAGTCCTTCACCACCAATGGAAACATGCACAGGTGAGTGCTGATCGTGTCCCAGGAGTTTGGAGAGGATTACAGCATAGGGGCTGTTTTATTTCCTCGGAGGGACTAGCAAGCTGACTAAAGACACTTGGGCAGAAAATAGTGAAGCATCTGTGCCTACAAATATACATATAATATGCATGATACACACTACAGCTACTAGGATATTTAAGTAGTGGGAGGAAATCAGAATTGAAAATGGTCTTCTAGCTTTCTTTAAGTATTATCAAGAGTTATAGCTTTTTTAAATTAGTAATAGAAGTAGTATGACAAATGGATTTTTCTCAGGGATAAAAATATATAGCCAAGCTATATAGGAGCTTCTGATTTCATAGTTTCAGAGTCATAGATTCAAGTGGTTGTATTGGAACACCTGTGATGTTGTTGGTGTTATATACTTAGGTATCCAAGTGCCATCACGAAGATGCCTCTTTGATATATTTGTCTTGTTTTTAAATACACACATCAATATTTGCACTATAGACAACTTATTGCACTATAGATCTGGCAAATTCTCTGTAGTCCAAATTTCCAAATGTAGTCTCCCTTGTAGGGATGTAGCAATATGTACAGTTGTCAACTGAGGAAACAGAATGTAAAAAGCACATTGCATTTCCTTCCCCTCTCTCATCCCTTGATTCAGAATTCATTTATTTGCATGGGTGGAACATCTCAGAACTGCTTAAGACTTCATGGATTCCCACATAGCTTTAGTCCCCATATCAAACAGTTTACAACCTACAAAGAAACTGCAAGACAGGTAGGGGTAAAGAATATTTCTAACAAGGAGAAGGGCAGGAGTGATGGTTAGGGACTGGTTCTGTGTGGAAGGGAAGAGGTCTTGTTTCTCTGATTATTACCAGTAATTTTCCAAACAGTTGCTGTAGGTGAAATGAAAGGATGATTTTGATGACAGTAGGAAAGATAACGTAGTCCTACACAATGGAAGGAATACCTGCTTGCAGCATTACTTTTTCTATCATTTTGTTCGTGTTAAACGCTTAGGTGAAAAGAGAGGGAATGCAGCTTTGTAATTCCATATTTATTTAACTTATAATGGATTAGGATTGGGGAGAGTTGGCCAGATAGATAAAGAATGAGAAGGGAAAAACACGAAGACGTACTGGCCTTGGGCACTGAATACATCACACATCTGACTCATCTGACCAGAGGTGTTGTAAGCCAGGTTTGCCGGGTTGGGTCATTATTGTGTGTGATGTGCAGAAGGCAGGGCCACTACTGAGTTGCAACTAATGCCACTGTCAGTATCCAAAGGTGACTTCCAGTGGTGGAACTCTGGGATGGTCAGTCACTTGTGTCTGGGTGGCTTGCTGAAGGACTGCGTGTGTGGTTTATTTGGGTTTTTGCTCACTGTGCATCTCCTATGCTCTCCTAGAAGCAGAAAAGGGAGGCTTCCCCTGAAACTTGACTCCAGGCCTATGAGAGACTGATGTAGTCACCTTTGCTTATGCAGGTTTCCCCATACAGAAATTTTTAGCATGCTTTTGTAGCAAATTTATAGCCAAATTGCCAGGCTCACTGACTTGCCCAAAAGAAGTAGAGATCAGAACCTTCTGATGAGAAGATAGTTTGTTTTTAATTTTTTCTTTTAACAAGATGATGACTGAAGTTACCAGAATGGAGTGCTGTATTTGCTGACCGCACTAAGAAGGACCTAAGTTCATGCAAGGAAAATCTTGATATTAGAAGGGTTTTTTTGTCTGATAGGTGCCTGCCTGTTCTATTAAGCTCCTTCTTGTGTAGAGCTGCCCTGCAGCAGCCGAAGGCTGTTCTCAAGCTTGGTATCTCTGCAACAAGTGACCCCAGACCCGTGACAAGCAAAATCCTGAGCACACTGAAATATGCAGGTTCTGCTAAAGGAGAGTTGCGGTTGGCAGACGGTGCCTTCTGGTCTTTTTCAGTGAATAACCTCTTCTTGTTGCTATAACCAATGGTAATACTGGAGCTTGTTGCTGAAGGAAAGCATGAATGTGTGAGCAGGCAGATGAGGATAAATGCAAAGTGAAATCAAATTTTTTATCTGGTGCTATGACATAATCACAAGGAAGATGTTCATTTTGCGCACCAGTACCTCCTTCTGAAACAGGTATTTCTGGTCTAAGATGGTGTTAAGTAAATTTCTTTTCCAGGCATCTCAAACTTAGCTGTAGCATCATGTCCAATGGACTGTCAGTGCTGTGGCTGAATGCCTCTCACATCTCATTCAAAACTGCTCCTGCCTTAGGATTCTGGAGCAAGGATCTGTTTGCCAGGTTGTGCCTCGTGTAAGTCCTGCAGGCCATGTCTGTCATGGTGCCATGTCTGTTCTTCTGTACCAGCTAGATGATAGTACAAGTCCATCTTTCTCTGCTTTTGTGTGCAGTTCTTTTATTGTTCTCTATTTTTGTGCTACAGTATCTAAGTAGTGACAGATGTATGTTCACAACAGGAAAAAAAAAAAATTTCTCATGTGCCCCTGGTAGCCAGCATGGTGGTATCCCTGGACCATTGCACAGTATGGGATCAGAGAGAGGAGTTATAGGTTCAGCAGAAACCTACGATGTGTGGTAAAGAATCAGTGTAACTTGTGAAGGTCCTGCAGGAACCTCACAGGTTTCACTGCACTTACACCAAATATGCTTAGTTCACAGGAGAGGAGTGAGGGAGAAATTGGTCTGCTGGTATCTGAATGGGGGGGAAAATGTGTAGGCTTATGCCATGTACATCCTCTCTTCTCTTTCTCCCCCTCTGCCATGTTCTGGCTCTTACTTAGCTGTAGCTTTCTATACTATTTTTAAATCCACGATTTTAAAAGACCTTTTAGGGGAAAAAGCTCAGTGGAATGATTTCAGGGAAATACTGTGCCATGGAAGTGCTTATTGCTGTTCCATCGCAGAATGAAATTTCGGATCCATTTTTCAACCTCAAAGCAGCCACACCATTAGACATTCAGCTGAGTAGAGGAGGGAAGGAGATGAGTTTTGGTTGCTTTTTTGGGTTAGAAAATGATTACCAGTGTTGTTACACTCTCAAGTGCCCATCATCTCCATCAAAAGTATTTTTTCTCCACCTTCACTTTACCAAGGGAGAAAAAACTCCAGAGCTCCTACTTGATGCTCTCTTGCATTACAGGAAAACTTCTATGCAATAGCCAAACTTTTTGTGGAGTGAGTGAGAATGCTGTTTCCTGCACATCTCTTCTTTGAGTTTGTGTAGCTGTGCTGAGATGTTGCATGTACTCTGCACTTGTGAAATCGGTGCTGGCCTTCCTGACTCCCACAATACATGCAGCACTTCATTTGTAAATGAGTTATAGCCTCTCACATGAAGTCCAATTTCTTTTTGTTGTGCTCCTTGGCTCCTCGTCAACAAGTCTAGTTGAATGGGCACAGCAGACTGGGGTGGAGGGGGGAGGTTCTCTTGTGCAACACTAGTAAGAAAAAGAGGTTAAAACCTGCTTCCTGTTCTGACCAGTGTGACTCTTGGCCAGGATTTTCAACAGGGAACCTTGAGCCCAGAGTTTCTCAGAAAACTCTCTTACAGGCTGCCAGGCTGTTCAGAGTGACCTGAACCTTCTGTGGGGACAGTCACATTTGGAGAGAGCAAAGGTCTCTGTGGAGTGCTCAATGTCCAGAGCAAAAAGCTGATTTTCTCATTCTCCCTGATGTGCTGTTAGGCTGTCTGCTGCCATATCAGTGCTGCTCCTACCGTTTGTGGAGGGTTGGTGCAATCTGATACAACTGTTAGTGCCTGGTATCAGCATCAGGAATTGCTCTGGAGAAAAAGACCTAGAGATGATGCTGAGTTTTTTAGAGATTTCTTTTTGACCAGTATTGGAAAGAGCAAGTCTTCTTGGGAAAGAAGAGCAAGCCTTCTAGAAACAGGAGCTGATTAGGGATTTGAGGGCATTGTTTTCTTTGGGCTTTTTAAGAATCTGGAGGAAGGAGTTAGATCACAGTAGTTTTGAGTTCTGCATTCCTGTAACTGGCACTGTAATGATCAGTACATAAGAAAATCTGCAATTTAGGATATGCCTTATCCTCACCCTTTTTTTCTAGAGAGAACAGACCCTGTGGCTTTCTCAGTCACAGCGAATTTAAGTTGAATGTTAATATCTCCATCAGGAGCATAAACTATAAGGAGGGGACGGGGATGTATAAAGAATTCCTGAAGCTCTGTAAGAGCTGGGGATTTCCAGTGTACTGTCTCCAGTCAAAAGATTGCAGCTACTAAAGACTCCAAAGATTTGCCATCTGTACTGCCAGACTAACTCCCTAGGGAGTTTATCTGTGAATAATCCCAACCCTGAGGAGCCCTTTTGGGTCTAGACTCTGACACCAAATAGGTGGTTTCAAGTCTCTTACTCCATCTCTACCATTGCCTCTCCCCAAAATGCAGACAGAGGAGTTAGGCTGCTGCTGTGGGTTGTAGTAGTGGTTTGTGAGTGTTAGGAGGTAGGGAAAAAATTTTACTTGCCTTACCGTATTGCATTCAAGGAGAACGTGCATCAGCCTTCAGTGGGAAGGGCGATGCCTCCACTTGCTCCAAAAGTGTTTCCTTTGGGGGTAGGATACTTTGCTAGCAGTTCCTTTTTCATTTCTGTGACTAAGGATAGTCCGTGGCTATCACTTTAAAGTCACATTTTCCTCCCTGCCAAAGACATGCTCTCCATGCAACTAGAAAATGTTAATGGGGTATAAATGCCAAAAGGGAGGCGAGAAATGACCTTCCTGCCAGTTTCCAGTGGGAAGCTATTAAAGACTCTGTGGCAAGCCTGAGAAGAGTAAAGGGATAATACGTGTGTTTCAGCCACAGCTTCCCCAGTTTGGTAAGTGAAGGAGCATTGTCCAAGGCTGGTTTTCTCCAGACTGTGTATACAAATCCGATAATGCAAACTAACTGAAGTGTTTCATTTGAAACTAAAACGTAGCAAGTATCTACCTTCTTTCTCTTCTTCCGTTCCTTGCCCTGTCTGTGACAAAATTAGTTAGAATGGCTTTTTATTTACATCCTGCTTAGGTACTTGCAGGCTGTTTATGTACCAGCTCGGGAGCAGGTTTCAGAGTTTGGGGATTTTTTTTTTTTTTTGGCAAATGTGAAACACCACATACAACAACCACATGCAGAAGTCTTTGAAACTCAGATTGGAAGATCTGGATCGCAGAAGCTATGCTTTGAAGCATTCTTACAAAGGCTCCTATCAAAGAAGGTATTTCTTCTTTTAATTAAGAAGGCACTTTCATTCTCAGTCTTACTTTCAGTACTAGATAGTTTTCCCAAACTTCTGATTTTAATACACTGTGGAGAGATAAACAGCTGGTTTTTTAATCAAGATGTGGTACTATTCTGATGTTCAAGTCTTTCTTAAACAACAGTTTATGTGTGCACCTGTGTGTTGCTGAGTGACTTTCTTAAGAAAGACAGAAAATGCACATGCTGGAGGGTAATCTGTGAATTCTGATGTTTTAACCATCCATCTTTGCTGGCATGAAGAGTGTGCACGTCTGGAAGATTGTAATGCACTGCTCAGAAAATGAGTGTTGTTGGATCCTGATGAAGGCATAGGGGTTGAGATGCATATACTTTAATGGTTTCCCTGCTCCCTTTAACAAGAGTCTGTGTTTCATGGGCAGGCATGCACACCGGCCACCTGTGACTCTGCACATACCCAATAGGCAGACTGTCCTGAAGATCTGGCTGAATCCATCCTCTCTCTGCATTCCACCTGTGAATCGCTCCCATGTTATTTATGGCATTGGCCTGCTTCCAGTACGTTGTGTGTGCTTTGTGGGGTGCAGCCCAGTAACAATGCCCAGCCTCTAAGTACAAATAGGATCTCTGCAGTCCAGCACGTGCAGGCTGGCATTTGCTTAAGAGGGGAGTTTTGGAGGCAGAGCGTAGCCAAATGCAATGAAGACCTTTTTTTCTTTCCCAGAAGATGAGAGGAACTGCCTTATTACAACATGGTTTGTTTTCTGGTGGTTTGCATGTGGAAATTTGGTGTAGCCTTGAAAAACTGAGCTTACAAGATCTTGTAGCTAAAAACAAATAGCCGAGGAGCTCGCCACACAGAAGATGATTGACACTTTACACATGTGAAAAGGCTGTCTCCCATTGTCTTGCACAATAGAAATGTCACTTTGGTCATATCCTAAGGAGCTTTTATTTCAATGTTGTAATTGGTCAATAGTGCTCTTAAATATTAAGAACCAGGCTGTACAACAGGCTTTTAAATCCATTCCGTATATGTAGGGGGATGATTTAACCACTGTCGGCATGATAGTGAAAGATAAGCTTCAGCAAATGCAAGTGCCCTAATTCTTCAGCAGGGATAATGAACACAAAGGACTAACTTATGCTTCTAATAATTGATGGCTGTAGTTGTGGGTTGCAGGTGAGATGTGATAGCTGGTTTGGTTTTTTTTGCAGTTAAAAAATGTTTGTTACATTTTTTGCTAGTACATTTTGTAAATAATGATGGGGAAAATGGGTGGAGAGAAGCTTTTTGGTCTCTCCTGTCAGCAGATAATATCCAGAATATGTGTTTGGTATTGTACTGGGACCCCTGTGAAAGAAAGAGAGAGAGAGAGAAAGAAAGAAAGAAAGAGAAAGGGAGAAAGAGAAAGAAAGAAAGCAAGCCTTTTTAACAACAATATGGCAGTAAGAGAAGAGTCTGTTTCTCGGTGTCTTTGATTTGAAATAGAAAACTACAGTGTTTTTAATTGTCCCAGGAAGAAACTTTTGTCTGTCTCACTGTTGCTGAGTAGATTTACTTCTGGAAAGACTATATAAACTTTTGTTTAATTCACATGACTCACAAATAGGGTGCTCAAAAAAACCTCTCCAGCAGTATCTTCAACAGTAAAAGACTCTGGATGACCCTGGTGCCACAGAACCTCTGGGAGCCCTCAGAGCTGAGAGGAGATGCCATAATTTCAGATGTGTTACATGCTGCTTGTAGGCTTGGACAGTATCCCCCTTCAGTTATCATTAAAGAACAGCAAAGGAAGTTAACACAAAAACATGAATGCTGAGGTCTGATTAGAATCAAGCGAAGCAAGGAAGTGCAGAGTTAAGATTTATATGCAGACCTTAATTAGCTCCATTGTTCTTGAGAACCAAAGTGTACACAATGAGAAACATTATACTTGCATCTCCAGAGCTGCTCAGTACCTAAACATAAGAAAGACTTCTGCGTGCATTTCAGTCCCAGATTTTGTGTGTATGTTCTCTTTAAGCAATAGCAGTGTCTAATCTTCTGCATTGTAAGGTTGTGGGTTCTTATGTTTTGGTTTTCTGCAGGCAAAAAAAAGGGGACACTTTTAATGAGTTTAGGTTTCTGGTGTGATTTGTGTCGAGGAGAAGGTGGTCTGACGTGGCAGGGTAATACCGCCCTCCTCACGGGCAGTAACATAAATCTCCTGTATAACAGAGTGTATTGAGCGTAGCTTAGTGCTGCTTTGTTACCCATGTCACAGTTCAAATAAGCACAAGCCACTTGACAGATTAGACTCTAGTCACAGAGCACATGGCAGTGCAAGACCTTGATCTTTCCACATAAGTACCCTTTCAGGAGTATCACCTCCTCTGAAGGTCTAGTATTCTTGGGGATGTTTTCTCCCCTTCCCACTGTGAAGAACTACAAAATAAATACAAGCCTTAACTTAGCAAGCACTAGAAAATCCAGGTGATCTTTGTGAGGAGTTGAGGTGGTTTTAGTCCTCTGCCATAAACCTGACATGTGATTCTTGTGGACATGTTAGCTCTCAAGGTTAACAAGTAACGTGTTGTTTTGTTCACTTTTTGGCTGGTGGTTTGTCTTGTAGCTTGTACTTCGGTTGGCTGAGTCTGTGTAGAAAATGCTGGTGGTGAGAAAGTTTGCTGAAAGAGTTTGTATGTTAAGGTAATCTTTGTTCAGCCTGTTGTGCATGCACATGAGAAATACTTGCATCACTTCCCTTATGAATGTATATTCCCTGCCCTCCTATCCTCTGAAAAGACTCCTGGGCCAAGTACTGAGGAGAATGAGGAAAAAGTCTATCACAAACTGCATTTGTGGTTACTGTCATTCCACCTTTAATGTATGTCTTCCAGCTTTACCTTTTTTCCCCCCAGTATCTAACCTGCTCAACCTGTTCTAGTTCAGCATGCTGGAACCAGCAAATGGCAGAACCCCTATCAGGGTCAGCAAGTTTTTTCCTCTTTCTTTCTTCCCCTCTTTTAAAAATAGGCTATTCCATAACAGTGGATTGACAGCATTTGGGGAAGCTTCCGTAGCTGTTAAAAAAAAAATTTAAATAAAGTGAGGGGAATCTTGTCATTTGGACTTGGCCACAACTACAGTCATCAATTACTAGAAGCAGAAGTTAGTCCTTCCACTCAAGTTGTTGAGCCATGATGCTCATATGCACGATATACACAGCTTAGGCAAAGACACAGTCCTTAAAGTAGTAGTGCCATTATACAACTGCTAAATAGCACACAATATGCAAATACTGCTTTCTGTTTCTTGAGGGTATCTATAGATATGGCAAGTGCTTCAGGCTGGTCTCTTAGCTGAAGTTCACTAAACACTCTCCGTGGTTTTTTTGTTGTAAATCCTCAGAGTCAGCTTTCGAGTGCTGACTCATGTGGAAAGATACCTTGAAACAGAGAAGGTATACAGCTTCTGTGTGGCTCTTATTTTATACCAAGACACTTCTCAAGTGTGGTAGCTTTCTTGGCAGTTTCAGACAGAGGGTAGAGAGAGCAAGGCAACAATTGTTCATGGACTGCATGAATTCCACTTGAGAGCTAAAGTTCCCAAACTCCTGTAAAGTAGCACAGGTCATGCGGGGACTTCTGTTCCCAGCTTGACTAAACAGACATGGAACAAGATGTGAAACTTCTTCCTGGTGCTTAGGTCCTCAGCAAGGGAATGCTGTGAGGAAGGAGGACCTCATGTTCAGGAACAGGAGAGGAAATGGGCTGAGCACGTGAAACCTCTCTTGCTAGGATGCCGTCCTCAGCAGTGGGAAAAGTTTGCAGTTTGTGTGTGTGCAGTGATAACCTTTTACTTCCTTGCCCCTTGAGATACTTGGTGGCTGCTGATACCAGGGTAATGTGGAGACCCTGCTTTTAAGGAAGATGTGCTTCCTTTACCTCGTGCAGCTTCCTTGCGTGTGTCTGTGTGTGTGTTTTTGTGTGTATGTGTCGGGGAGGGATACTCTGCTCCATCTGCACAGCGTCCCCAGCAGTGCTGTGGCCGTCTGTTTTTTCCTTCTTGAGCTCTGTGACGCAGCAAGTTGTTCTGTGCTGTGCTGTGCTGTCAGGATTGCTCAACAGTGGAGTGTGAGAGGGAACCAAGAGCAAGAGGGCTTTGCCTGGTTCTGGGAAGTAGCTGGGGCTTATGTTTGCTTGGTTAAGAAAGGGGTGTGGTTCTGGAGGGGAGGCAGGACATACCTAAGACTTGTTCGACTGTGTTTGCTCTTTAGGATACATCTTTTCCCTGTTGTGATATACTTTCTCTAATTTTCTCTTTCCTTCCCTCTCCTTTTTCTGCTATGTCTGTTCTGTTACTAAAATTTTAAATGGCTTTCATTGTCCTTACCATCTAATAGCACTTGTTTCCTTTAAACATAAAGTTTCCTGAAAAATCAACAGTGAAGTAACTGAATAAGGTTATATAGTGTGGTAACTAAAGGACATGCCTGAAAACCACAAATCTGAAAAAAGATTGAAGGAAACAGTTCAGAATGTCCCAGGCCAGATTTAAAAAATATTACTTCTGCTTAATTTTACTGTTGTGAGTACACCTTTTTCTCCAAGCTTAAGAAGTACGGTGGCCTCAGAAGGATCTTGTTTAATAAAGGATGATCTTGTCCCATATCAAAGTTTCTTACAGCTTGGAAATCTCCTTGCATTGTTAATGTAGGTCTGCTCTGAACATAATGCAAACTGTGTATGACATCTTGGTGAAGTGGTACTGGGAAGCTCACACTGCATTTCCTCCTCCTTTGTCCTCCCTTATGCCAAGGTTGATGCAAACTACTTTATTCTGCTGTACTTTGGGAAGCTTTGCTTTGTAGGCATGGTTTGAATCACTTCCCTGTCACAGCATCATCAGGCAAATATTTGTCTCCCTTTTTTTCCCTTGAGGTGTTCTGACAACATTGCTGTTAGGGAATAGGAGTAACTTTGAGCCAAGCTGGGAATGCAGTTGTATCCATTTCAGCCTGTTTGAACTTGCTGAGTCTGTGCAGCAAGTAGTTGCTTAAATGTGAATACAGCATAATTATTCAGAAGTGGTACCCTCCCTCGTTGGATTTGTAGATCATTATCTTTCTTCTCACTTATGCTTACAACTTGCCTGTATTCACAGCAAAGCAAAATTTTTCTCTAGGATAAAAATACAGAATGCTCTGTGTGCATGTGTGTGTATCATATATCCTTAGGTATCATGTATTGGCAGCTGCGTGGCACTGGCTAACTTTGCAGACTGTCCCGGTAGCACTGAAAAGAAACTTGAAATCTGTCATTCGAATTTAATCACTGGTGGCTTTTTCAGCCTTAGCACATGCAGCCAGTCTTGGTGGATCTGAATAATGGCACTTCTGTCATCCCAATGATGCCATCTGCCAGAAGAACCTCACTGCGCTTGGAGCCAGGCAGCCGCTCTGAGCTGGGGAGGATGCTGAGGGTGTGTCTGTGTGGCACCTTGAGCACCTGGGGGATGCTGAGGGGGCAGCTACACCTACCTGCTGCCACACGCTGCTGTGTGGGGAGGCTCCCCAGGGCCACGTTGGCTTTGGCAGACAGCGTGAACAAGCACTGGAGACGCTGTGAGGATGAGGTGTGCCAGCAGGATGGCAGTGCCTGGCTGCCACGGGGAGCGCTAGCAGGGGGATCTCCTGCTAGGCCTGCTTGCAGACATGAGGCTGAAACGAGTCAGGGCATCCCAGTCTGATCCTTCTGGCACTTGTTTGCCCCACCCTACCCTTTCCCTGCATGCACTGCAGTGACTTTCCTAACAGCATGGCCATAGAGACCTCCTGCTGCTCAGCTTCCTTTGGTTTGTCCCGTGGTAGGGATCAACACTGGTTACCATGACAGTATATGGAGTTACTTGGAATTTGTTTTGAGATTATTCTGCAGTTGTAAGAAGGGGTTTCCCCTGTGATTGGGGTTTTGGTATTTAATTGTCTCTTGACTTGCTGTGAAGCGTGTGTGCATGTTTGAGGGCTTTTTGGGTCATTTTTGGGGGTTTTTTGAGGATACAAATATTAAACAAGAAAAAAAAAAAAAAGACAAAAACTTGTCCTAGTACAGATCAAGTTTGATTTGCAAAATTACCTGCATCTTTTTGGTTCCTGTGATTACAGCTGGCAAGGGCTGAGTGGATTGCTCTCTTAAGTGGGTGATGTTGGTAATTAACACGGGAAATACATTGTCAATACAGATTCTCTACATGTTTTAACAAACAAACAACTGACTAAACTCTTTAACCCAAGGGCATAATGCTACTGCACTTTTGACTTAAGTTTCAGTCATATTCACGGGACTCTTAAGGAGGACTCTTAATACCCTGCCCCTCTTAGCAGGAGGATATTAAATGATTGTTCCTAAAAATACTGCTGCTTCACTTTCTCTTTGTTTAGGATTTACTTCCTGTATATATCAAATGGCAGGAGCTTTGAAGAGAAGTTCCCTGTGTTTTCTTACATTTCCAGACAACTTGGGCTAAAGTATCACTTTTTAGAAGAATAAAACAAAAACAGTGACAAAGATAATGTGACATAGAAATATCTGAAAAGAGTGTAATTTTAAAGGCTGCCTTCTCTTTCTTCATGAGACATTTTTCATTTCATGAGGCCTGAAGAACATCATGGTCCAAATTTCAGCCTGTATTGGATGCTTCCTGCACTCTTGTTCATTCTGATACCATAGCACTAAGTTGAAGCTTTAACAAAGCATACTGTGTTTTTCTAAACGGAGATGCTTGGTCGTTTTCTGAAGGATAGACTTTTTTTTTTTTTTTAATTATTGAAAAAGGTTCTTTGGTTCTTTGGAGTTTGTTTACTGTTATTTGGGAGGAGCAATGTAAGTGAAAGATCTTGAGACACAAAACAGTGAAAGACATAAAACAATTGAATCAGCTACATTGTACTGACTAGCTCAGTCCTTCCCAGACTCGCTTGGAAACTTGAGTAATTATTTTTGTTGTAAGGGGAAAAATGAAGTGTATTGTAAATAAGGTAAAGGATGGAAAGCACTGATTTTTATTCTTTGTCTTTGATTTGAATGATTGGATGTGTGGCTTCTTTGTCTTCAGATAAGCATCAGATGTATGAAGATTTTCCACTTGATTTTGATACCAAACTGCCTAGAAATCACGAGGGAGATGAGAAATAATCATGTGCAATACAGTAGAGTATAGGGTACATCTAGTGGTAAAGTGGAGAAACTTATAATAATATGTGGGATATGAAGCCAGAACCTGAACTTGATACTGTCAGATGATCTCTCTGGACTGATAATGCCCAGATTCATTGGCCTCCCCACTGCGTTTCCACAGACGTGAGGGAGGAGGAGGGTGTTTATACATACACTGGATTCTGTGCTGAAGAATTAATCTTGATTTAGATGCTGGGACTTTCCCAACCAGGCCTCAGTGAAATTGCTTGCTGCTCCCCCTCTGGACATGCTGCTCCTTCTAATCAGACCTACCTGGTATAAACCTCTCTTGACTGAAAGCCAGCAGTGCTTGTGCTGCCATAGTTATAAGGGAGAGGCTTAACCCTGAGCCCTGCTCAGTGGCTGCAAATGCACCCTTTTGTTCCATACCTTCCTTTTGCCCAGGCTTCCAAGCCAGACAGGCCTTTTTACTTTGGGACCTGAAGCACAACAGGAGTCAGAGAAGCTCAAGGTGTAGCTACAGTGTGCTTTTTTCTCCGCAGAATTAAGCGGTGAGGGATTCCCACGCATGCTGAGGGATGATTTCTATACAAGAGCCAAAGTGGTGCTGATCAGGTTATCTGCATGCAAAGCAGAAACTCCTGGTTTTGTTCATAATTCAGTGGGACCCGGAGCCAGGAGCAGCTGCATTTTGCAGTTGCCTCCTTCAGGATGCTTTGGCTGCTCATTCTAGCCTTGAGCCAGCCAGTCAAAACCTGCCCACGTTCTGGTTTTGGCATTGAAGCTGGAGGCTGCCCTGTTTCGAGACCTCCAGAAAGCTTATATGATCAACATGCAAATCCCCTTGGCATTAAGAAAATACATCGGCCGTTTTAGAGATGTGGTAAAGACTGCGATGTGACCAGCAGGAGTTGCATATCACTTCAGCGGGACACATGCTCCTCCCCGCCCTCCCCATGAGTCACCTCCCACAGACACTGTTCCAACACTATCCACAAGAGAAAAAGGAAAAAGACACTTGAGTTCTGCATTTGCCTGTTACTACAGAAGTCTCTTCTTCAATGTAAAATAGCAAAATATTCACTTGCTGCTGTTGAGGTGGAAGAGTCACCCTCCTGAAATCATGCTCTGCATTACAGTGTGGAGCTGGAAACTTTTTCTGCCCGTTTGTTTTAAAAGAGAACAGCAAAAAAAAAAAAAACAAAGGAAAGAAGCCAGGGGAATTCTTGTTCAGTATCATCTTAGTCATCCTGCTCATGTGACCCTGAGAGGGGAGAGGAAAGTTGTGGCAGAAAAGGGGAAGCGGAAGGTGATTCTCAGGGGGTGGATGGAATGAAAGGCAGTCAAGCACTTGAAAAAATGTGATTTTGTTGGGAGGGCTGACTGGCACACAGTCCTAGCACAGTTGGCTCACCTGTGAAATTCTTTGTATGAGGGGGAGGGAAGAGATTATGAGGAGTGCTCTTTCTCATACAGCTGTGCTGCAAAAAGCATAGTGTGTAGAAAGGTATTTCCTTTTTATTGCATAGTTGTTCTTAAACATTAAGAGTTTAGATCAGAGGTGGATCAGATCGTGCTTGGAAAAGACTTAGTTTCCTCTTTTCATTTTGGTTTTAGTTATTGCAAATTTTTCTGTTTCTTTCTGTGGTCTTATTTTAAATAGGTTTCTACCACTTTATTTAAGAGGTCAATCAAGGCTAGCTAGCACGTAGTGCAAAGCTAATATTAAGCTCAAGTTTTTATCTCCTTCCTGTCATCCTGTGTATTGTGGTTGGATTTTAGTGTTCCACCCTCAGCACTGTCCCCTACTGTGCATGTATGTGTACTTGAATGCATGCTGGGGAGACTAATAACCACTATATGAGGTGCAGATTTCAGGGCTCTGTACCTTCCTGAGCTTGTCTGCTGTACTTGGGTTGCTCTGTAGAATGGCTCAGAGCCACAATTCATTGATTTCATTTGGAAAAAGAAATCCAAGTTTCATCCTCTGTGATTCTGGCTGTCTTCTGAGCTGCAGTAGTGGTCACTTTAAAGCTGCTGGCACATGTTACTGTAACTTGCATCTGCAACTGAATATGAGCATTTCTGTGCATGTCCTTATTTTGCCCTTATTTTTTTTGAACTACATTCTCACTTATAGTGTTGAGTATTTATCCTTAGTTTTTGGAACTGATGAATGTCATACCATTTTTCTTTATCACTGTAAGATGCTGAAAGCCAGCCTGACTTACAAGCCTGTCTTTTGCATTCTAAGTATGCCAGTGTTGTCAGGCCAAAATATGTTGTTATAGTCACAACGGGAAAATAACTTTCAAACACAGCTTTGTTCCTGTTCTTCTTGTATCTTGGCAGGCTAAACAGTGAGGTTGAACATTTTCAGTGTTACATGTAAGATCTAATCAAGACAAACTCTTCTAAAGGAGTAAGGCAACACAAATACTTCCCCCCCCCCTTAATTATGGTTAGGAAACTTTTTAAGTAGAAGAAGCCTCAGTGAAGGGAGTGTTTAAAAGAAAGGTTGTGGATGTGGATGTGGATGTGACTTGGCGTCTACTGAAGTTCAACTCGTGTTGGGTGATAAATGTTGTCTCGAGGCAGAATGACATCCATGTTGCAAAGTTAAAGAGAGATGAAGATTGTGTCTATCCTTTGTACTTCTTGGCTTTATCTTCCCACTTATCTTGGTCTGTAGCTCTAGTAATCTTTTTCCTCTCCACCCTTTAGACAGATGCAGTGAAACTTGCTTAACCTGCCAAAGGAACAACCTGCTGGCTGTAATGTGGGCAGGTTGCAACTCTCCTTGAGAGCTCTGGAACCTGCTGCTTTGGTTTCAGAATTTTCCTTTTTTTCCTTAATGATCACATGCATAGAGCTATCACAGCAGCTGTGATGTTTGACCTACACAGTAAAAGTCAAAGGTGCAGTCAGGGTGTCTTCCTGTTTATAGCTCAATAGCTTAGGCTGCTTCCTTTCAAATATGCAAAACTAAAACATGAAGGGATCGCCACATTCCTTGCTGTGGTATGGATTCTTCTCTGGCTTTTAGGGCATGGCAAAAGCACACATGTTGCAGGAAGGAGAACTGCAAGCAGTTGGGGCAGCAGTGGCTGACACCAGACATAGCAAAGCCCCCATCACTGTGGTGCTGCACTCATGTTAGCAAGCCCTGTCTTACTGGCATACTTCACACTGCAAGCACAGCTGAATTGCTTTTGGGACTTGCAGGAGCCAGTGTGTTTGCATGCATTAGGTCATGCCAGGCAGAGGTCCAAAGTTGGGCTGGCACTAACCTGGAGGTCCCAAGAGTTTTTCCTCTTGGTGTGCTGTGGATGTGCCATCACACCTCTCTCAAGTAGGAGCCAGCTCCATCAAAACAAGCAGAGTTCAACAGGTGGACAGACAGCAGGAGGAAAGAACTTAGCCCTAAGGAAGCTGTTTTGCATAGGTAGCTGCTAAACAGGAGTTGTTTAGCATACTTGTTAATGGTTGAAAGGAGACTTTAAAAGAAAATGGGAAGAAAAAGTCCCACACCAAGTTCATAGCAGGTTTTTTTTTGTTGTTTGTTTGTATTCTGGATGAATGTGATTTAACTTCACTGATTTTGCTCTCTAGTTACCTGAAAAGTAACTGGCCAAGTAGAGTTAGCTGTGCTTCAGCCGAGCTGCCAGAGGGTTAAGCAGTCAGCCCCTGTGTGGGTGCCTGGGGTGAAGGGACAGACAGGTAGAGCAAAAGCCTGTGTCCTTAATTTCAAGAGATCATTGAAACTGGAAAGCAAAAAGAAATAATAAAAACATACACTAGCAATCCACCTTCCAGGTTTTGCTTTGCCTGTGCAGTTGAATATTTTGATTTTGAGATGCTTTCTGAATTTTATCTTCTATCACTGTGGACAGAAACACCTTGAGCAAATAACTGGTTTCTTCTCCCTTATTCTTGTGTGAATACAGACAACTGCAGCTCATGCTGTTGTTTTATTACCCATGGAATAAGCTGTAGCTAGCACGAGAAATTAGATCAGTGCCACAGGGGAAAAATAAAACAATATTAAAGAAAATGAGGCAGTAGAGTATCTATAGATGCTTTCCTGCAGGTTTTGTGAGACCAAGTAGCATTGGATTCATGTGGATAAATCAGTTGCTTTGCTGCCTGTGGTTCCAGAGCTACCAGAGAGCCAAGGCAGAGGAGTGCACAGCACACTGTATGCTGTGTCAGCACTCTGGGTTTTCTCTGGGTCCTGTCAAACCTGGAGAGAGCCAAATTCCCTTTCCTCCCAGCTGGGTGATTGGCAGGGAAAGAGGTCAGACAATTTCAGCAATGCTTCCATGATTCCGTGTCCAACCTGCTGGGCACATCTGCTCATAGATGTGACTGACAGGTGTCACTGGTGTCTGTCCACCGTTTGTGTGACCAGTGAGAGTTACTGGGGATCTGGGGAAACTACAGGTTTTTTCCTCATGTGGACCTGATCCTCCAAGCAGCCCCAGCCTTGATGGATGCTGAAAGCAGGCAGGAGCTGAACAGCCATTTGAATCTTGCACAGGTTCTGGTAACTGTGGTGCTTTTGGCTTGAGGCTGTTCCTGCACAACACCCTGTAGTTTGAGACAGGCTGTAGTCTGAGACCATCATTTAGATGCCTTCTTTTTTTCTTTAAAAGCTTCTGAGATAGTGAAAGGAAACATTAATAAAAGCATCATGTGATGAGACAGTCTTCCCAGCTGCTCCAGTGAGGTCTGCTGTGGGTCAGTTTGGTCCAGTGTGTTATCTCGAAGCATCATGCTCTTGGCATTCAAAACTAAAACAGATTTTATGTCATAACACCCAAGCAATTATGAGGATGTGCAAGACTTGTCCCGGTTACAACATTCACTCATGTTAGAACATGATAGTGTGCAGTCATGTTAAATGGCACTGTCCTGAGCAGTGTTGTGGATGTGACCTCTGAAAGATGTGCCCAAGTGCCATTAACATTGTCTCCATCATGTTTCTTTGAAGTCAGTGGTATGGACAAATGGCAACTCCCTCCTGCAATCACATTTCTAGCTATCAGAAGCAAAAAATTTTCACTGTATCTGGGAGCATATATTTGATTTTTTTTTTCAATAGCACTATAAATTTGAAGTGAGGTTAAAGGCCCTACCTTTAAAGAAAAGGAAAAAAAATCAAATTTGAGCTTTCAGTTCTCAGAAGAAGCAGCATAGCAGCAATACCTTCCATATGACTGATGGGAACTAGGCAACAGCATCTTCCTCAGATTGCAAATGCAGAAAAGCAAGAGGCAGGTGGATCAGGTATACAGATATTAATTAGATTTCTTCCTGAGTAATTCTGTCCCTCTCCCTTTTCCTGTGTCTTTGTGACAAGAAATAGTTATTTTTCCTGGAAAAGCAGGTTTGTGACCATGCCTTGGCAGTACAGAGTTTTGCAAACCATACCTAGTGCAGTGTAACAGTGTGACCAAATAATCCTGACCTTAAAGCTGCACTTGGAAATCTGATACTGCGATGCATAGTTGTGTTAAGGATGAGAAGGAAACAAATATATTTAAGAAATGTTGCTCTGATGTTGGCATATACAGATCTATTTGTGGTACAGTCTTAAACTCTAGACAGAGAGCCAGTTGAAGATGGGGTACTTTATTTGCACTGAGAGAAGGGGATGCTAAGCTGCAGGCTTTCACTTACTAGACTGCCACAAGACAGGGAGGCTGGATGCGTGGATTGCTAAGCAGCTTTAGGCAGAACCAGGACCTCATGGATGATGAGCAATGGGCATGGTGGTCATGGAAATAATGGCAGGTGTTGTGCTGAGAGTTGGAACATAGGGGAAGCTCCCTGCTACGGCCCCTCACAGGCCCAGGCACTGCAAAGGGCCCATGATGGATCAAGCCCCAGCTGTTTTTCAGAAGTTCAGGCCGGTTTATGGGATCTCTGATAGTATCCTTTAAAGGCAAACCTTAGAAGTGGTGTTGGCATTAAAATTTACATGGACTTGCCTCCCCAGAATTGTCTGCTGACAGTGTCTTCTTCCCCCTCTTGCTCAGGCACATGAAGATTCACGAGAAGGATCCAAACAGCACAGCGAGCACCACTCCCCCCTCGCCGCTGAAGCGCAGGCGATTGTCTTCGAAACGCAAGTTCAGTCACGATGCTGAGCTGGACAGAGAGGAGAGGACACCTGCAAAAAAGGTTCTTTACAGGGCATGAAGCAAAAGATGTTCCTGGTTACTTCCTAAATTGTCAGCTGTTTGGTTTGTGCTGTCAGCACAGACTTGTTACAGCTCTGTATATGCACCATGCTTGTCCTGTGTAGGCAACAGAGTTGTCTTGAGATTGAAAATTAATTTCCAATTTCAGAAACTGAAATAATTAATTTTTAAAATTCTTTATTGTTGAAATTTTTTGGATTTGCTTATGATTGATAAGTAATTACTGTTTGATGACAAGAGGAAGAACTATTCTTTTGCTTCTGCAGCAGCTTTTCCCCTAGCTTTTTTTTTTCCTCCCATTTATTTTGTAGTATTCTTGGAGGATGGTGATTTAAACCTTTAAAAAAACAATGTTTACTTCAAAAGCAGCAGCAGCTAAAGTCTGCTTTTGTCTTGATCTGGAAGGAAATACAGTATATGCTTTCACAGGAGCATAATCCTGCATTACTGGAGTTGCAAGAGTGACCAGAAAATATTTTTTTGAAGGCTAGATGTTTCCATTAGGGTTTTGTTTATGAAATATTTTAACACATCTCAGTCATTTGTACAAAATGTATGGTATCTGCCAAACTTAGCTCGACTCTTTCCACTTACTATCTCTAAATGGCCAGCAAGTAGCAGTTCCATTTAGCACAGTATCCCTCACTCTGTGCATGCTTTTCTCCCTGTAATCAGAAGTATAGAAAACATGCTGAAGTTCATTGCTTCTCCCTGAACCACTTGACTTAGCAGTTGGCAGTATCTCAGTGGCATAAATAATTTAGGCTGACAGCTCCCCTGGCTTTCTGAAGGGGGAGGAATGCTAGTTCAGTGGTATATAAACACATGGGTTTATAAGTTGTTCAAATCACAGTTCCTCATTAGAACTGATATATCTGTGACTCAGCTGCACACTTTATCTCCTGTGGAGCCTCCTTTTCTGTCATGCATGTTCTTACACATGTGCAGAGGCTCTGTCCCTTACTCTTTCTCCTGAGGAATGAGTCATTTGTGTTTGCTTGCAGTAAGGTTATACATAAGGCCTGCAAATTTTTCTTAAGAGAAAGACTTTGAATGGGTTGCAAGTTTGGTTTGTTGCTTGCAAGTCACACTAGTGAGGTTTTTTTTCCCTTTTTGTGAAGGTTGTCGAAGATGGCCACTCCGGTGAAGGGGATAAGAAGGCTGACAATGAAGTTTATCATTGTCCAGTGTGTTTCAAAGACTTTTTTTGCAAGTATGGGCTGGAGTCCCACATGGAGACACATCCAGATAATTCATTGAGGTAAGAGATAGTACCCAGAGTGTCTCTGGTCACCCAATGGTATGAAGAAGCCTGCTGGGGAGGGGCAGGACCCCTTCAGCCCCCTGCACTGTAAACTGCCCCCACTTTGTGTTTTTGAGTAGATTCTTAAATATTTTGCCTCACCTTGTGTCACCGGGGTGCTGTAGGGCTTAATTCTATTATTTTTTTTTGCAAATACAGGAAATCTTCCCAGTTAATAGCTGGAAATGTTTTTAGAAAAAATTAAAGCCCCTCTTCCTCCCCTTGAAACCCATTACTGTTACATAAAACTGTAAAATGCCAACATTGCAGAATTTTAACAAGTTAAACTGAAAATGCTTAAAACTTGATAAAAAAACTTGATGTAAGTATTCAGGTAGCAGCCTATGAGATTATTCTGTTTGTGGAGAAGGCAGCAGCTGGATAGAAAGTTTTTCAGTCACTGGAGTGAGTGAAGGTAGAGTTTCTGGTTTCAGACTTTCAATAAAATGTTTTATGCTTTTCTGCCTTTTGAGGTTAGGGAATGGTGTGGATTTTGGCTTAAGTGAGCTTTTCTTAACAAGGAAAAATTATTTATTAATTGTTTGGGAAGGTGCTTGAATGCTGTGTTTTGATTCAAGTAATTGCCTCTGGGACTCCTGAAACTTTTTTATTTCCTGTTTTTTACCATAGAAAAATGTAGAGCCAGATACATGAAGATATAAAAGAAGTATTTCAAGTCTAGTTGAAACATGTAGAAAAGCTGCTACTTTAGGAAAGGAGATTGTCTATTTGCAGAAGCTTGTTAATATTTTAAACTTATTTTGGGACATTGGACTCTAATGATCTTTTTGGGAGGTTAAAGAATTCAGCATCTTGAATTGTCAACACTCAGTCCTGGATACAGATTCTTAACAGAATTGCATGAAGCTGAGGCATCCCATTCTATTAAATGGGATTAATTCTATTAAATTTTCCCTTTTTAAAATTTTTGTTTAGAAAACCTTGCTAAATAAATGTAAAATACTTTTTAAAGGCATTTTTAATGTTGTAGTTACTGGACAAAGGAGTTGAAAGCTTGGTCCATTCCATAGTTTATTAAACATACATTGCTGTTTTTGAAGTAAATGAGGTAAATTTTCATTATAGATCAAAGCTGAAACACTTGTTTCCCAGTAAGAGCTCTGCAACCCTCACAGAATGGACTCTGGGATACTTTTGCCTTACACTTCATGCTTTAGAGAAAGCAGCTGACATATTTGGTTTATCCTGGCATGACCCTCATTTGAAGCTTCTCTGAACGTATGACCTCTTTGCTAAGTTGTATTCCATGGATCTGAGTAGAGAGGTGGATTTTCTTGCTTTCAGTGATGGATATAAGATAATGGAATAGAAATTCTTCTAACTTGGCAACTTTGCCAGGTCTGCTGTGGAAAGGCAGCAAGACACAGTGGCTGTGCAAACATGCTGTTCTTCTTTATGCAGGTCTTCCTCTAGTATTAGACTTGCTTTGGGATAATATTCTCCTGAAATGGATTTTGTTGCCCTTGATTCTGTTAAACAGTAAAGACTAGAACATGTCCCTAAATCGAAGTCACAATTGTCAAGTTCTGTGGGTATGATTTAAGAGTGGTGCTGGGATGCTTGTCTTTATAGAATTGTCTAAATAGTAGTAAGGGGGTTTTGTCAGGTACTTGC
This sequence comes from Chaetops frenatus, assembly GCA_013400775.1. Lineage (NCBI taxonomy): Eukaryota > Metazoa > Chordata > Aves > Passeriformes > Picathartidae > Chaetops > Chaetops frenatus. The sequence continues at coordinate 443,060 of VZTR01021054.1, read as the reverse complement.
TTCAACAGTGTAAAACATGTCAGTGAAGACAGGACAAGGAAGATGTGGCGCTCCCTGGACAGCTAATATATTTTAAACCAGATGCTGCCCATCTGGTTTAAAACCTGCCTTTTGTCCTAGTCTAGACAAGTCAAATGACACTGTCTGCTTGGCCCAACCTAACAGAAAATCCTCTAGTAAGCAGAACAGTTTGGACTGCTGTTAAGGTGACACTTTCATTCCAGAAGAAATGGGTTAAAATCCTTGGCCAACAGGGACTGTAGTCCCCTGGTTCCCAGAGTTCTACAACACTGTTGGGGGATTCAACAAGATACAGAGTGTAACATGCCATTCTCAGTCCTGAGTTCAAGTGATTAAAGTCCTTTTGATGAGGCTTTTTGAGTGGAAGAGACAAAGAAAAGACAATATTTTACTAGAGTTGTAGAGAAGGAGACCTGTGTGTACAGATGTACTTGTGGAAGGGCAGCAACCTGCAAAATATTAGGCGTTAATCAAATCCTGTTGTTGCCTTCCTGTAGAAGACAAAGGGAAGTAATTCTTGTTAAAGTTTAAACAAACAAAAAAAGCACAGTAACTGTGTTGTGAGCAAAGGGCAGGGAGCATAACACCCCCGATCTCCTTTTATTGCCTGTATTGTAAAAGCAGAGTCACTTGATCAGGACCTACGAAGAAGGTATTGGATGTGCATCCCAGAGTCAGATACTCTGGGTCTGGTGGTTCGTTTGGAACTACTGCAGTAGGCAGTAGCCCATCACAGACTGTTCTGTCATGATCAAAAATAAGTGATGCTCAATCTGCTTAGCCAGGCCTTTTGTTGTAAGGGCACAGGTCAAACATCCGATTCCTTTTTGCTCCCCCAGTAGCTCCTATAAGAAGGATTGCAAACCGGCTCTGAAGCAGTGCACCAGTTTGCACTGCCGCGATGGTGCCACCAGCCTCCCTTCAGGGATGCATCCTTGGCCGTGGCAAGGTGCCAGGGTGGGCAGGAGCTTCTGCCCGGCTTCCCTGTGGTCCTTTAATCCTGCCATTTCAGTGCTGTTGTGTAAATAGAGCCTCTTGCCCCCAGAGCTGTCTGTCTGTCCTGGCCACCCTCTGCTAAGTAGGAGAAAAGGTAAGGCTGTCTGGCAGCCCTGGGATCAGTATGTGAGCAGCTAATTTACAGGGTGGGCCGTCACCCTTCCAGATACTGTCAAATGAACAACTTTAAATCACAGGGTTAGCTGTTCAAAGTCAGATGAAAAGACACTCCCCATTGTCTCGCTCAAAACTGCTTTTTCATGTAAAACCCTGAGCAGGGAGCACCTCATTGTTTACTTGCAGCAGAATAAACAATACTTAATCCACTGATTGTATGAGAGGGGCTCCCGCTTGGGAGAGTATCTCTTGATTATGTAAAATCCTGAATCGTGCATCTTTGTCTCCTAATTACGGAAAGAACTGCCCTGGTCTTGCGAGCAATAATAGGGCCCTTTGTCCCACTGACAATGGGCTGTGGCACTGCATCTCCTTCATGGCATTACACCCCCTGGTCAGTCTCTGGCCCTTTGAAGCCCTGGGTCCTGCACCCTAATTAATGATATGAGCTGGCCCCAGCAAGATTTTCTGCCATGCCCATTAGCAGTGCGGGGTGGCCCAGAGGTGCTTTCTGACCCCCTTGGCCTCTCCACCTGGATTATTTAAAGAAGTCTGCTTCCCTGCAGCTAGGGCCTCAGGACACTGTCTTATTTTGGTGACTTTGTATTTGAGTGTTGATATAATTAGCAGAGAGCTGAAACGCTGCACAGCCAATAGGGAAAATGAGAAACCTCACGGAGCAGGGTAGTTCTCTGGAAACTTTTGTGGGGCAGGGTTGCTGTCAAACGCGAAACTGCTTGTAAAGGTCACCTGACTGAGAACGTCAGCAGTGTAAGCAGAGGAAATGTAAGGATTTCCCAAGGAGAAACCTCTCCAGATGCTTTGTTGGGTTTCTCGTCTTTCCTTTGGCAAATACAATGGAATAGGCTTAAAGTAAAATGTGTGGCTTTAAAAAAAAAATACATGGACTATGAAAATTGCTCTCTTGGATTTCACTGTAGCCAGAGCATACCCTTTATATTTCCTCTCCTTCTCCTCCAGGAGGTTTAATGCAGTACACGGTACCACAAGCTAAAGTATTTTTAATTTTGCCTTCCTCACAGCAGCAAGGAGACATTTATGCTGCCTCTCATACCTGGGTATCTTTCTGAGGAGAGGAAGAGGGAGCTGGTGTTGGTGTTGCAGTTACCTCCTTTCTTAGACTCATTCCAACACCAGTTCTCATCCAGGATAGTTGCACAGTTTGAATGTGGTAAAAAGCTGTAAAAATAATGTTCATTATGAGGCTTTCTGATCACATTTGGTTCATTGTGGCATTGCCTTCATTTACAAGGTTTGGTTTTGCTGTATTTTTGTAAGATAAAAGAAATAAGTAGACATTGCAGTCTGAAAGTCGCTGTCTGCCTATGTCACTGAGCTGACCTGGTGACCAGAACCAGTAGATGCCTGTTGCTAGGAATGGATTCAGGTTAGATTAAGTTTCTTGACCTTCTACAGAGCCTATTCAAACGGTGCTAAAATGTATTAAGCTTTGTAACTTGCAAGTCCTGGGCATATTTTCACAAGGACAGCAAAAGCAGTTCTCTTTCCCCAGGGTTATGTGCTTCTGTAAAACCTCCAAACAAAGGAAACCAAAAGCTGTTCACAGCCTACCTTGTTCTTCAAAACAGTCTGCCCAAGTGTTGCTGATGAAATTGTGTAGAGGTTGAGCACTGCCATGGAAAGCTGTTGTTTTGAACAGCTCACAGATTAGTTAACAGGCACAGCAACAGAAGAATTCAGGCCCTGGAAGGAAAAGTGTCGGGACACTCTGACCATTGGCATCTGTGGTCGGCTGCCTCTAGTTTTGCCACTGTGAGATCTTGTTTTTGAAAACACTCATGGGTGGAAAATGCTTTCGTTGTTTCTTGGTGTTACCTGGCTTCACTGGCATGGAGTGGACAACTTAAATGCCATAGGAATGGTCTTCTGGACTCTGTGGGTAAATTGAAGATGTCTGTAATGTGCAGCTTGAAATTCAGGCAGGCTGGTCACCAGGTTTCCCCCTTTGCCAGCACATCCACATTCTTCAGTGTATGGTGGGATGCTGCCAGGCACCTGGACTTATGTCCCAGTCTTAAATCATTTTAGCCAATGCACATGAGCAGGCCCATTTAAGTCAAGACAAAATGCAGTGGGTTTTGGGTTAAAAAGATACCAGCTACTTAGAATATGGTATGTTTATTGCCCAGTTACTGTTCTTCAGGGCAGTTCTGTGCACTGGATTTAGGGAGATAAAATAGTCAAGGAAAGAAATGAATGGAGATTTAAAGTGTATTGAGATTATTTCAGCCATTAGCACCAGTAGAAAAGACTAGTACAAGATTAAGTTGTTTTTGGAGCAGCAGTGTGACAGTGTAAAAGTAATTTGTACCAAATGTTAAAAAGAAAAAAGCCAGAAAAAGACCCTTAAGTGCCATTCCTGTTTTTGCAAATGCCTATCTAAGCAAGTTTAGGAATTCACTTTCTATCTGTTCTCTCCTTATATAGTAGGGAATAATCCTTCTGGCTTCCTTTTTCTGAAGCACACTGCTGTCTACTTGTGGCCAGCCTTTTGTGGTAAGAGGGTGTTAATGGTGCTACAAACTTGCAGGAGTGAAGGTGTTTGAAAACTAGATGTTGTTTGCAATTAATTTTACTGTAAGACAAAACTTCGGGTTCATGATGGGGAGAGGAAGCTTCTTCCTGGTAGTTGACCCTGCTGTTACTGGAAGCAACTTGAAGGATGAATGACAAGTCATCTTCATTCAGCATTGTGAACTTACATACTACTTTTTCTCTTTGTCGCAACTGTTGATGTGCACTTAGACTCATTCCTTGTTAGCCCTTCAAAATAAGGGCATTAAATTCTTTTAATGAAGATGAATAATTCTGGGGTTGTTGTATCCTACACGGTTGTTGAGGGATGGAGAGCACTCCAACACAGACATGTTCATGGACCTTCTTGACCTCTGCTTCTGGCATACTATATTTTGGCCCCAATACTTCCCTTTTTAGACACTGGGATTGTACCAGCAAGGACAGTTTAGGTAGAAATTGTTCTGGAGTTACTAACACAATTAAGGCTACAAAACTTACTACAGCCAAAGAGGCAAGGGGCAGTGGTGTGACATTGCTGATTTGGCCAACTCTCCTGCTCTGCTCTCAAGCTGGTTGTTCAGTGTCTTGCTGATAGAAACTAGGAACCAAGTCCTGATCTCTTGCTGGCATAATTTCCAGTGCGGGAGCAATTCCATGAGACAGCTGATCACGATGAAATCCAGCTCTGGTAAATGCTATGACCAGAAATATGCTGTGGTACAATGCAATTCTTGGTAAGGCAGAGGAGAGGGTATGCAGCAAGCTGGTGAATGCATCCTTTTACTGAGCAAATAGAGAAGTAGAATCAGTGGGTTGTCTTTCAAAAGCAGAACAGAACTGCATGTTACGTGCTTTCTGAAGTTTCTGTTCAGAAAAGAGAGCTGGGAAACATCTGAAGAGCAGCGCGAGCCCAACACTGGCCTAGAAGTGGTCAGCTCACATCAGGGAGCTCATTGTGTGAGGAAACTGGGAATCCAGAGCAGCCGGATAAAAATACTGGCTGGTGAATGGACACAGGGAGTGATGCTCTCATGTGAAACTGTGTGCTGTGTCACATGGTATTGAATATCTTAGCTTGCCTGCCAGAATGGAAAGTGGGTAAATGCAAAGCTGACTGTAGAGGAAAGCTGCTTGTAAAAGGGCATGCAGGAGGGAGAAGGGACTGAGCCAAAATAGGTTATTAGCACGCCTGCCTGATCCTAAGGAGCAGGATTTGTTTATACGCAGGCTCTCTCAAAGTGCTGGGTGCTGCTCAGTGTGTTGGCAGTCATGTCTGTATGCTGAGCATATCTTAACCTGCAAATGTAGATAAGGGCAAGGGACTGCAGTCCAGATTCAGCTGCACCTATTTGTGAGCCCTGTTGTGATCAGTGGATGCTTATAGGATAGAGAAATAGATATATTTCTCCTTATGTTACTCATGAAAAGTGGTGGTGTTTTTTTTAACATTGGTAGGCACATAGCTTTCTTTTTTAACTCTTGCTATTAATTTTAAAATTACAGAAGTACTTGGCTTCCATATTTGAAAGATGTGTTAGGAAATAGGAAAAGCTTTTAATTTCTTATCTTGAAAGAATTCCAGAAGGTTCACTTGAGTTTGTGTGCACAAATAACTAATGTTATTCTGGATGTTGTGCAGCTTCTAATTTTGGAAGCTGTAAAGGACTATACNTCCGCCAGGTATGTTTGCCTTAACTATTAAAACCTTCATTGTTATTTAAGTGGGTCTTCAGCTCTTTCTCTGTGATTCTGTCCAGCCAACTTGTTGACACTTCTGGTTTTAAAACTTTGACCTTTATTAAGTAAAAAAGTCATGAGAAAATGTCTACTTCGTGTGAGAGTTTGAAGGCCATCTCCCATTTTCCCATTATGTTGTCTTAGTTGCATGTTAATTCTTTTGAAGTAAATGGTAGAGTAAGCTACTGTTCCACCAGGGCAGAGGTGTTTAAATCTGACACTGTTGAAGTGTTGCTGGTAAATGCAATTCATTACAGTGTTAGGAAGAAGTTTTTACTCATTTTTCTTTGCTCACACACGAAGGAAGTTAAATCATGACACAGCATGGCTTGTGCCTTTTATTTAAACGTTACAGCAGTTAATTTCACTGGGAGTCACTGGTGCAGACATTGGCTCTGCAGAGTGCTGACAAATTTCTGAAGCACAACATCACCCTGGTTTATATCGGGTCTGTTCTGGCTCCTACATGATACTTTTCTTGCCTGGACCACAGCGCAGCTGTAGGAATGCACATAACGCTCAGCATCCCTCTATTAATAGCAGGGTTGGTGCAGAGGGTTCAGCCGTGGCTGCACCCAAGGGTGGCTTCTTTGAGGGAGGAGAGGATTCAAGAGAGTGACAGGACACATTGGTAACAAAATCAGACGGCCAGTGGGGCAGTGGAAGGGGGAAAAAGTTAAAAGAAAAGTGCCCCCTTTGCTGAGGCTGTGAAACAGCGTGCACTGAACATCCAGCGGGCTGTGTCCGTGCCCTTAGGCACAAGGGCAGGGGAGGGGAGCCTCTCCAGCTGCCAGGGAGTTGGCTCCTGGGGCTGCTTGCGCTTCCAGCGCAGTCCTGTAGCGGGGGGCGAGGTCGAGATGGCAGAGCAGCAGGTCCTTCGGGGTCAGCCACGCCGCGGAGGTGCGGGGGAGGGCGGCAGCAATGGGCATTGCAGGGCGGCAGGAGGACCCAGAGGGATCGCTGGGAGGGAGGCAGGAGCGGGGTTCGCAGCACTGCTGCTTTTCCGTCACTCATCTGCAGCAAATGGGAGAGATTAGTGCGGCTGTTGGATGTTATTTCCCAAGGCCCTGGGTGTGGAGGCCAGGAAGGGTTGTTTTTTGGGTTTTTTTTATCCAAAAGGAGATGAGTATCTGGACGTGGGTGTGGTTGCACAGGAGCAGAAACCAGTTGGCTCTTTCTCATCTCTCTCACTTTGCCTTGTCCCAGAAGTGAAAGAGAAACAAAAGAACCCTTTCCTGAAGGGGAGTATGTCTGTAACCTCCTAGCTTTTCTTTCAGAGGTGGTGAAAGTCCTTGGGTTTAAAACTATGTTTTCTCCCTCTCCCCCTCCTTGTCAGGCTCCCCTGTAGCTGGACACTGCCATTGTGGAGGCTGGGAGCCTGCTCCCACCGCTGTTGTGGACATGAGTCATCAGCAGGGATCACCCATCCTTCTCTTCTGCCCGGTTGTATTATTTTTAGGTCAGCATAGGAATTTCTTTGCTCATGAGAGCCACATTAATTCTACAAATAACGTTAGAGAGAATGGAGACTAATAACAGCAGAGGTAGAAAAACACATGGTACTCAGTGGGGATTTCAGTGGGAGGAGTTAGATGACTTCATAACTTAATTATGTATTAATTGTGTATTTATCCTTCTGTCTCAGGATATGTTTCATTCTTTTTTTTTTTTGTTTTCTTGCTTCTGTTTGTGGAAGTTGCTAAAGAGCACAGACAGGAAAGGAACAAAGTGGTACCAAGCTTTTTGTTTTAGATATGGCCTAGAAATTAAGACTGTTTTTATTTGTTAACATCCAGAATACGGGCAACTTTGTACTAGTGAGCTGCATGGGTGGAAACTTTAGGTTTTAGTCTGTGTGGTTTCAAAAGTACTAGCAGAACAATGGTAAGTGTCACTTTCCCACCAAAAGTCTGGGCTATATACACAGAGCATAGTGTTTATTTAATTTCTTGGTAACATAATGATAAATACAAATATTTGGCATTTTCATCTTGACTACTGAAATATAAAATCCAGAAGGATTGAATGGTTGTCTGCATTACTCCTAATCAAAATCAAGACTGATTAATTTTGCTTAAAATTTGGCTCTGCGTTTCCTTTCTAAAATGTCTTTCCATTTCTTAAAGAAGAAAAGCTATTTCCTCTGCTGACAAATTGGAGTTGTCTCAGAGGAGAGTGTAATGCAAGGCAACAGGCACTTCTTATGTAAACTTCTCTTGCAGAGGTGCCACTTATCAAAAGTGTAGCAAATCCTGCCTTCCCCTCTTGAACAAGCTTTGCAAAGCACTGTTTCTTAAAGCCGGTTAAAAAGCTTTGATATCCTAATTAGCATTACAGATTTGAAAAATACTAACTTACTTTAAGAGGAAGCTTTTCAATGGCGTAATTTTACACAGAGATGCATACACTTGTTTGCATTTAAAAAAGAAAAAGGTGCACTGGTGTAGTAATAATTAATCAGACCTGCCTGGTGTGATACATGGCCTGAGCACCAAGGGCAACCTGGTTGTTGCATTGTTATATTTTGGTTCTGCTTTTGGGTTTTAGGAGTTCTGTTTCCTTACCTGCTTGTTTTTTACACCTCTGCTAGTGAGCCAGAATCCTAGTATTATATGTGCATTGTTACAGATATGAGCAACTCTGAAACATAAAGGCAGTTGAGAATTAAAGTAATTTTAAAGGGGCCTTAGCTGCTAAAAACAGTTTTTTCCTTTTTACCTGAAGTTGAATCTCTCTGCTTGGAACTGAACAGCTTTTCTCTCCCTACTCTGTAAATTGTATTTATAGAAAAATGGAAGACTGTGGCCAAGACTAGCAATCACAGATAACACAGCTTTTATTAGATACAGCTGGAAATTTACCTTGCAAGTGGAGTGCTTGTATCTCTCCACAGGTGTTAATCCATTGCTCGGCCTGTTCTGCTAACAACCTCAGAACCTGTTCCCATCACTGTTCTCTGCAGCCATGCCAATCACGTTTGACTTGGAACTGCACATGAGCAGACTTGTGAAATTTTAAGGAGAGGGAGGCTTTTCTGGTGTTTTGTTTTATTTTTTTAAAGTTTATCATGAGCAAACTATTACCACATGTTTCAAATGCTTTATTTGAATGCTGGACTTTTCAGACTTTCCACAAGTACTATTTTTTTGTTAAAGCAGTTTAAACAAGATAAAAAATGTTCATGTCACCTAGGATTCCTTTCTCTTGTCTTTCTTAGACTGTGGGTCTAGATTTAAGAATACTATAGGCAGTGACACTACCTAAAGGTGGAAAATAGTACTGATGACAAAACAGAGAAATTAATAGTTAGATTTGCTTAAAAAAACCTAATGTTTCCAGTTAATGCAGCATTAGGCATGGCACCTTATTCCATTTTAAATTAACACAAGCCTTAGTCAATGCAGCATGATGGTTGCCTTAACTAGTTAGGTTTTGACACTTATACCTGTAAGGTTTTCTTGGAGGTGCTAGGAGTCCATACCTGGACCACAGAGGCAGGCAGGGCACCCACAGCTCCTACCCATGCTGCAGCTCCCCTGTGGTTCTGTAAGCTGTGCCACCAGGGCAAGGTGCTGAGCCAGGGTGCGGTGCATTTATATGCCCTGGAGAGCCTGCAGCTTGAGATGACAGGTGTGATTTATCTGGATGTTTCTTTTTTCAGCCAGGTGCTTCTTTGTGACCTAATGGAAAAAGAGCTTAATCTTTCTCCCAGTTTCTCTTTTTGTTTGCTGCTTCTTCACTCACAGCAAGGAAAATAAAAGAAGACTAAGGAAGAAAGAGAAAAATAAATACACTTAATAAAAGACAGAAAGCTTATATTCCTTTCATAAGATGTTACTTTTATTTGGGGGAGGGGAGGCAATTCCCTTTGCATGGAAAACACCATTTTTAAATTGCAAATTTTTACTGTCCTGAGGCTAGCAGTTGATACAGGTGTACTGTGAAGGACTTTCACATGGGTGTTTGCTCTGAAAGATTAACTCTCAAGTGCAGCTTTTGATGGGAGACCTAAATAAAGTAGTGCTGAAAATCAGCATGTTCCAAGAGGGAGGTGAGGGGGAGTGCGGGATGAACAGGGCACAGCTCCCTGCTGTGTGGGATGCCTGGCTGCTTGCCAAGGAGCACTGGCTCCTGCTCAGCCCAGATCTTGGGGGTACAGTGGCAGGAGTCAGCGCTCCCTGTGCCTGCCTTGTCACACACAAGGGATTACAGCTGCTTTATTGGGTTCCTGGGCCCAGGGGAGGCCAGGCACATTGGGACCACAGAGATGCTTCAGGATGCCCCAAGGTGGGGGTCTGTGTCCCTTTGCAGAACAGCCTGCAATGCTTACAGTGGTGCAGGAGAGTTGTTTCCAAGCCCTCCCTGTTTGTATATTGATGTGCCAGGAGAAACACGTCAGAAGCACTGCTTGTTTTCATGCAAGGCGTTTTCATCACCTCTAAAAGCAGTTTATTTCAGTAGCCTGCGAATTCTTCAGGTGACTGCTCATAACTTTTTAATGTTCTCCGTCCCCCAGTGGTTTTGGTGGTTGTGCTTTTGTTTTCACTGAAGATAAAAGCTTTGCATCACAGAATAGGTGCTGCCAAGTGAGCTGGAGGAGAGCCCTAGATCCTGATGCTGGAGAAGTACTGTGTGTCGGCCATCCCCCGCTCCCCGAGATTGTTCTCACATTTGGCATACCTCTTTAAGTAAACATTAGCTTTGTAAATGGCATTGGTTCGGTATTTAATGGAATGCAGGAACTATGTCGGCAGTAATTACACAGGTAGGATGCAAGTGAATTGACAGGAGAGTTAAAACAGATTAAACCTTCAGCACATAATATTTATGTCCAAGTTTTCTTGGTACTGTGATAACAATGGCTGTGTTATATACACTTCACACTTGCTTCTTTCACCACTCAGGGACTATGAGTCCAGTTGCTTTGTGGGTGACTTGGTTATCTCTTCGTTTTCAGGGAATAAAAAAATGGCTGTGGGAGTTTATGTAGTGATAAAATGAACAACAATGGGGGTTTGTTAGGGACAGGACAGGGAAGGGGTGGTTTCAGGATTTTGTCAGAAGTCATTTCTAATTGCAGGATGTTTTTTTAATGAGTAGGCACATGTCCTTTTCCTTGATGTAGACAGCAAAGACAGTATGGGGAGAACCAAGGCCAGGAGCAGATGTGGAAAACTCCTAGTGGATATAATATTCTCACTGACAAAATCTGACTGCCTCATCTCCACTGGGTTTTGCTTCTGGGAAACCCACGCTTTGGCTGGGAGCTGGACCTGTAACCACAAGGAACTTGAGGTTGAGTGAAGCTGTGTGTGACTTACTGAATGCAGCATGAATGTGACCTGTCATGCTGCAGAGCTCACGTTCCAAATATTTAAAAGGCTTTGTTGATGTGTTGGCCAAATGTTGCTGCATACCCTGTCTGCCTGCAGCATAGCTTTGATTGTTTAATGCAATGTTTTATGTGAGAAACCCTTGTTTAGCTGAATTTGGGATTTGAGAACTTAAGAAAAACAAGAAATCATAGCAGTAAGGTGTGGGTAGGAAAAGACAGTGCTTCTGCACTTTCCTTCAGGGCAAACTTCTGTGAAGGGAGTATGAAAGTGTCAGAAGTGTTGAACCTGTTTCAGGTCTTCTTCCTCTGAATCTTTCTCCCCTTTAAGGACTAGTAGTTTTCCTTTTAAAACAATCTGTTTCTCATAACAGCTTTGAAAAACATCAGTGAAAATTTATGGAAAGGCAGTGTTAGGAAGATGCACATACAGGTATTTGAGTGGTGTGCAGTAGTGTGTTTTAAGCAGTGGTTATGTAAGGTAGTATTTTTACATTTGCTTGCTACTTAGGTCAGATTTAGCTTCTCCTTGTCACTGATTTAAAAAAAAATGTTTATTTTAATAGTACTTTTCACTAAAAATGAAACGGTGTAAGACTATTGAAATATTTTTTGTTGGATAATGAAAAGGTTTTCACAAGGTTATGATCTCAGCTGCCATTCTACCTGCCCATGTGAGATTGTCAGTTCTCATATTCTTTAAACTTCCAGTGGACTTATTAGCCAGAAGCTGGTAAAAAGTGACTGTGAGCGAAATGGCCTTTTGTGGTCCTAGGTTCTGACACACTGTGGCTTTATTTTGCATTTAGCAAGCTCAAGGTATCATGGGTTGAGAGGAAAGAGGACGTGCCAGTGCAAGAAGAATGCTAGTTCTTAAGCCTGCAGCAGTCAGGAAATAATTTCTGGTTTATTCCCTTCCAGGTGTGACATCTGTTGTATCACCTTTCGTACTCATCGGGGCTTACTGCGCCACAATGCAGTAATCCACAAGCAGCTTCCCAGGGATCCCATGGGAAAGCCTTTCATTCAGAACAACCCTTCAATTCCAGCAGGCTTCCATGACTTGGGATTCACGGACTTCTCCTGTAGGAAGTTCCCCCGCATTTCTCAGGTACTCTCTGTTCTTCATAGCTTAAGGTACCAGCTGCTACAGTGCTTATCTGATGAAGTCATTGCAAGATTCACCCTGCATATAGGATATTTTGTGGAAAGTATATCACCATTCTTTGTGTAGGCTTCAAACACTTTATGCCTTTCTTTTTTCTTTTTTTCATCTAAAGAATATTGGCACTGGGGTTTTTTTTCACCTTTCCAGCGAATAACTATCAGTGTAAAGATGTATAAAAAAATTTAAAGGAAAACTTTGGTCATATTAGATCCTTGCCCCTTTGAGCATACCCAAAAACTCCTGCATCTGAAATCAACAGGGATTACACATGGTAAGGAAGACATTATTTATTTTAGTTTACTCTAACAAGGATGTAGTTGGGGTATGGAAGTTTTTATCATAAAAAACTTTGAGCAGTTGCCTTATTAACTAAACAGTGACATCTTCAGTGATTCCCTCACAAAACGCTCCACAATGTTCTTCATGTAAGGTTTGAGGGTTTTGCACCTTTGAGGGACAGTGCATGGGGAAGGTCAGGGAGGTAGTCTGTAAATATTTTTCTGAGAGCCATAAAGCTTTCTGTTGGGTATGATTCCTCCCTCTGTCAAACCTTGCTTGCCTTAGTTTGGATCTGGATGAAGGTGCATATCTGTTGAAAAAAATCAACAGCACAATCCACCTGAACCATGATTAGTTTCTGCACTTTTGTTATTCTTCTGTGATTAAAGCATTGATTTCCAACTCTTCTAACTGCAAGGTGGTAGACTTGAAATTTGCTGCTGGACCGGGGAGCATGTAGGTCACTCTGTGAGTCTGTTACAGTTTTGGTATAAAACTTAAAAAATCAAAAGAAGACACTCTTTAAACTAAGTTTATTTCTTTTGTAATTAATGACAGACATTTAACGTTATTAAGGGGTTTGAATGTTGGTATTTTCCTTTTGTAATAATTTTGCTTGCACTTTGAGAGAAGACTTATGAAGTATTTAGAGTCTATTAAGATCTTGCCAGCCCTCTACTAGTATTTTTCTTGGGAGAATAAATGTAATCAGACCAAAAACCACTCTGCTTTAGGCTCTGAGTTCCACTGATCTGGTTTTTGGGGGATTTTATTTTGGTTGGTTTATATTCTTTTGGCTTCTTGGATGCCTTTTTTTTTTCTTTGCTTCCTCTCCTCCTGGTTTCTTTGCAGTAAAGCTAAAGGAGATAGTCTACTGCCCGGCATCCTTGCTGTGTAGTATGCTGAGGCTCTTGTCTTGTCAATGACACAAGAGAAGCTTCTAATAGGGAAGTTTCAGATGCAAAAAAATTTGAAAGCTTGAATAGCCTTCTGGAGGAGTTTACCTTTATAGAAGGGAACTTGTGGAGAATCAGCCCCTAATTCAGATATACCTCTTAGGAGACTAAAGGCTGTGAAGCAGGAATGTATCTCCATGCCAGGTAGGTGGTGGCTGGTCTAAACCCCTTAACTTAGTCAGTGGAAGAGAGAGTGAACTGTTTTTGGTTTGAAGCAGCATGTGATGCCTTTCCAGTTTGAGATTCCTACTCTAAATATTTTTGCATGTCTTGCAGGTCTGGTGTGAAACAAATTTGCGAAGGTGCATCAGTGACTTCCATCGATTTATTTGCGAGATGTGTAACAAGGCATTCCCCATGCTTTCGGCACTCAAGCTGCACACAGAAACTCACGTGGTGGATCAGGGAAAAGACAAGCACAAACCACAGTCCACGACCCCACCCGGTGAGAACCCAGACCAGAAAGCCTTCATGGCATCCTTGGGCCTACAGTACACCAAAGACATCAAGCCTGTCAAGCAGGAGGACAGTACACCAGACGAGGCCCAAGAAATGCGGCTCAGAGCACTGAAGAGTAACCTACCTCAGGAACCCGGCAGCACCAGTCTGCTCAGCCTCTCTCCTCTGGAAGCTGCCTCCATGGGAGGGTCATTTTCAGTCCTTCCCCCTACAAAAGAAAACATAAAGCTTCTCTCGCTGCAGCCTTTCCAGAAGGGTTTTATTATCCAGCCTGACAGCAGTACTGTGGTGAAACCCATCTCCAATGAGTCTGCCATTGAGCTGGCAGACATTCAGCAGATCTTAAAGATGGCTTCTTCTGCTCCTCCTCAAATCAGTCTTCCTCCACTTTCTAAGGCACCTTCTGTCCCTGTGCAGTCGATTTTCAAGCATATGCCACCACTGAAGCCAAAGCCTTTGGTAACACCCCGAACAGTTGTCGCAACCTCTACACCTCCTCCTCTTATCAGTGCCCAGCAAGCCTCTCCTGGCTGCATCAGCCCAAGTCTCCCACCTCCCCCTCTGAGGCTGATCAAGAACTCAGTGGAGTCTGCCTCCAACTCTCATCTCCCCCAACCAGGAGCCAAATCAAGTCCTTCCTCGCAGTTGCTCCTCCAACCCAAAGTAGAGCCTTTAACTCAGCACGAGATGAAGACCCAGCTGGAGCAGGACAGCATCATTGAAGCTCTCCTGCCTCTGAGTATGGAAGCCAAGATCAAACAAGAAGTCACAGAAGGAGACCTCAAAGCCATCATCGCAGGGGCAGCGAACAAGAAGACCCCGACCATGAGGAAAGTTTTGTACCCCTGCCGTTTCTGTGACCAGGTGTTTGCCTTCTCTGGTGTCCTGAGAGCTCACATCCGTTCTCACTTAGGTATTTCCCCGTATCAGTGCAACATCTGTGACTACATCGCGGCTGACAAGGCAGCACTGATCCGGCACCTGCGGACGCACAGCGGGGAGAGGCCTTACATCTGTAAAATCTGCCACTACCCGTTCACAGTGAAAGCCAATTGTGAGAGGCACCTGCGAAAGAAGCACCTCAAAACAACCAGGAAGGATATCGAGAAGAACATTGAATATGTCACCAGCAATGCCGCAGAGATGGTGGATGCCTTCTGCTCCCCAGACACGGTGTGCAAGCTGTGTGGAGAGGACCTGAAGCACTACCGGGCCCTCCGCATTCACATGAGGACGCACAGCGGCTGCCAGAAGAAGAAGCCGTTCGAGTGCAAGGAGTGTGGCACGGCCTTCTCAGCCAAGAGGAATTGCATTCACCACATCCTCAAGCAGCACTTGCATGTGCAAGAAAAGGAGATTGAGAATTACATCTTAATGGTGGACTGCAGCGCCCAGGAAAGCCAGACAGACCCTTCTTTATTGGAGGACAGCACTTATATGGACCACAAGCCCATGACGCCTTTCCTGGAGCCACAAAATGGCTTTTTGCTGGGAACATCGTCTCACGTTTCCATCAAATGTGAACCTGTGGGCAACTTCCCCATGGATTTTGATGAGCCATTGGATTTCTCTCAGAAGAGCAAAAGCCTGAGCGCTGTGCAGGTGAAGCAGGAGAACCTGTTCAGCTCATCTCTGTCCCTTTACGACTGTTCCATGGAGCCCATTGACCTGTCCATCCCCAAAATCCTGAAGAAGGATAAAGATGATGCCCCCAGTGAAGCTAGGAATCAAGAATTGGCTGCTTCTGGGAACAGTGATAAAGCCTATAACTGTCTGCAGTGTCCTTTGGTTTTTGGTGCCAATGGGAACTCAGAAACAAACCGGGGTGTCAGACATCCCCAGCCACTGAAAGGTTCATTGCATTTGACTGTCCCAATCATTTCCCCGGCTCTCCCTGGCAATTCTGCCTTGCTGAGACCCCTGAGGCCTAAGCCACCACCACCTCTCTTGCCAAAGCCTTCAGTAACTAAAGAGCTGCCACCATTGGCTTCCATTGCACAGATCATTTCGTCTGTGTCTTCTGCTCCCACTTTGCTGAAAACAGAGGCTGCAGATGCCAGTCCCAAGGCACTGAGCAGCTCCACTGGGTGTGACAAATCAGGGAATGCCAAAGCTAAGGTGACAATCGTGACCACCATTCAGAGAGACTCCAGCCTGCCCGGTGACCTGTCTCAGGCCTGTGATCCAGAGCAGTCTCCCGTTGCTGATGCTGGGTTGACTAAGAAAAGAGGTAGAAAGAAAGGAACGAAAAATAAGCCTAAACTTAGCAGTAGTGTGGATCTGGAGTCAAGTGGGGAATTTGCCAGCATAGAGAAGATGCTGGCTACCACAGACACTAACAAATTTAGCCCATTTCTGCAGTCCACTGATAATTTCAAGGAAGAAAGTGGCAGAAATGGAACAAGTGAGGATGAGAAGGAAACTGCCAAGGATAAGCTGCTGAGAGGGAAGAGGAACACTTCCTCAGACTGCCTGCAAAATATCCCCTGTCCTTACTGTCCTCAAGTCTTTCCATGGGCAAGTGCCCTGCAGCAGCACATGCTCACTCACACAGGTAAGAGTGCTCTGTGCTCACACTAGGTTGTAGTCCCTGAGGTTGTTCCCCATGGAAGGGCATCTCCATGGAGGAATCTTTCTTTCTCTGATGTCTGAATAATATTCTTCATTACTATTTTGCTGATCCCTAACTGTTGCTGTTGCGTAATGGTGGTAGATTTTTCAGAAGTGGAATAATCTCTGTGTCTTTGAGTTATCAGAGGGTGGATAAAACTGTTAGTATCCATTTGACTTCAGCAGCATAACTTAATATAGCTGGAAAGAGACTCAGGTTTCAGTTGTTCTGTTATTATTGTCTTGTCTTGAAGGGGAACATGTGTGTTGAATATTTCATTGAGCCTTACGTGGTTTGTTTGTCTGCTTCTGATGGCTGTTTGTCTGCATTGGTAATGATAAAAAGATCTCTAAAAATGAGAGACACTATGTGTAGAACTGTGGCAGGAAAACAAAATAATATAGTGCTTAGTGTTTTTTTTTTCTTGTGGTGGCTTTTGTTTGGCAGATCAAAGGACGATGCGAGAAACTGCTCATCCTGAGCATTACCTAATAGCTTGCCTCTAGGAAAAGTTTCTCCTCAGAGATAGACAACTAAAGGTGGGCACATGCCCTAAGGTGTGGAGATGTGTATGGAATCTCTAGCGTTGTGCCACTGTGTAAGTAACCTCAGACCTGGTGTAAACAAAAAGAGGAATTGGGTAGGGAGATTTATTCTAGGTCTGGGGTTATTTTTCATTCTTCACTATAAAGGAAATACTGCATTGAATGCTGTGCTGATTTGAAGTTCACTCATTCTTCCACCCACACTGTAATAAAGTAATTAGTAGATTCTCATCCTGCTCTAGAGGGAGAGGACAAAGCTCTACTTGCTGTTGTAGCCTTTTGAGTCATTCAGAGTTGTTGATACTATATAGTTCATTATGCATCTCAGCTCCTGGCATAAAGAATAAAAATTAGAGATTTTTATAAGAAATATTAGGGAATTTTTTATAAGAAATATTGGGGAATTTGAGTATAACCTTATANTTTATAAAGAAAATGAGGTTTCCTGAAATGACTGATTCATGTCTGTGCTAAAGAGGGAAACCTGAAGAGGTAAAAGAGGTTAGCTAAGAGGTTTAAAGGGAATCTGAGCTACGGAGCAGTCCCTATTACAGTTTGCTTTGGGTGACACGAGGACATAACTTGCAAGGTATCAGTGCAACAGTGAGGCTATTGTTTTCTGGTCCACAGAGACCAAATTATTTCATCTTATTAAGCACAGAGTTTACTTTGTGGTGAAGGAGAGCTCTTTACTCATATCTCAATTGTTTTCCAACACCCCGGTCTCCAAAAAAAAAAGTATATAGTTACTGAAGAACTGTTCATAAGACAGAAAACAATGGAGAGGCTTTTCCCAGACGAAGAGGTTTGACCTGCTTATTGATGGCAGACTTCCAAGGTAGCAGCACTGGTGTAAACCCTTAATGAAGACAGGAAAATGCACTCAGCCATGAATTATACTGGTAAAACTTGTCTCCCTTACGACCACCAGGCTTGGAAAGAGACACCATCCTTTCAGAAAGCCTGTGCTGCAATCCCCACAAGGAGAGCAAGCAGTTTTGACTGTAACAGGACTGTGACCATAACGCCACAGATACAGGATTTTTGGTGATACTACATCAATGGCAATGATCAGATTTCAGTTGGTGTGCTCTGGCAGTGATAATACTGAGCTCTCTCCTAAGTCATCCTCTCGGTGTTGAGAGAGACTTGTTGCTGGAGGACCACCCCACATCAAGCTTTGTCTGGCCTTGGGATATCTGCCTTCAGGTGGCATGAGTGTTCTCTTTCTAAACTGGGAATTTCCAGGAGCTCTCCTGTGACAGTAGTGTCCATGAGGCCTACTGGAGGGGAGGGAAAGCTAAGCTGGGAAGGTGGGAGGAAATTCAGGCCAGGGAGGTGGTGCCAAAGCATGCCCAAGGATGCGTACAGGTGGAGCCAGCCCTGTTTTTGTGGTGGGTGTCAGGTGGGTGTCATGCAAGGAGTTAGGCAGCTCTGTGGTAGATGCAGCAGTTTGTTGGCTTTATCTTCTGGATGGGCAAATAGGTTTTCTTGTGGAGAAATTTGCAGTGTTGTAGTGCAGCGCAGCGTTCTTGTCCCCACCTATTGCACAGGCAGTGACTTGTCAGATAGCTCTGTTTTTCAAAAGGACTTAAGGAAAGAATCTATTTGCTAATCTTTCTAAAGAGAAAAGGAGGACTTAATTATTGTCTATGCTTGATGGCTGCTCCCTGACCTGGGCAGAGAAAGAACTAGCAGGCTGACATGAATGGGATAGATGAGAGTCCTGGTGATCTGCTTCCAAACTGTGATCCATGGGCAATCACAGCAGGCAAGCTGTCAGTATAACACTGCTATCAAAAAAACCCCCAAAGCAGTTATTTGAGCTAAAAAGCAGCAGCTAGCTCTTTTGTATCCATTTGTAGGAAAGTTGTTACTGAGGTAATTCATGTAAGTGGTCTAAGTTAGGATGAGGAAAAGGTATATAATTTTGAGCATTTAAGTGCTGTCTCTAGATTATGAGTTTTGAACTGCTGTGTTCATACAGACGTAAGAAGATTTTTGCAAGTGTGTCTTTCATGTTCAGTAAATTTCAACACAGAGGCCGCCTTCCATGTGGTGTCAAGATAGTATTATTTCCCTTTTGTGAAAGTGCAAAAATGCACATGCTACCAGTAACCCACATCCCTCATGCAACCAGAAGTGTCTCTCGTGGAAGCTTTTGCCCTGCTTATCCTTGCCTAAACACCACTACGTGGGGTTTTTTTCAAATTTAAAAACATTTCCATGAAGAATCATACAACTTCCTCAGTGGTTTTTTATTTTAGTGGTGAGCTCACAAGTGGGAGACTGGGAATTTAGCATAACTTGGTTTTATCCAGTGCCTAATACAGTAGGTGTGTTTTGTTTGAACATGCTTGAAGACTTGCTTTTAATTCTTTCTTTCTCTTGATGTCTTCACTGTATAATTTTCAACTCAGTTTGCCTTTCTTTTTTCTTTTCCCTCCTGCTCCTGACTTTAAATTCTCAGTGACTAAGATGTGCCCTGCAGGTGATACAGTTGATTTTGCTCCTTTTATAGGATGGGGATCAGACTAAGTTCAATATAAAATTACAGTAATGGTCTTTTTTAATGGCTTGTTTGTTATAGATAACCTAGTCTGTTTGCAAAGAAACACTTGAGCATGTTTTTCCAGGGATACTGGCAGGTCTTACTTGGCCCAAGATTAAATTTTGTAAAAAGCGAGGTTTAATGGCAGAGGAGGTTTTTTGGTTTTATTTCGTTTTGCTGCTACTACAGGAACAAACCATACAAGGAAATACTTATAAACAAAATGAATAAATGAATAAATAAATAGAATACTCTTACACCTAGCCCACGAACCTGAATATTTCCTGTTGATTGGAGGTCAGAAGTCATCAAAAAAAGGACTTGGAGGCATTTTTATTCTTTGCTTTTAAGATTTAAGTCGAAGTGAAATTGTAAACATCTTTACTTTGCAACATTTGTAGTTACCATGGTGAATAATGTGTTTTTGCTAGGACAGCAGTGGCAGGAGATACCCTAGGGACTGATCTTGCATGCTGTGGTTATTCAGATGACCCTTTATACTGAAAAAGACATCCTTCAAATGACTGGCTACTATGAAATGTCCAGACTAGGCTAGTCCTGCTGTGCTGCTAACCAAAATTTACAGTCAGTTCCAAGTCAATATTTAGGCACAGATGTATTTTAATACAGGACATGACTACTCATATGGAAAAAATTAATAAAAACATCAAATCACATGATTTTTGGGTTACCTTTCAGTGAGTAAGTGTATTTTATCAGGAGTTGCCTTTAAGGGATAAATACAGAAGGCAGAGAAAACTGCTTTTTTGAATGTTCTGGTTTTGTGTCTTTAAAGGTGACATTTTTGGAAAGCATTTCAACTTGGAGTGGGAGGATTGGAGTTTGTACAGTAAATGGAATTTTTGTTTGGGTTTTGAGACCTCCAGCTAGGATGTCTGTGTGGAGAGAAGAATATTTTATCTGTTGCAAGTATTGGTCTGTATGACAAATATTTGATTGATACAAACATTTTAAAGGCTGAAACTATGAGAAAATTGTGGCCTGAGATGCAGGTTCAGCTCCCAGTAATTAATCCTCAGCTAATCCTGTCATTGCATGCTTGAAAAGAAATGTGGAAAGGAATTGGGCTATCATGAAGTAAAAGGATTTCTGCTTGACTTTGAAGTTTTGTATTTGCATTGTGAATGAAGCCAGATAGAAGTGCAAAAAGTGGTGATATTTGCAGCCATAAATTTATGGTTGAATTAGCAGGCATCTAAAAGGAAAGAGTGACTTGAAAGCCTACAAAAAAGCAGTACCTTGATGCATCGAAAAAGTTGTGTTGACACTGGAAGAAAATTAAGAGAAAGAAACAGCTCCTGAGATGTCTGTGAGATGCAGGGAATCCCTGGTAGGGGTTGAGATGTTAACTAGAACAGAACCAACTTTCAGAAGATGAAAGCGAGCGAGATACCCACAATGTTGTATCAAAGAGGCTGCTGGCTGTGGCAGGAGGTGGGTGCTGTGTGTGTTTTGAGAGGTTTTGGGTGTGAGGTAGAAGGTGTGACAGGAGCTGATCTCCATTTACAAGCAACTATCCTCTCAATCTGTCTTCATCACAAAGATGTCTTGCAGGATTGCTTTCCTCATTGCACTGCATGATCCTGGCTTTTCTTTCAACTTTTCTTGCACTCAGTCCCTTCCCTGTTCTAGTCATTTAAATGAATTACAGACATGAAAAACGTTCTCCTAAGGGAAAACAATTTATTGCTTATTCAACATAGAGGCCTTGATTCCACTGAAGTCAGTGGAGAGATGCCCTGTGGCTTTGATGGAAATCGTGTCCAATTCACATAGGTGATAGGCATTTCCAGAGAGAGCCTGCTGGTTAGTAGCTTGCAGTCAGGATATTGTGGTTGGTCACGAAGCAGTAATGGAGGAAAAGGAAGAAAACCAAGGAAGTTTCTTACTACACATGAGGAGGATATTCATACATTTTATCTTGTGTCAGGCCAGAAACCTTTCCTCTGTCAAAAATGTGGTGTCATTTCTGCCAAATCTAGCAGAATTTAAACAAACGTGGAGTTGCCAGCTGCTACCTGAGAAGTGTGCTTATCCCCCAGCCTAAGGAAGAGGATGTTGTATCTCACCGTGACACACACAGTTTTTCCCAGCTGTTCAGAACACCAAGGCCAAGTTGTATTTGGTCAGGCTGAACGCTGCAGACAAGCAAAGCGCTTGCAGGTTGGAGCAGTGGTACTCCTGTCTCCAGTGGTAGCAGTAGGATGTGCTCGTTAGTGTGAGCGTGTGGACGTGGCCACTTCCTCCAGCCTGTTGCTCCTAAAGCTCTGTCAGCATCCACAAACGCTTCATTAGGGTTGTGTGTTGGAGGGCACATCCCTGCCCACTCCCTTTACAACCTGTTTATGGAGCTGCTGTCTGCTGGTCCTTCCAGTTGTTTTCTGAACCTGCTGATGCAGTCTGGTTTTCATTTAGCTGCTGCTGCAGGCCAAGCCAGTGATCCTGGAGAGACATCAGCGATGGCTGTGAGTCCTCCTGCCTGAATGTACCCGCCAGTACCATACTCAGCGTGACACAGGCACAGTTTAGATTGTTTTACCTTGTATTAATCTGCATTGAAGCTCACCTGCCATCATACTGCCCTCTCTGTCTTGACAGTAGCGAAAGAGATTGGCCGTCAGATCATGGAAGGCATCGTGGTAGGCAGATGAGTGGTGTTTAGCCAGAAAGGAGGAGCTGACACAAAACCAAGGGTGAGCACAGTCACTCAGGGTTTACTGTGCTGACCAAATGGGATGGGTGCAAGAAGGAAGCTCACCAGATGGTGGTACAGTCCCTTGCCTGAAAACTGCTTGCACAAGGGAGTTGTTCCTGAAAGTTATTCACACCTCCAGTACAGATAGCGTCACTTTGTGTCACTTTGAGTTAGTTTTATGGGAGAATTGTTGAAGTAACAAACCTACAAGCAGCAAGAAGTTGGCTCTGTGTATCAGGGTAGTTAAAATTACAAATGAGTTATTACTCTCAACCTCAGGGTAGCTGCTGATCAGATTGCACAGAGTGTGCACAGGATTTTCCTCTCACATCTCCATACACCAGTTTGTTTGGCAAAGTCTGCTGTCTTGCCAGGCTCTCTCTCATCCTTTCTGCTTCTTATAATACAGCAGATTGCCTTGCAGTGATTCAAATGTGGTAATACAGGTCTCAGTACTAGTCTGGCATTGCAATCTGCCATGCTGGGGACTTGTTACAACAGGATTTGATCTTGCCTATCATGAAGAGACGAAGTTGCCTCGTTACCATGTTAACAGCCTGTAACTTCAGAGGGCTGTAGCAGGGTATCTGCAGTGTCACGTGGGCCCATCCTGCCTATGCAGACAACAGATGGCTACAGCCTGAGAGAGGAAGACTCGTGTTATGACAGGATTCACTCCAAGAACAAAAGTCTTCAGGAAAGGCTCTGAAAGTGCTCACCTCTGACAATTTTCACAGCAGAATAAAACTGAAATCTCCTACTTGAGTCAATGGAAGAGTTTCTTTGTAGTTAGAGGGGTCCTAAAGCAGCTCAGCTGTTCGGTGGGGTGAGGAGGCAAGCATTTCTAAAGCCACTCAGACGAGCACTGGTGCAGCACGTAGGGTGGGTAGGATTGGGTGCAAGGCAGATGTTGTTCTCAGCAGCCGGCACTGGGCTGGTCAGAGTGGTTTGACCTGCCCCCGGCAGACAGAGCCTTGGGCCATGGTTGGATAACACAAAGCACTTATTGGCAGTACTGGCTCAACCTGTTCCCAACTGTTCATCCCTGCAGCTGTAGCTGACCCGGCTGCCCAAAAAAATTAAAAGGGCAAGGCGAGGGACTGGCAGTCATGAGATCAGGTCCCGGATCTGGTTGGCGGTACAGCCCTAAAGGAGCACATTGATGCAGCTAAGGTGTGGAGCTGGCAGCATCTTCTGGGAGGCACTGGGATAGATGCTGTTGAAATTGGCTTTGTTGTCAGTGCTTTGTGTCTTCAAATAGCAGCTTTAGGCAGCAAGGAGGGAGCCCAGATCCGATAGTGCCCACAGTTATAGTTACCATATGCACTTTATAGCACAGCGTAGCGTATGTAACTGGCTTCACCAGCTGGTGGTTAATCATGGTTCAGAATCATTCAACAGCTTTGGACTTGTGGTATCCCTCTGTTGTCCAAGAAAAAGGGATTCCCAAATCTTTGGAAGTAAATTAAAAATTTGAAACTGTGGCTAAGTTTTAAATGGGTGGGTTTTCTTTTGGTGCTGGCTTTATAAGGTAGGTAAGCAGCATGCTCGGGGCTCACATGCAGAGTCCTTGTGAGGGCTGTGCTTGGAAGTGAGTGGTCATCTGGATTTCTCTGTATGCCAGAAGGAAAGGGAATGAAGGGAGATGCTTGAATGGTGTTTGGTCAGCCATAAATAAAGCAAAGCTTTAGGATGAGGTGTAAGACAGGAAGTGCAATTCAATGGAGTGTCACTGGGAACAAGTTTATAGAGGGTTTCTTTTGGTCTTGTTTTAAACCAAAACAAAAACAGGATGGTGGTTTAGAGCAGGATTCAGAGATGAGGAGGCTGTGTAAGTGATGAGGCTTGCTCATATCCTTGCTACATGGAGAGGAAGGGAATAGTCTAAAGCACCTGAATCAAACTGAGGACATTTCTCCCAGCTCACAGCAGTCAGACCAGGGGAGAACGGTCCCGGCAGAGACACATAAAAGGAAAATGTGGAGCAGCTTAATGAGTTGCCCACTTTCATCATGTTAAAGCAGCCCTGCCTTTGTCTCCGTAGGGCTGTCTGAATGCTCGCTTCTTGCAACAAAATACAGTTGATAGAGATGTGGGATAGGAATGGGGTAAGGGATTATCTCTTACATAATAGGGAAAGAGAACTCAGTAAGGAAAGGTCTCTTTCGTAAGGAGACTTGCCCCTAATGTGAGAGGGTCAAACACAACTGCTCTGTGCTAAATAGGCAAATATTTGCAAAGTATATTCAACAGTGAATTTTCTGATTAGCATTTAGCAGAATTCATCTTTGCTCTAGATATCTGCCACGCTGTGATTCCTCCAGAAATCCTGTGATCCCTGCATATAGTGGAGGACTTTTTCCAAACTGTTCTAGCTGTCTGTACCTCTGAACTACATTTGTGGGTATTTCTTAGAGGACAAAGGGCTTGAAATCGTGTTTTCAGTGTCAGGCAGTTTAACAGCTGCTCTAGAGCAACACCTCAGGATAAAGCAAGAGTTATTGGCTGCTGGGGGTTGGCCTGAGTGCTAGAGCTGTTTGTTGTATGAAGATACTGAAGAGATGGTGTATAACCTGCTGGCTGTATTGTCAGCTCTACATCAAACTGCCTTTCTGCTGAATGGTGCAATTCACCATAAGCTCAAAGTGTGGGTTTTCTCCTTGCTCCCTTCAATGCAGATTGAAGGTGCATGGTAGGTGGAGCCAGAGCTAGTCCTGAAAACCTTTCTTCCTGACTTCAGCTGCTCTTGTGGAAGGTACTGGGGAATCATACCGTGTGCAAAAGACAAAAAGCATTTTTTCCCAGAATTGGTTTTTTCTTTTACCCCAGATATATTCAATTCCATATACTGTAAAACAGCCCTTTTCTATCTTGAATATTTTCATTTCACAAGGCATGGAGAGATAGAACCGAAGCTCTCTCAACTGTGTGTAGGCTGATTAAATATTTAACTTGAGTGTTTGCAAGTGATGTAATGAAGGTGGCTGAATTTTAGTATTTAGAATGTTTACAATAAAAATGGACAAAGATAACACCCAAAATTTTTCAACTTGACTCTGTGGGTTTAAAAGGTGTTCTCCAGTTCGTGGGTGGAAGTAGAAGCAGCATTGTGTGTGTAGGTCCAAAAAATCCCAAATTTACTAGAACTGCTACCACCTAGTGGTGGCTGCCTCTACTGTAAAATATAAAACAAGCTGGGGTTATTTCAGTTAATGTAGGGAAAACAGTAAATCATCAGCTCCTCTGACTGATAATGCCAACTGCTTGTACCATATCCATTTCCAGTGCTCTGTTCGCTCCAGTTTTGAGGATTATTTATGTGATGGGTTTTCTAATGCTTCTCTTGGGATGTTAGGAGTGTTTGTCAATAAACACTTGCTTTAGCAACAAAATGTTTTTCATTAGATACTGTTTTGTTTCATAAATTCATAGCACCTCAAGCTCTACTCTCTATTCCAGATAGTTCCAGGAAAAAATAAAACCCCAGGAAAAAAGAGTCAAGCCAGCAAGCTCCCCACCTTGATCTGTATCTGCTGTTTTATCTGAAATTTTTCACATTTGGTGTCCCTTTTCATAATTTGGTTTGCATATGTAGGAAAGCAGTTCCCTCCTCTTTCTCTTTCTTGCCATCAATAAAAGATGAAGTGGATTCTTCTGACTGGGCTGACCAAAGACTGCAAATTGATTTGTAAATAGACTTCAGCAAAACAGTCTTCTCTTTCCACAGTTCGGAGGAAAAATTATTTTGGCTACATCTATATAGTGGTTTCTTTCATGCAAGAGGAAAAATTTTTGGATTCTCAGATGGAGTCCTTGAGGTTTAGCTTATGAATACATCTCATGAGAAGTTCTTTTTTTCCCAGGAACTGGCAAGGCAGCAGCTGATTTACCAGTGGTTGTTTTGTGTCGCCTTCTTCCCTATGTTCTTACCTTCCTACTCCTTTCTTTCTCCCTTATCCTGCACATCTTTTTTGACTCTGGTGTCAGAATTGACATCTTGAACTAGTGTCACATTCTTCTCTTCACTTTGGGGAAGTGACACACTCTGCACATGACAAGGTAACATATTCTGCTCCCATGGTTGCTGAAGAAGTGGCAGTGGATGGGAGCCTTGATAAGTGAATTTCTCCACTCTTGTCCTCTTGGTTCACCAAGCGTAATTTCTGTGGGATAACAAATGGACCAGAAAGCATTTACAGCCTTGGTGAGTGAAAGTTCGGAAAGGGGCAAAAGAAACAGTAGGCCTTTCCTGTGCATCCTGTTTCTTTCACTGCCTGGAACTGAGTGACTGCTCTGCAACATAAATCAGCCAAATTACAGAGATGGGAATTATCCATTTGAGAGGAGCTCAGTCTCGTTGGAGGGATGTTTGCTCAGATTTGAAGGCTCAGTCAAAATCCTCCTCTTTGTGTAAGATACAAGCCTGCTGGAGCTGTGTGGCCAGCAGGGTTTCTGTTGCTGCAAGGGGTATGTAAGTGAGAAGAAAGCAGTAGTGCAGGCCAGGCCTAACCTCTGCTAGAGTGGATGAAGCAGCTGCCAGTGCAAGACTCCTTTTGCAGCCATCCCTTGCACTGCAGGAGAAATCCCACGCTGAACCTGGCATGATTGTCTTTACTACCATTGTGTTTACCACACACCTGCAAAGCTCCCCTGCTGCTATTCCAGTTCATAGGAAGTGGAACTGGGCTGATTCTCACCCATCCCCAAATAACCAGGATTTGTGCAAAGCAGCTCACTTTTTCACCAGCTGGAGAACCAACTGCACAGGCTGGGGATAGCCACAGAGCAGCTCAGCACAGTCCGGAGCTGCTGCTTTATGTGAAGTACATGCATGAAGTTTCCTAAGGGGCCTGTGAAACTCCTTCTCGACAAGGAAAAGAGCAGGTCTGGTTTGTGCAGGTGAGGAGGAAGAGTGCTCCCCCAAGCACGTACACGTGTCAGCATGTCCCTGGCCATGCCACTACCTGAGTTTTGAATCTGTTCTTTCAGGGGTGCTGAGCCCCAGGGAGCTTCAGAAGGGAAGGCCTGTGTACATTTGTGTTCCCAGGGTCTGAAGTGGGCTTCACTCTTTGTGAAGGCACATTGTTTAAACTTACAAGTTTGTTTTTCTTGATGTTGACCTCCTCTGTTTGCCTGTGTCAGTACATCACTTACCTGTGGACCACCTCTCCCTTGAAGCATTTTCTCTTGTGCACAGGAAAATGTAGTTGCAGGCCCTGCATGCAAGAACAGAATAAATGCTGGGAAGAGGCCCAGGGCACAGAGGAGAGGAAAGAAGGAGATAGAGTTCAAGTGCAATTTACTGAAGAATGAGTATACTGTAAGAAAAATAATATATTTTTGGAAATACTAGAAGCAGAAGAAGAAAAGGTTATGAAAAATTGGAAAATCATGCATGATATATGACATTGAATGTCAAAGTTCAACTTCTGTATTAAGAGTTTTAAGACATACAGTTTTGGCTTGCTCTTACCTTGGGTGCCACTCATGGATATTCTCCTCACTCACTTTGCTTCTGATGTTTCGTGTTGAAAAACCAGGAAAAAAACTCCCTCTGAATCCACTGTTTTCTGTTTGGTCAATAAAGAGTTACAGAACATCTTTCTGGGTATGGCTAAGAGAAGCTTTCTCCCATCTTGGTTTCCTCATGCTCTTCACTCATCTCCATCCTAACAGAGTTCACATGGTTTCCTGCCCCTCTTCCGAATGAACCCCCTTTGTGCTGTGCTGGCAGCCATTCTTCAGCCTAACACACATCCCGTCAGGGGAGCATTTCCTGACCTCGCAGGGGGTGAGACAGAGCAGCCCACATCTGCTTTCAGATGTCCCCATCCTCACACTCCGTAGCCTTACACACAGATTAGGGCTTGCTTGCGTGTTTTAACAGGCAGATAATTAGATGAGCAATGAACTTTGTGTAATCCACTGTGAGTAAACAGATCTGTTTTGATTAAAAGGTGAGATTACTTTTTGTGATAGGTCACTTCTCCCCCTTGCACTCCCCCAAGAAAAAGCGTATCAAGAATTGCACAGTATTAAGTGATCATTCACTATCACCAGAGGCACTGCTACGCTTTGATGTTTGTTTAATGGCCATTTATTATCACTAGTGAGAGGAGATGGGGTCAGTGCAAATCATGTTGCAAGACTACATTCAAACTAGTAAGTGCCTGAGAACTATCTTCTTATCTTCTGTTTTTACTTCTTGCTTAGGAAAAAAAGTCTGTAATAGGAAATTTAGGTAGTTTGGAGACAAGCACATGTTGTACTATGTCAAACAGAGAATTTGCACTGCTGTTCTAGAGTTTCTAAATCCCTGTAGTTAGTCAGCAGCTATCGGGCTTGCAGATGAATGTTGAAATGCTGGGTGGGTTGTTGGCTCCCATTGCTGCAGGCTGTCAATAAGAAGGAGGCGGGGTGGAGGACTTAAAGGAAAGTTTCAGCTTTCAGAAAGCACAACTTGCAAAGTTCCTGTCCCAGAACAAATCCTGGGAAATGGCACTGGGGATGCAGTTACATGCCATGCATCAGCAGCAGCTTTGCCTCCCGAGCCAGACCACCTTATTTCCTATTTACAAATACACTATTTGTGTAGAGCTTGGAAGGGGTACAGCTCCAGCCCTCTGTTCTCCTTAAGCACCTCATTTGTTTTAGTTTTCTTGGATATATGTTACATCTTCAGCAACATTAATGCTGCGGACAGGTAAGTAAGCAGATGACACCACTAAGGACCACATCTTAGGTCATTTTTGCCTTCTTGTGGGGCAAAGCCTGTTACTGCCCCTGGGCTTTATGTTTTGATTCCAAGTGGCATATCAGAAACTCAGGTGTGGACAAACTTCCATATCTTCCACTTCTATGGTGTATTCTCAACTTTTTAAGCCAACTTCTGTGTTACTGTCTGCATTAACCATTCACTTCTAGTTGTGCCACCTGGTTGCATGAGGCTTTGACATTTCCTTTGAAAAGTATTTCCTGCTACACAAAAATTAGTTTGATAAATATGTGGGGTGTATATTATTTCAGTCTATGTTCATGTTTTTCATCCACGAGTTTATTAGTAATACATCCATTTGTCTCTGGAATGGTCTGTCTGTGATAGTGACGACACCTCTTCTTTGGTGTCTCAGCATGTTGTGTTCTCTGGTTAAAAGTGATTATATTAAAAGTTATTTGTAGTAGCTACTGAGATTTTAAGTCTATTTTGGAAAAGAAAGCATTTTGTGAAAGATTTTGTGTCATCTTCTTAATTGGGTTCTGTGGTGTTTTGGTCCCTTTCAGCTGTGAGTTACTGGCCTAGGTCACAGACAGGAGAAACAGATGTTGGCATGCTTGATCAGAAGCAATGCTCCTGGGTCCGTGTGCAGGCTCGTTGCTTGTAGTTGGGAATTATCAGGGAGCATCCCACTGAAAGTGTCTCTGTGTTTTCCTTGCAGAGAGCCAGGCTGATGCAGAAACACTAGCTACAGGAAACAAAGCCTTGAACCTGAGCTGTGGCGGGAAGGAGCAGTCAGAGGAAATGACAGAGCTACCAGAGAGTGAGCACGGCCCCAAGGAGGAGCAGAAGGCTGACTCCCTTCTGGCAGAAGAGGATGCTGAAGAAAAAGTGGATGGATATGAAGAGGGCCCTGAGGAAGATTCTGTAAGTAACAAAAGTCTTGACCTCAATTTTGCCAGCAAATTAATGGACTTCAAGCTGGCAGAGAGTGACCAGAGCACAGGCAGCAGTTCTCAGACTGAAAGGAAACATGCCTGTGATATTTGTGGCAAAACCTTCAAGTTTGCTGGCACTCTTAGCCGTCACAAAAAGGCCCACATTCGTGAGGACAGAAAGGATGAAAGGAGCAGTGAGGATGAAAGCAAAAGCATTCAGGATGATGCAGGAGCTCCCTCGATGCAGGACTCTGGTCTTGAGCAGGAAGAGTCTCCGTTGGACTTGAAGGTAGTGGAGTCTCCTGTGGACTTTGAGGCAACAGGAAAGGAGAATGAAGAGAGCGAAAGCATCTCTGAGGGGGAAGGCACAGAGAGAAAGTCCACTGAGAAGAGCAGTGATGACAAACCAAAGACTGATGGGGCTAAGAGTACTGCAAAAGCAGACAAAAGAAAGAAAGTCTGTACTGTGTGCAACAAGCGTTTCTGGTCTCTGCAAGATCTGACGCGACATATGCGGTCTCATACAGGTAAGAGGAGGCTTGAGGGCAGAACAGACCATGAGGTGTCCCACCAGACCGAGGTGTCTGCTCTGGAGGTGCACGATTGCTGCTGGCACTTGAGGTTGGAGACACTGCTTTTAGTCCTAAAGCAAGGTGTCTTCTCTGCCCCAGTCCCCCATGCTGCACACAAAGCCTATGGAGGGAGCAGGAATTGCAGCCACTGCCTTATTTTCAACTCCCAAACTGTTTTTCCCCATGATTGCTTGCAGAGATCCCTATGGATATCCCTGCGCAGCTTCTGACTCCCTTCTTACCATGTGTGCATGGCTTTACCTCTTCCCTGTATTTTGACCAGCAGTGGAGAAACCTGTCAGGGTTCACATGAGAGTTCACTTCTTCAGTGAAAGTTTAGAGGAAGAGAGAGTCTGGTTTTGTGTTAAGATCTGAGCCTAATAAGGGTAACATGCTGGTGATGTGTGTGACCTGCTGCTTGGGTGGAAGGCAAACATGCAGTGGACACTTGGGCAGGGAAGGTGGAACACGGGTAGTAAAACACTTGCCCGGTGACTTGAGTGGGCAGTGGGATTGCTTTATGTGATAGGCAGATTGCAGCAGTGCCTTGCAAATGAGATGAAGCCATGAACCAGCTCAAAGGTGAATTAATCATTCATCCTTATTATGTATTTTACCTGCCAGCAAGCTGCTCTGACATGGGAAAACTGGTGCATTTTGACATTTTGTGTCTTTTGAAGGTGCTCTCTGCTGTAGACAAGATCTTTGCCATTAACAAAATATTTGTGCTGTAATTGACAGTGATTTTTAGAAAACTACACCAAAGAGTAATGCCTGAACTAGACTTCAACCCTTCTAAATTATAAATATTCACCTATTGAGTGCAAAACTGACCTGATTTCTTCTGGCATTGAGCCACAAGTGAAACAAGGGACAGGTCCCATTCTTGTGCCTATTTTCGTACAAATGCAGAAGCTTTGGGAAAATGCTGATAGCTGAAGTACTGAGCTTTACCCCAATATGATGTGTGCACATGGACATTCCCATACTCTCTGTGTTAACTCTTTTCACTGCATGCTGGGTTTTGTGGGCCTTGTCAGTATAGATTTTTCCTGTTCATTTCTCTTTTCTTATTAGACAGTGAAGGATGTTTTAACATAGAATAGGTGTGGAATAGGAACCTGGCTCAGTGCTTTCTTCAAATTCAATAAATGTAACTACGACCTACCCCCACTGTCAGATCAATGTATTTTTAGCTGAGGATTTTGCACCAGTGCTGTGGGTTGACTCCTTGTCTCCTTCTCACTTGTTCAACTATATTGGCAAAATACTGTCATGTTGCACATTGCATATACTTCCATTTTGATGTGTGAGGTTTTTTAAAGATACCTGTAAGGTTTTGGGATTTGTTTATTCAGAGGAGGAACATTTGGGACACACTGAAGTGTGCAAGAAACCTCTGCCTACCTACTGCATGTCTCATTCTAATGCTGATTGGCACAAGATGGTGTCTTGATGGAATTGCAGCACTAAAAAATCTTTTAAGAGGCACAGTTGGAAAGGGAAGACAAGCTGAGGTGGGACCTTTGGTTCTTCAGGGCAGACAGTACCTTGGGGAACTATGTGTGGTTAGTATTTTGGGAGAGGTTTGTCTGTTAGGTTGTGGTTGCTTTGTTTTCCTATGAGCTCCTGCTTAGGAAAGTATTCTCTCTCTCCACGTGTCTGGGGCTGACCTGCAGCAGGGAGCACATGTGGTGGGCTGGTTTCATAAAGGCTTTCGAGTTCCAGAGATGGACCGCAAACTTTTTCCAGAAAAGTTGCTGACTAAATTAGACAGGATGCTAGTGAGCATCTAGTGCTTACAGTCTTCCTCCTTAGTGCAGGACCTTGCCAAGCTTGTAGACACTTAGTTTTAATACTCCATTTGGGCCGTAGGCATTTACCTGTATTCCTGCTGCACTCCATCAGCTAGTTTGCTAGTACAGAAGCCAGAAATCTGCATAAACATAATGTTCGATGTAGCTACTGAATTTCCAAAGTGCAAAGTGTTTTACGCTGCCTGAAACAAGAGGGAGGTGCTTGTGTGACCTCACAGCTGACCTTGTGTTGTGATTCTTTTCCAGGTGAGAGGCCTTACAAGTGTCAAACCTGCGAACGGACCTTCACTCTGAAGCACAGCCTGGTCCGTCACCAGCGCATCCACCAGAAAGTCAAAAATGCCCGAAACCACGGGAAGGAGAGCGACAAGGAGGAGACGCAGTCAAGGTGTGAAGAAGACAGTGAGAATGAGTCCAGCCACAGCGGCGCCAACCCCGTCTCCGAAAGCGAGTGCGACTCCGCAGGGGGAGTCGGTAGCCACTCATCCCTCGTGGGGAGCCAGAACGAGCCCCTGGCTGGCATGGTCATGGACTCCCCCTGCAGAGAGGAGGGGAGTGGCACCTGCCTCGCCGAGCCCACCAAGAGCACACAGAAAGAGATGGCGAAAGGCCAGGAACCGCGGGGCAGCTCCGAGCACGAGAGGCCCTCAGGTTTCATCCAAGACTTGCTGGAGATGCACAATGCGCCGTCCCCCATGAATCACATCCTGGCCTCTGCAGACAGCGCGCCTCAGCTCTTGGGGGTGGAATGACTTGCTAGGAGGTTGAACCCGTCTCAGCAAGCAAACTGAAGCCAGCAGAGCGAGGTTTCTGGAGTCTGGTGTTGGAAGAGCGACCTTACAGCTACGGGGAGAGTATGGCAGACTGGACATGGTGCCATATGCCTTTCAGTATAATAATGCAAGAGACTACAGTATATACTGATTTGAGTGCCTTACTACTTTATTAGATCTTTTGGTATTATAGATTTTTTCAAAAATGATTTTAATATTTTAAAGAATTATTTGGAGAGGACCCTTTTTCATTTAAGCATTAATGTTACCTTTTGTATTGGTGTGCGTGAGCTTGTTCTTGTATATCTGTGATAGTTGCTGTGTTTGTTCTCTGAGCTGGAAATGGGGCAGTGGGGTGGGAGGCCCTTGGATACCATAGCCAATAACTGGAAGAAAAATGATGTGAATTTCATATGAAATAGTCAGAGGAGATGCAGAGGAGACATTGATTTATTGTTTTTTTTCTCAGTAGATGTTCTTGCATTTGCCACATGGTGGAGCATTAAGCCTGTTCCAGGCCTGAACAACGTGGCAGTTGAAGGTGTTCAAAGTGGTTCAAGCCAAAAGCAGGAAACACAAATGAATTTCAACCTCATGCTTGTTTCCACTTTTCAGCATTAGAAGTGGTCTTCTAAATCCTAGGGGTTTTTTCTGGCCATCACGGACTGAGCGTGTAGACAGAGAAGAGTTACATAGCAGCGTAACCTATGGAAATGATGCACCCGCTGTTACATATGTTTGATTTGCTTCAGTATATTATTATTATTATTATTTTATTATTATTTTATAAATCCATCAGTTCGCTTGTCTCTGCAGTCAGCAGAAGCCAATGGGCAATATTTGCCCACGGAGATGCGTAGCGCAGCTTGGATCCCGTCTCAGAGTGTTCTTGACTCATTGCTTTCACCAGCTCCTCCTCTTGTTGTTGCAGCTCTTCTACTGTACTTTACATGACCCCCTGCCTCCGACCGGAGCGTCCCGTGGGGGCCAGGGAGGCATCGTCCCCCGCCCGTGCGGGGGAACACGTCCCTCGCAGGGGGCGCCTGTGGCTGTGGGTGCGAGCGCGGGGCCGCGCGGGGCCCCGGGTGCATGAGAGAGGCACCGCCCGTGCCGCAGTGACCTCGCTGCTGCCACGTCGGGGACAGCCTGCGTCGCTCACAGAGCAAAGTTATTCCGTCTTCCAGTGGAAAGCAAGAGAGAAATGCGAGCCTTACCCTCGTCTTGCTTCTGTCGTGTTCTAGAGCAAGAAAATACTACTGGTGATAAAACTACAGATATACTACATGTTAAAGATAAGTAAAATAAATTAAAAAAAAAAAAAAAA
>VZTR01021054.1:383540-408859 GCA_013400775.1 Chaetops frenatus | reverse complement strand
ACAAAAGAAAAAAAAAAAGAAATTAAGATATTCTTCCTGAGATTTTGGGGTTGATGCTTGAAGACTTGAGGTGTGTGTCTAAATTTCGTATCAGTAATTTAACCCCTTTAATGCTGGCAGCTGGAATTTCTCCGTATGGCTCCTGTTGCCGGCAACAGGTGACACTCCAGCCACCAAGATTGAAGGGGTTAAGCGAAATGTATCCTACTGTAGCTGCGCATTTTTAGGAGTGCCCAGCATTTTTGTTGTCCTTGTCGTTGTTGTCGTTATTGTTGTTTGTTAATTGTCCTTCAGTCATGACCTCTGGGACAGACAGAGCCATAATAGCATTGCCGGAGCCTCACTGTGCTATTCCACCACTGCAGCCCCCCAGACCAGCCCGCACTGTGACCCTCCCTCCTTCCCACCGCAGAATCGCTTTTCCTGCTCTCACCAGACATGGAGGAAGTGGGCCTCAGACCCAGTCTATATTATATAATATATATATATATCTATATATATCTATATATTAAAAATTCTCGGAAAAATTTCTGGAGACTGAAATCTCACTGTCCAGGATTCAAAGGAAGAGAAACGTTCTTGAGTAATATTCTTACAAATAGAATAAGAAAAAATGGTTGAGGTATATGTGATTTCTATTTTTTTGTGTTTTAGGTTTTTGTTGGTGTTTTGTTTTGTTTTTTTTTTTTTAATTTTTAAATAGGGATGTTTGAACCAGTTCAGAAAAGAAGCTAACGCCAGATACAGATAAATCAATCACAACCAATGATTCATTTGAAACTCTACCCAGGTGCATTCTACTTAATTAAAACCAGTTCACGCATCCCTTAAATTGTTATTACTATTATAATTATAATAATTATTATTATTATTATTTTGGGTATTCTTTTGGTTTTTGTAATTTTTTTGTTTGTTTATTTTGGGGTTGTTTTGTTTTTGTTTTTTTTTTGCAACTCTCCACACTAAACTGCGCAATACTGTGGGGGAGAAGCCATTACTAAACTATATGCTGCAGAACAATGTAGCAAGTAATTAATTCCCAGCAGCCTGCCGGGACATCTGCTAGCAATAATCACTATTGATTTAAAGCTTTATTTAGCCTTTATCTATATCCTAGTAGAGTATAAGGTCTTGCCACATTTTATTGACATTTTTACTAGTTGAGTTTGACTGAGAACTGTTGCTGTTGGGGTTTTTTTTGTTTCCCCTCCTCCCCCAATATTAAACTGTGAAATTTATAATGTGTTTAAACTATGGGTGAATCTTAGGCTTTAGTTTGCATGTTCAGCTAATTTGTCTCTATACGATTTTCGTTTGAATCTTTTTATTTTTTTCCTCTCTCAGGGCTTTTACAAAAAACAAAAAAACAAAAAACAAAAAGAAAACAAACAAAAAAAATCTAAAATTCTTTTGCCTGAGTTGCAATGGACTTAACACAGAGATAATTCAATCACTACATTAAGCACTTGACTGTGAAAGAGCAAAAAAAAGGAAAAAAAAAAAGAAAAAAAAGAGAGAACCTTGTTTGAGGCTGTTGTGAAATAACTTTAGGGGGCTATGTGACAGTCTGATTCCATTTTCAGAATGATTCATCTTCTCTCTCCTCTCTGTGTGTCTCCTTTCTCTCTCTTCTCTGTCCACGAAGGAAGTTTAATCCTAGTGATTTCATCCCATGCAGGAAACAGTAATAAATGTGTAGAATTCATATTTTTCTAAAGGGAACTTAAACTGCTGCTACAAATTGTGTACAAGACTGGTTTATGCCACATGAACATAGAATCACACATTGTTTTGGTACTTTTATTCCTCTTTTTTTTCAGTTGTACAGTACTTCCAAATTCAAAATAAAAAGTAAAACTTGTTCTGTATCAAACCATCTAAGCAATAAAATGTTATATTTAAAAATTACAGGTTATGAAATGGACGTGGCTCTTCTTGTGGGTTTGTGGTGATTTGTTCTCTCACACTTGGCTCTGCTGGAGGATGATGTGCAAGCCAAAGCTTATGTGTGCCAATGGATCACTCTTTCTCTTCCCTCGGTTGATCTGAGTTTGAGCTGGAGACAGTTGCAGCACTAAAAACTCATGTTCATATTGACCAGTTTTCTGGTAGCCAGGCCCCTTTGATACACTGCTTTTCTCCTGGTGCAGTTCCTCAAGGCAGCAACCGAAGACAGCAGAAAAGTGCTGCTTTTCCTGCATAGGCAGGGTCAGGATTCTCTTTCTGTTTCTAATTAATTGTAGGCCCATGGTCACATAGGTGAGCATCCTCCCAGCATGTAGTGTACCAGTCACTTTTTTATAAATTAAATAGGTTTCTGCTACCATAGTTTTCTTCTTGCATAAATGTTTATGGCCGCAAACTCTTCAGGATGTATTCAAAAGCCACGTGCATGTGTCAAAAAAAGAGACAAATCCTTAGTTTTAGCTTGTCAGAGCTGCCTTAGCTGCATTTTATATGCCTTCAATAAATAAAACTCATTTCACTGGACAGGGAGCCAAAGAATCATCTGAGTTGTGTATCCAGCTCTGGAGGCCAGGGAGTTGCAGCGAAGCTGAAGCATCCACATCTTCCTAAGTCCTGCTGCGGTGGTGCTTTCTGGCAGAGAAGTGAACGGGGTTCAGAATGAGAGACAGACTCAGGGGGTGAACTGCTGCTGCTTTCCTCCCTCAAGCCTCCTGCACCTTCCCAATGGAGGTCAGAATTCCTCACCACACTTGCTCTGGTGAGGAGGACCATGGTCCCTCACCCCCAGAGAGGGAGAGGTTAAAACAGAAGCAGTCAGCCAGCTCTGCCCCAAACCAAGGATATCTAGTGAAGTGGAGCTCTCTGAAGGCTCTCTGGGTGAGCTTATGGGGTGGAAGCATCATTTCTGAGGGAGGAAACCTGCAGAAAATAATTTTCCCTCTCCCACCCACTGACCTGAATCGTCTCTCCTCTCGTGAGACTGATGGGAAGCTCGTGTCCAAGTGGCCTGGGGACCTGTCAGGAGGTGTAAAATCAAATGGGATGAGTTTACGTGGCTAGGAAGTGATGGTGACTAATTACTTGCAAAACAGATGACTTAGAAAGCCCTTGGTTCTTGGCCATGGAAGGGTATAGTTGCTGTGCCCAGCCCTTTTCTCCTTCTACCTCAATTTGACAGTGACTATTTCTGAGTTGGAATTCCCCTGCTCTTCCTGCCTTGGATGGGGTAACACCCTGCAGGCCAGCTGAACTTCACTTCTTCCTGGCATTTCCCCTTCCCCTCTTCCTCCTCCATTGCTTCCCATACTAACACCCATGGCAGCGATAGCTGGAGCTGGTCTGAAACACCAGGTTAACAGAGAGGTGGGGAGGTGGTGGTGGTGGTGTCTCCATGTGCCCTCCTTCAACTTGCTGCTTCCTTGCCTCATTCCCTGAAGTTTTTTTCCCCACCTTGGCAAGGGTGAAGCTGAGCTTAACTCCTGGCATGGACCAGGAGAGTGGCACAGCCCCTCTGAGAGGCACTGCTGTGGATCTCTCACAGCAGTGCTTCAGGCGTGGAGGCCCAGAGCATTAAGCTTTGGGGAAGACCCAAGTCCTCTGCCACCACAGGAATGCCCTGGCAGTGAGGGGCACCAGGAAAGTGTTTTGTTCTGAAGTGTGGAGTATGGAGCTGTGGGGATAGGCAGGAGACAGCAGGACCAGGTGAAAACTGGCTGCCCCAGATCAGAATGTGGAGCCCAGTTGGAGCATCTTTTGCCTTTTTGCTGCTACTGAAATGCAAGTAAAGAGAAAGGAATAAAGGTATTAGGTTTTCATTATGCAACTGCCTCAAAGTAGCCAGCATTTGTGGGATGGGAGGGCTGTACACCTACACTGAGATCTTCAGAAAGTGAGTGCAATGAGAAATGATTTGCTGTTGACACTTAACAGTGTTTCGGCCTGCTCTATTGAAAAAAGCCTTTCTCAAACAAAATGAGTCACAATTCAACTAGCAAAGACAACAAGGGAGAAAAGTTCACTTGAAACCTTTCCTTCTTCACAAGTCTCCAGTTTGGGGAATCATACATGCCATTTTCTTTCAGCATTTCTATAGTGACAATGGGATTGAAAATGTCCCTTTGATGCCTTAAGTTTTAAGGGTTTTTTTTGTCTGGATTTAATGTGTAGCTCTTAGTTTCATATGAAGTGTTAGTAAGTTCTCTTTCCAGGGTAGTTAGACACAACAATTCTCTCCAGCTCAAGATTCAAGGACAGTCGTTCCGAACCTCAGGCCCAAAAGCATAAACAATGTAAAAAAGAGGAGGGCAAGCAAGGAGGATGGAACTTCATAATTCAAAGTTATTAATTCGACAGTCAACCTTAATATGCAAATGGACCATAACTTATAAAAGTGTGAAACCCCATGACCAAACCCCCTTCCTGCATCCATCTTGAAGCCCATCCTGGCAGGGCTACAGCCGGGCTCTTGGATTGCCAGGGTGGGGTCTTTGAAGGCCCTTCAGTAAATACCTACTTTATTCCTCTAATTTTGTCCAGCCTCTGTTCCAGGTCAAACTGATAAGGCATCACCTTTTGGAAACCCTGAAGTTTAGGATTATCTGCAAAAGGGAGACTCAGGACCCCAGCACAGAA
Source organism: Chaetops frenatus (assembly GCA_013400775.1). Lineage (NCBI taxonomy): Eukaryota > Metazoa > Chordata > Aves > Passeriformes > Picathartidae > Chaetops > Chaetops frenatus. The sequence continues at coordinate 404,260 of VZTR01021054.1, read as the reverse complement.
TAACCAGCACTTTCTGCATGTCAAAGAGGCACCATTTTTCATCACCAACTCTGACAATGCAAAAAAATTAATAAAGGACAGAGAAATGCATTGGATTGTTCAGTTGGAACATCTCCTAACTGCTGTACTGTGGAGAAAGGGGCCACACCAGCACTTCCCAAAACCTGAGTACTGGAGTAGGCAACATCAGGGAAGGAAGTGAATAAAACCTGAACAAGGCACCACCATCTTCAGGTGTCGTGGGTCAGCTGAGCCCTCCAGCTGAGGCGCTGCATTAAAGTACTCTCCCCCTTTCATCCCCTTCCTTGGCAGAAATTACTGTGCAGGGGAGAGGCTGCACCCACACTGTAACAGCCAAAGGACCAGTGAGGGAGATTCTGGGATTTGGGCTCCAATCTGTTTGGAAATAAAGGAATTGACGCAGATTTTGAAAACCTCCTCCGTGTCAGGGAGGAGCTGAATTTTTAATGAAAAATGGTCTGAGGTTGGGGAAGGGGGAAGAGTGTGTGTGAGAACAGGTCTAACCTGCTATTGGGCTGGCATGATGTGCATACATATCTGTATCCTAGGCTGTGTGGTGTCTCAGCTGGGGACCGGATGGGTCACCTGGCTGTGTGTGCTCTGCAGGTTGGAAGCACCACATCACTACAGTGATCCCTGGACTTCGGGTCCTGGGTGTGCTCTAAAGTTCCTGGGTTTGCCCCACACTGTTGCTGCCCTCCTGGCTCCATGTCCTCACGTGCACACCCAGAACAGGGGAAACAAACATCCAGGAGCATACAGTTGTCCCTATCTGGAAACACCTGACTGCTGGTACCTGCAGATTTGCTGGCAGATCAGAGGATTCCCCTAGTCTTGGGCAATTAGTGCCATGCTGGATCACAGGATTAGAAAAACTGGAAACAACCCTCAAATTATGAGGTCCAGCACAGCTGGAGTTCCTGAGCCAACAGCTCTGCTGAGGTCACAGTCTGTTCCTCTGGTTTTGAAGTAAGAACATTAACAAGAATAGTGGTTTGTTCACGGAGCCCCTGCCAGAGCCTAAAGCGTCTCCTGTAAATGCAGGGTCTTGCACTCAGCAAGTTCAGACCTCCTGGCCTTTCTCAACATGGCCTCCATGGTGTCCTTCCTTGTCCCCTCAGCTGAGGATTGTGTTTTTGCAATGCAGTTTCAGGGAATGTGTTTCTAGGTGATTTAATCTCTTCTCACCAGGATGGTGAGTAGGAAAGGATGATTTATGCCAAGTAAGCCTAAGGTGTTTCTCCCACAGGATGAGCTGGTGTCAGACACAGATGGTGTGTGCCCTTGGCCCTGTGACAAGTTAGGGACTCATTTGTCCAGTGGTGTGCCTGTATTTCTTGGGAACTATCAGAAGACTGAGGGGGAAAGGAAAGGGCAGGAGGAGAATAGCACAGGGAGGAGTCCTCTGGGACAGAATTATTTGGTGTTTTTAGGATTTGTCACCAGCTGCACCACTACAAAAAGTGCAGAAGCTGCAAGAGCACCATCCCTGTGGGCTGCCAGGCCTCATCAGTGCTTCACCTGGGCAGGGAGGCCTATTTAAAGCAAGAGGAGGGGTGAAGGTTGGGCTGTGGATAAGGGGAAAGTTTGTGAACATCAAGTTCTGTATTGTAAAAAGATGTTTATGAGGCTGTTTTTCCAGAAGCATCTTTCTTTTAAAAAAGAGTCACTTAGTATCTGGGAGAAGAAGGCAGTTGGCCTGCTCAGAGGCAGCAGCAAGGACACAGACTGCTGGCAGGTCACACTGCACAGAATGGGTGCCCAAAAGATACAGGAGCATCTACCTTGCTGTCGCATGCAAGCGTCACCTCGGGTAAGTGACATGTAACCTGCACACATGTGCCGCTGTTAATGGGCTGCCTGACAGGTGACAAGCTTGAGCTCTCCAGGGAGACACAAACTTTCTGAGTATTGCCAGGTAAGGGGCTCTGATGCCTTCATTTCAAGATGTGTCTGAAAACACCCTGCAGAAGTAAAACTAACTGGAGTTGAGAGGCATTGTTGGGGCTTTTCAAAAACTCTAGTATTGCCTCCTACTTTAATTTCTCAAGACCCCTCTCAGAATAATAAAAAAATCTTCACAAAAAGGAAGCAGAAGTTTTTCATATATTAAACAGTAGTAAGTGGGAAGACTTCTCTGGCTCACCCAACCTCACTGCGTAATGCAGTAGAAAATGCTGTAGCAATCCTCCAACTAGTAGGAACTGAAAATAGCTTTCTCCTTTGCTGTACTTGTTTATTTCTCCTGTGCCAGATCCGTCTCTTGTTTGGCAGGGAAAACTGCCAGGAGTGTATGAGGAAACTCTGGACGATGGGTGTTTGGAATATGCTGTTGTGAAAGCACTTGAACTTCTCTAGAGCCTTTCAGCAGAGGGCTGTGAAGCAGTTTACGAACATCAGTTAATGAGAGGCTGTAAATAAGAGAAATCTGCTGGAGAAAAGGCTTTTCATCATGAAAGGCCTGATCTGTTTTCACAATCTCGGAGGCAGAGGTTAATGTGGCGAAGGCCAGCGCTGCTGTGGGCTGACTTTCCGTCAGTAATTTTTAGCCTGTAACCACACGTGGACCACGGCCCTGCTGCTCATAAAAATGTGCCAAGGTTGGGACAGAATGTCAGCCAGAGGGGTCGGTGGCTTCACAACAGGGCCTGACCCGAGCACTGGGGTATAAGGAACAGCAGATATAAATGCTCCTGTGAACGTGTGCACTCAGGACTATCGGCCCCTGCCCCCAGACATGGTGTGATAGTAGGGTAACTAAAGCAATTCTTGTGTTAGCCTTTCCTCCCCTCCCCTGTTATCTGGTCCCGCAGAGAATGACAGCCTAGGCTTGTTGTTTTCTTTTGAGTGTTGTTGCACCTAAAAGAAATATTTGTACTTTTATTTTGGGGTGGTGGCTGTGCTAGTTGTGAGATGCGGGCTTGCTTTGACCAGTATTTCTCCCAAGTGTTTGCAACTCAAGCTTTACCACGGGACCTGTGCTTGGGGAGAGTGATAGGCAAAACCTGGCTGTAAATAGAGACTGTACCCTTTGTCATTGCTGTTTAATTCTACCAAAGCACAGCCCCACCTCACGCACAGGGCTTCCAGGCAGCAGCTGGCGAGAAGGCAAGCACGTGTCCTCCCATGTCCTACTGCATCCACTGCTGCTGCATGGGATCCAGCACTCCTAGGTTTGCACACTTTGCCTAAAAAGTCCCTTTTTAGTGGCAGGACATTTAGCACCATTTAATCTGCTGCCTTCAAGATGCCTGTGTGACTGAAGCTTTACAGGCTCCAAGGTTACATACATCAGGTTCATGATACTCCCCAACTGGAGAAAATCAAAGTATCAACCTGCCTGCAGACACAGAGCAGTCTGTGAAGTCTGCCCCCCAACACAGCGAGTCTGATTTTTGATCTCGTGCCTGTATCACTCTCCGTCAGTATCTTGGAGCTGACACTACAGAGGCTGCCTAGCACAGCTACTCAAGACCCAGAACTCACTAGAGAATGAGCTGGGGCTGTAGGTGAGGGAAAGGGAGGGATCTGGAGAAGTGAGCCATCTGTGCACCCCATGGTAGTACATTTTGGCACAGGATGTAGAGCCACATGCTGCCTATAATGCATTTGGTTATTACTTTTTGGTGAATGCACCACTTCGACAGTTTTTAAACCTTTTTCTGAACCATAAGAGTCTCTTCAGCAGCTGCAAAACACCTGCTTAAAAATGAAGGTGCTTAATTTGAACAACAATTAATTAATTAATTGATAGCAGCTTCTCCCCCAATTCCTTCAGGCAGTGTTTTGCTGAACTGCAGCTGAGGGATGTTTTGCAGTCTGTCAGCAGGTCCTCGGTGGCCTGCACTTATTCCCACTGCAGTGCATCAGTGACATCTGGCTCCATTCAATTCTATAAATTCAGCAGAATGGGAATGACGGGGTGATGGTCCTGGGGGGATTGCCACTGAAAGGAAAGGAGTAACCACAGGGAGGGCTGCAACTCACAAAAGGCACAGTAAATGACACCCAGAGAGATGCTTTGCACAGGAGCAGCAGTTCAGCCTCAGGAGGACCTTGAAGGAATGTCTTGCCCTGTAGGAGCACGAATAAAAACTACTGAATGATTGCTCTGGCTGCATGACTGCGACTGATGCCTCATACTTCACCCTTGGTGTACCTCTAGCTGAGGTGGTGGTAATGGGATGCTGCAGAACTGCAATCTGCCAGGCTACCACGATGTTGGAAAGTAGAGGGTCTCTGTGTAGTGTATTTTCTAAAACACAAACGAAATCCTGTTTCTTTTTTTTTTCCTTGCTGTGGTGCCTAACACTGAGATGTGCTGCCTGGTTTCCAGCTTGCTTTGTAGCAGCAACAAGGTAGGATTAGTTGGGCAAAATGTAATTTCCAGCTGTGAGAAGTAATTTCACTCTCTATGAATGAACCACTATTGCAAACAACCAAGCATTAACCAAGCCTTAAGCACTGGCTCTAAGGAAAATATTACACACTTCCAAATCAAGCATTTTAGGGTATTTGAACTTGCTTCTAAATATAACCTGTTATTTTGGTGGCAACATTTGCCATACTCTGCTCAACAGTCATCGGATGCTATTTAAATTCTACCTTTCCCTTTCCAATGGAAACCTGCGATAGGGTATTTTAACTTTCCTCCTTGCTCTGTAGACTCCTGCTGAAGAAAACGGTGTTTGTTCATTCTTTCTTTCCCTCTTGAAAACTTCTGGGTAGAAAACATGCCAGCTGAGACTGGGATCAAGCCCCACTGTCATGGCAAGGTCCTGTCCCCTGCTTGCTTCTGCAGGGCTGTGGATCCAGGCTCTGGCAAGGGAGTTCCTTCAGTGCTCTGAACAGTCTGGGCTCTGATTCAGCTTGCATGGAAAAGCTGAATGGGGACCTATCTGCGTCTGAATGTGGTCAAGGTGCACATGGGGTTAAAAGGTCCAATTTAATTTAACTTCTAAGGAAAACTGGCTGTGGGGCCAAACACCAGGTGGCACAGCCAGTGTGTCACTGTGAGCTCTACCTCTGCAATACCTTCGGCTGATCCTGGAGGTGGCCACAGCCCTGAATTTTTTTGGAAGCAAATACCAGACACTAGCATCTACAGCTTTTCTGAGTTCAGGCTTCACGTTTGTCCATTATTTTCTGAACAGCACAGAGAAGTGCAGTGCTCAGACTTACTTCAGTGGCATAGAATGATTTAGAAAGGCCAAGTTGCTCTGACCCCTCCCTTTAGATGCTGCTCTTTGAGAAGGGGTTAAAGCTCTCTTTGTGATTGTCTGTTAGGAGAAGCAGCTGTCACAGGCTTGGGAGATCCCTCAGCTGGCAGATCTGGGAATTGCTGGCAGTAATAGTTTCCATCTAGTGAACCTAGTACTGTGTTTTATCTCCAGGGTAAATGCTCTAATCACACATGCTCCACCACTGCAGCCTCATCTCTATGGAAAATGCAAGGTGTAGCCTCACCCAGGCCCTTCAGGGCAGGACTGAACCTCCTTTACTAGACAATACACCATGGGGTCCTCTTGAAAATCTCTTCAGACCAGTGTGAGACCAAGTGCATCAACTCCAAGTGTTCTCTTTGCTGTGTGAAAGAGACAGCCCTCAAGTGATGGATTCATTATGTGAATTTAAGTGGCACAGGGAAAACCCAGTTGTGATTTCCATGTAGGCGAAACAGATTGAGAGTGATGAGGAAAGGCAGGTTAAATTTCAGCTTTGCCTCACCAGCTAAGGGACTTGAATGTTGAAATGCTGACATTTTACTGCGACTTAGTTAATATAAACTTATAGCCAAGACCATTTACACAAGGGGACCAAAAAGACAGCTTTTTAAGACCACTTGGTATCTCTTCTTTTTAAGCCAGCTATTGCAATCTCTCTATCTTGATCTTTTCAGAAAAAGATGAGGCAGGCTTCAAATTCTAGTCATTTTTGTATGTTTTGGGACCTAAAAATACATCAACACATCTGCTTTTAATTTTTCCTTTTTTTTTACCCACAGATACAGTTCACAAATACAGGAGTCCCAGCATCCTTTATTTTTAAGCCTTTTTTGCTTTGTTTTTTGTTGGCTTTTTTTCCCTCAACAAGTCTTAACCTTCTTCTGTTTGGATGCAGAACACCTGCTGAACTGCTATTTTCAGAGTAACTGCATGGAATGTGAGTGTTTGCTTGGTCACACAACACCATGCATGTAAAAGCTGTAAGGATTTGGCCTTGTGCTTCGGCAACCTTTAAGCATCTTAACAGATCCTTTTTAGGCTGCCGATAGTTTAACAAGAGGTTTTTCTTTGTAGAAATGTAGGGCACTGTGGCTCACTTTTAACCCATGAGGATTCAGGAATTTACTGGACATTTTCCCAGGGTCCTCCCTTATTCTTATAAAGAATTCTAATCTGAATTACTAGTCCATTGTCCAAAACATCACTGAGCACTTGCTCAATATTATTTCCATTCCAATTACACATGTAGAAAGGCAGATTTTTAAGAATGGCATGTTTTCACACTTTGCATATTTGTTACTACGGGTTGCTTATCAAGGAAAAGGCCTTTTTTTGGTGCCATACTCATGCTTTATTAAAAAAAAAAAAAAAAAAAAAGAAAAAGCTACACAATACCAAGAAAAAAAAAATCAAGTATACTTTACAAAAAACCTGCAGCTGTTTTCAAGAGATCTGATCTCACTTATAAATGCAAGTCAGCAGGTAAGAAATTAAATGATAATTTAACACTTCAGTTGCAGTACATCATCTGAACTTAATCATCCAAAACAATCAGCCATTCTTAAATTGACTGTTGATTGTAGCTACATAAACAATCATCTATATCAACTGATTAGAAAAAGTCCCTGGGAAAATTTAGAGATAAATGGAAAAATGTCAGAACGTTACTTAGCCCACCTACAAACTTTTGCAGAAACTAAGAGATCTTTCTGGCTTTGTTCTCCTCTGCATGCTAACTGCAACTCCTCTGCGTATTTTAGAAATGTCAAAGTGTAAAGCTGCTAAATTCTGGTCAGTGAGGGGATTAAATTAGTATAGTATGGATCTATGGGTACAGTTGCCAACCATTTACACTAGCGCTGTGTCTTTCTATCTCCATGGAAGTGTATTGTGCAAGTCTCAAATAACTTTAAAACACCCTTGAAACAGCCCTTATGTCACTCCTATGAGGTAGGTACTGTCCTTCCTTTGGAGAAGAAAAGAGAACAGACTCTACTGCTCAGTACATCAAGCACACTGAAAAACAGGACAACCAGCCCACTTTAGTATTTGACTTCCCTGGATTTGGAGCTCTCACCTGCAACATTTTGTTTAGCACCATGCATTCTAAGAATAACCAGGTAATTACACTTTTGATTACACCTGTTCCAAGCTAAGGAAGATGTTCAGCATAAATGTTTTAGAACAAGCAGAAGCACTGCCATCTCTAGTCTGCTCCATCCAGCTCCACAGCCTACAACTTAGTAACTTTGTACATGGAGAATAAACTTCAATCCTTAAGTCTGACAGCAGCCACTCTTCTTTCTCTGATTAAAGGATACTGGGGGAAAAAAGGAACTACTGCCAGAAAGCAGACAGCACAGAGGGCTACACGTATCACATGCCATTCAAGGGTAGCCTAAATTAATGCTTTGCTACCTCTGTAGATGTGAACTCTCAAGCTGTTTTTCCTACCCCAAGTGTAGAATTGATAGGTCTTCACAAATTTTTGAGTAAGTTAAGGAGCTGTGAGAAAGGAATTCACAGAGGTCCTTCACTCTAAGCCCATAGTTCATTTGCTCTCTAAAACTGTTTTAACATCTCTTACTAATAAAGAAGAAACCCTAGCCCACATCTTCCTTCAGAGCTCTCTCTCTTCTCAGAACCTCCCAGGAACAGCTGTGTGGCAGTGTAGTAAGCTGGCTGAGAACTGGTAAGAATGCTGGATTATACAAATGCTTGTGCTGCCACATGGGAAAGGATGGCACAGGGAGGCAGAATTGCTGCTCTCTCATCTTTAAGTAGCAAAACTACACCCTACCCAGCTGATAATAATGATATCCAGCAACATACCTGTGGACATTAAGTTATCCTCATTTAAAAACTGAGTAGAAAATTCAAGTACCAAAATAAAAGTTTCTAACCAATAGGATAAAGCATCAACTATATTCCTCCAATTTAAGAAAACTGAGTATAATAGACTGGCTTATTCCTCACTAGAAATAATATTAGAGATGCTGAAGTTCAGCTACCACTGCACACTGGAATGTTACTGCTAAATTTAAACTATAGCAAATTAATGAGAAAAAAGTAATTCAAAAATGTTATGACATTCATCATGAGCAGTAGTGGTCTACTGGCCCGTGTTCTCATGAACTTTCTTCTGGCTAAGAAAGTCACTATGAACCACCTACAGTGAATGCCAAGTTGTATCATGAGAAAAGGCAGCCTTGGTACACCTGGACTTTCCCATTGCTGGTTCCAATGCAAGCTGTCTCCCCTCTTCTTTCATGCTCAGAACTTATGAATTTGGAAGTCAACCACTGAGTGCAGAGAAGAGAGCTCAGCCTTCAAATACCTACTTCTTATTTGTACAAATAAAACTAGGATATTACAAATTAGTATCCTAGTCTTTTTAGTATCAAATTCGTATCCTTTGTCTTTTTTCCTGGCGTACCACTGTATCACCACCAACACCTCAAAGAGTACCTTTAAATCTTGGGAAGAATTAAGACTATACATTTCAAGATGACCTTTTACAAGAAGGTGAAAAAAGCTCCTCTTGATGCCAGGTTAGAGACATTAATCCAAGAGAGGGAGCTCCCAAGTTCAGTGCATCAGGTGCTGCAATCACTATGGAGCTTGAGCATAGGAAGCATTTAATGCATAAATACTCTGTTGAATCAATGCAAGCTGGAATACAAGCCTGCAAATCTACCACAGAACGAGTCAGATTGTATCACTAAAGGCAAATAAAGCTGTTCCATGCAGTTTGAGTGGAGATGCCCCTTCTGAGGGCAGCATTCAACTGTCTCCTAAAGGATCTGAACGACAGTTAAGCAACCTTAACTGCAAAAAATATTCTGCCCAGACTAGCTGTACTTTCAGGAAGGTGAACAAAGCATCTCTTCCATAGCAGTATGAGTCAAGAACATCTTCACAGTTCATTCTAGCAAAGTGTGTAACAAATAGTGCCAGCACAGGTAGTTTCAGAGCCCAGATGCTTCAAACACACTGTGGCAGGATTCGGAAGGATCGCTCAGCATTTATTGGCTCAGAAGCTCAGCCCCTGCAGACCAAGTGTGGAACGAGAAGGGCATTTTCACAGGTAGGGATCAGAAAAGGGAGGAAAATACGACAACAGAGGCCTCAAATCTATGCCTCTTTCTGAACTCAATAAGCTTTCAGATAACACTCAGACACAGGAAGAGAGGCAGTTGAGATGGAAACAGTTCAAGCCTTGCCCAAGAAAACTGATGTTCTGTATATTGGATCTTTTCCCTATCAGTTAATTCCTGAACACACATGTTCAGGATGTGGATCAATACCTCAGTACCTGGTAATCATGCCAGCCACAAAAGGAAACCTTTTGATTTTGTATACAGCTTTTCTGCTCGAGAACTGAACCAACATGCAGCTAGTGAAGAATATGCATCTGTGTTTCTAGTTAAGAAAGACAAGATGAAAAAAACCTCAGACCAATGTACTGACTAGTGTAAAGATGTCTCAGATTTAAAAACTGTAAAGGGTGATTGAAATAGTTTGCCAATAAAAAGAATTATTTGAAGCCAACTGTTCTTCAAATTCAGTTTCAAGTGTGTTCAGTAAATCCTTGTAAAGCTTTAAAAAAATAAATTGGCATTTTGATACATATGACATTCTAGTTCTTGGGAGAGAGAACGAAGAACTCACTGAAAAGCTGTTCTGGCTTATTCAACAGTTTCTTGAGTAAACATTGCAGAACTACCACTATAATCTAAGATGCTGGCACGACCCAATAACTAAACATTTAACAAACTGGGTATAAAAAAGAAATTTATGTAGTAATACCAATTCAGCACACAAATTCCATGCTTCACAAGTTCTGCTGCTGTGCAAGAGTCTTCCTAACAGCTATGCAGCTAAGTTCAGATTTTTAGGTCACTGCATGCCCAGATCAAAACAGCAGCAAAATATCTACCACTACAAGCAGCTATACCCAATTGTGCCTTTAGAATGAAAACTATGCAGAAGTTGAGATGATCAGTGCCTGGCCACTGAGACAGGACCACACACACAAACTTCAGTGTGCACACCTCATAAAGAGTAGCGCTACTTACTGAATAAGAACAACACATTCAGGTTCTGATACAGATATGATACAATCGAGACAGATTAAAGTCACCAGACATTCAGATTAGGGAGAGGAGAAAAATCCTTCAATGACAATGTACAGATGAAAAGCCAGCATTACAAAGAACTCTAAAGGCACATTTCAGGTAACATGTTTCTGTTAAGACCAACCGCTTACACACGCAGGCACAAATCTTAATGGCTACCACCCCCCAGCCCCCAACAATTAAAAAAAAAATTTAAAAGAGAAGTGCATTTTCAGTAATATTAACACCATTCAGTTAATCTGTTCAGTCCAAATGTTTAGCAGTATTTTCCTTATGGTGATATGGGTTCTCTGCACTACTCCAATCCAAAAAAACCAAACAGGCAGAATTAGTAAAGGTTCAACTGTTGCACTAGTTAACATTACTCATCAGAGCCCACTGGTCTCTTCTGTGCCCTCTTGTAGGGCAACCTCCTCGGTGAAGCTTTATCTAGATTAAAAAAAAAAAAAAAGAAAAGAAAGGGATAGTTGCATCAATTGCAATTACTACATAAGCATGTATTTTTCTCCTCCAGAATACAAAACAAATTGCCCTTCTAGTGCAATGCATCACCACAGAGAAGCCAGTTCAAACAACTTGTTAAGGCTTTTTAACTACCAGTACCCTAAATAGAAGGTAATAAAAAATATGTTTCCATTCCGCAACATGCAACACCAGGATAAAGTTTGTTTTATTTGCCAGTTACCAAAATGCTAAAAAAACCCAAACCCAAAACCCTACACCATCTCTATGTGAAACTGCAGGCTCTGCTGCTTAGAAAATTTTCATGTTCAGTAATCACACTTTTAGAAAGTTAAATTAATTATTTTGATGACTACTGCCTTGAGTTTACCTACCTAAAGAACATAAGATTGACTCTTCTACAGACAGCTTTGTCTTGCATGTAATATTTCCACATTCATACAACTAACAGCAGAAGAAAAGTGTCTTTGTTGTGGAAAAACTGCACTTGCCCAAGAAGCATCCACATTTGACTGGGTGTGTCACCCTGTCTTTGAAAGCCCTCTGAAAAGTTTATATTCTCGAGTCAGATTTTCTCATGCTCTGTACTAAAAACAATAGTTTTGTTTACATTCCTTCATGGAGAAGGAAAGCTGACTGACTGGTCGCTTCACCAGTCTGGTTGAGAGATGGGATTTCATCTTCCAATCTTTACACACTTTGCAAACCCTATAAAATTCTGTATCCATAATAAACGGTCTCTCCTTTTGGGGGCCTCGGCTGTTCTCTTAATTGTGGTAAAACTGTGTCCTTCTTTCGTGCCTGGGTGCTGCAGGTACTACATGGGTGATCTTTAAGGCCCCTTCCAAACCAAACCATTCTATGGTTCTATGATTACTGCAGAGAAGCTTCAAAACTTTGCACAAAGTGTAAAGTGACTGCTAAGTGCATCTGGTGACTAATTTTCTTAAACAGAACAATAACTACCCTGCTTAGAGTATGTGCAAACACAAGGAGCAGCCATCATGCCCCTACAGGCCAATCAGTACAGTATGAAGTGTCAATAAGAAAAAAGTCAAGACTATCTGAGATCTTGAAGGTCACGTATTTAAGGGAATTCTAGTGTAGAGTTCTAATTGAAACTAACCTGGAGCTGAGAAAATCACAATCAAGAACAACTTAACCACTTAACCATTAGTTTTTCCTAAACTTCCAGTATTAAGATATGAATACCTACTCAGCTTAAGAAAGGGATGGTGGTGGGGCCCAAACATTACCAGGATTTGAACCCTTTTAAAGTCAGCTTGCTCTTTAGCAAAAAATAGCATTTAGACCGTCAGTTTTTCTTGCTAGATTGAGGCTTTTCAAATTCCTGTGTCTGGATTTTATACTATTCTTGTATCTCACAGAAGAAAGCGTACAAGAAAGCTTTTACCTTCACAAGTGCTAGTCTTTATACCTATGTTGTGTAAGTACTCTTAAAAAGGGTGAAGAAATTAAAAAAGAGCAAAGTCATCAACTCCTGGCAAAACTTCGTATCAGAGCTAAGGCCTCTAGCCCTTCTACACCACATGAAGTTCAGAATATGCTTATTGGATCAAAACAGCAGTCTTTGCCAAGTAAAGGTAGCTCCTACAAAGGGTTTCCAAAGTACTTCTCTTTGCACCTCATGTAGGACGCACTTTATTGAGGCTTTCTTACCTCATACCAGTCACTGCTACTGATGATAGGAGTTTATCAGCCTGATACACCAGGGTAAGTGGGGAAGGCAAGATAAACATCTGCCTTTTAGAAAAAGAATTCTGGGAACCATGAGAGAAGACAATACTTCAGCAATATTCTACTGTAGAAACTATGTTTCTACAATATTCACAAATACATGAAAACATAAATTTAGAAGTATACAAAATGTGTGCCATTGTGTGCATCTGTTACTGCTCATGCTACATCACCAGTCACAGCATGCAGGAAGCTGTAATGCCTAATTATTACATGGACAACACATTAAGCACTTTTCACTCTTCAGCTCACAAGGGTCTGCCTCACCTCTTCTACTCTGCACTGAAGCCACAGGAAAGCAAAAGAGAAGAAAGAGTAAGAGAAGTTAGAAATATCAACAACGTAAAGAAATCAGATATTGGGTTTACTGTTGGCATTTCAGATATCAAGTAAAACTTTTGGATTTGTGAAGAACATTAATATGGCTTTAGTTAAAAAGACACTTCTAATGCTTATTTAAGACTTCAGTCTACAGGTAATTTTCCAAACAACTTACAGAAACTTTGAGATGACAGCTGTTTTCTCCTATTTAAACCTCCTTTGTGATCCAGGTTTTGGGTAGAGATACTACACTGTTGAAAAATATTCTACAGAACAAAACTGTAGAAGTCACCAATAGTCATTATTTCATCAACCAGTGAAGTTCGTTCTACATGGAAATTAGGGTGCTAAGGTAATACTTAAGGACAGTGCTTGAGACATTTTGTTATCCCTAGAAGACTTCTGCTGCTCTAAGAAATTGGTGTCAGCTACTTACTCAGTTACAATTAATTGATCAAGTACGTTTGTTATGGTCTAGTTTGTGAAAGGCAGACTACTTACTTATTTGATTTAAAGTTTCTTGGGGAATCCAGCTCATATCAACATCATTCTGATTTGATGTTCCCATCTCTACTTTCTGCACCGGTCTTTTCCTCTGAAAATTCAAGAAGGAAGAAAGAGTTTTCTTTTAAGTAAGACTTGGATAACACCAGCATTAGAAATTGCTAAAAATGCTACATTTAGGGAATTACAATTATTTCACTAAGGTACAAACTTAAGGCTGGTCAATGTACAGAGCTGTCTTTCCCATTAGCGATTTATTCCCCTAAGCTTTACTTCACCACTTCTAACACCTCACAACACTTATTCCACATAAAGGCAACAAGATTTCATGCACACTTGGGCAAATTCATTATACCTTTTGCTGATGATTAATCAAACTTTGTGATGACCAGTTTCCTTCTGTTTTCTCAGATTAGCACACTATTCTCATATGTGACCTGACCTTCCAAAATAATCAACATTATGGCAAAGCTTTACTAAGAACTAAATAAAGGACTGACAGCTGTTTTCCCCCAGTGTCTGACCCGGATTAAACTAATATCTACTGAGTAAGTACTGAATCAGTAGATACACACATCCAGTGATTAGAAGGCATTCCAATTCAGCCACTTCAATGTGGAGCTAAAGCGCAGACCCAAAGAGCATGAGCTCAGCAATCAGAGTATCTTCTATTAGGAACATTTTTAAGAACTCTCCAGTTTCCCTAGTAACCTCTAAGGTTCTAAAAATAAATCTTCTACCTGTACCATCATATGCCAGAAGCAATCACTGAGTTGCTTTCTTTTCAAATCAGAAAGGTCTTGTATTAAAAAGTACACAGACCAACACACTACCCACCTTCCTAGACTCTAGCAACTGATGTAGGCCGACAATGACCAGCAGACCAAGTCCAGCGAGGAACATGTACATGAAGATCCTTTAAAAAACAGTTTAAGAAACCATTAACTAAAAATGTCAAGTTTCAAAGACAGTTTATGAACATGCATAGTAAGCCTAGCTTTGGCCACATGTCCACTTAGTCTTTCCCAAGAACTTCTGCAGGGGGCAAATGGGGAAAACACTCAGTGAATCTGAAACTAAAGTGCTAACAACTATCATGTAATTATTCTGACTTGGATTTCAAAAACTGTAATCATAAGTTTCATTCCAAACAACAGAACATTTCAAAAAAGCTACATAAATCAGAAAAATATTATAATAAATAAATATTGAAATTCAGTAACTTCACTCTTTTGCACTAACATGAAGTTTCAAGACATTGGGTCACAGGCAATATTTAGGTTTGTGACCACTTTAATCTCTTATAAAATCCTTAAAAATCTCTTAAATTTTTCTAGCGTGTTATTGCAAAGCAAGTACTGCTAGGAGACTGTTAATTTTCAACAGAGCTTTGCAAGACCTTGCTTACCTTGCTCTGTGTTCCACAGCTAAAATTTTACCTATGAAATCAATTTTTTTAATCTTTGCATTTTGGCTTGTTCTGAAGAATTTTATCTGAAGTATCTGTTGATACTCAGCAAGAGGTAAACCTAAGTTATAGCCAAAATGATTTGGGGATTAAGGAGAAAGAATTTATTCCAAGCTGAACATCTGAACTCTCATTTATGATAAAGGAAATTATGGAGTGAAACTAAAGAAGGTACTTAACTGAAATTCGTGTTAGAGGGTAATTATCTGTTCACAGGACATTCACACAAGCTTATTCTAGTATTTGAATTGTTTTGAGAGCTCCTTTTTCAGAGGATCACATATTTTCACGTGACCAACTGTTCTTTCATTTATACCATTCTATTTGAGAAATACCAATTAATGCAGCAGCTACTTCTTTTGGATGAACTTAAGTTTGCTCAACAGGCAATTTCTGCCTGTGGCAGGACAATACAGATACTCAGCATTGTCTATAAGTATTTCTGAAGATTAACTTTTTTAACTCACAGGTTGACTTAAAATTCCATTCCACTGTTACAATATTTAAAAGCATTTTAGCACAGCATATGCTTGAAAGATGTATGGTGTGTCAGATCTACTTAAGTCTCTGAAAAAAATAACTCCTGAATGATACCTACTACAGGCAGGGCTTAGAGGAACTCAGTCATTCTTTACTGCACTATTTGGTACTCAAAATACATCTTTTAGTTTATGTAATCTTAGATTACACTGCAGTGTTCCCGAAGAAAGCTACTCCAGTCTTGACAGCAGGACCCACAGCCTGATACTATGGACTCTCTGTATCTTTTAACTCTTAGAAAAGAGCACAGTAGCATAACAAAAGTGTAACAGCTTTGAATTGCTATGTAGCTGTATAACACCAGGTCCTATTCCAGGCTTAAGCCGCCCTCTGAGCTAAAGCACATCTGTAAACTTCCCACTGACACAGTACCAACCCTGAAGACCCCCATTATTAACAGAGATCTTAATTTTGGGAAAAGTTTGTATTTTCAGTCTGTCAAATGCTGCTACTCCATCAGCAAAACACAGCAGACCTAACATTCAATAAAATGACAATACAAGAACTATTTTCATTGGCACCACCAATAACCTGTTCTATCAGAGGACCAACTAAACCTGGATCTCCAGTCTCCTTACGTTTCTCCATCCAGCCCATCTTCTTTTTCAATAATTGTAACAGTTTGATTGAAGACAGCATCTTGAAAAATGTTGCCCTAGAACAGAGTTTGTACATACCATTTTAAATTAATTTCTTCAACACATGCACAAACATTTTGTAAAAGGTAAATGTTTTGAAAAAGGTAACCTTTTTCTATGTTCTTGGAGAAATTCTAGAAAGTGGCAACTCGTGCATGAGACTTGCTCAAGTTTATAAGTTGTACTAGTTTTACTCAACATGTAAAAGCACAAATGTTTTATTGCCCACTACAATACAGTTCTAAGGCACTCCAGCTTCCATTGCTGATACAACTTTAAGTGCATGTAGGCAGTCATTTGCTATGCTTATGTATCTACTGATTTGCTTAAATACTACAGAGGCATTCACTTTCTGGAGAGGTACTCGACTAAGTAGTTCCTTCCTGACACCTCCACATCAACTAGAAAGATTCAAATGAATTAGAGCATCAGGCTTACATTTGCATCTCTGTAGTTGAGATTGATAACCAGACCGAAAGGACGACCACCCATAGGCTCAGCAGGGATGAAGGAGTACTCAAAGGTGGCTTGTCTCTGTGGTGGAACTACTGTGTTCAGAGAGAGAGCTGTGAAATTCTGGATGTAAAATTGGTAGTCTTGAGGGTATCGGAAAGAAGCATCGAGAGACTCAACAATGAAATCCTCCGTGCCCTTATTGGTGAAGCCCACCAGAAATTTTACAATGTT
This sequence comes from Chaetops frenatus, assembly GCA_013400775.1. Lineage (NCBI taxonomy): Eukaryota > Metazoa > Chordata > Aves > Passeriformes > Picathartidae > Chaetops > Chaetops frenatus. The sequence continues at coordinate 387,498 of VZTR01021054.1, read as the reverse complement.
GTTCGCTGGAAAGTCTGAAACACACACAAAAAAAATATTCAACCATTAGAAATATTGTGAACCACACACAGCCAATTCTAAACAGAGAGCATCTAGAACAGACTCTGTGGTTTTAGAACTTCACTGTGTTAGGCAAACACTGATATAGTCTGAGCAACAGTAAAGAGGATGGTAGATTAGCAGAGGACTCTTACCTTCACCTTTGACAAATAAGATGGTTGTATCAGCACTAGGTGAGGCTTTAGGTTCTCCTGACAAGTCTTCTTCCTCTTTTTCTTCTGTCTAAGACAAGAGACTTTTTTGAAAAATCCTATAATGAACAGTGAAGCAAAAACCATGCTTGGTTCATGAGAATCCCACGTGTCAAACATGCAACAGTGGCAAGTATCTGTACCAAATCCTGCTTTTGTAGGACAAGTACACGGTCTGTTCTCCCTCTAGATTTGATGAGCATCCCTTTCAGCATTTGTCTTCTACTTGTTCTATTTGACACAGTGACTAATCTGAACTACATTTAGCTCTACTGAAGGGTTTATAATCAAAAAGCATCAGCAAGGCTTCAGTTTGAGGGTGGAAGGAAAAGAATAGAATCGAAATGTTAAGTGTTCACATCTAAGCTATCTCTAGTTAGAAAACAAGCATTTCCAAAATAAAGACAGCCATAAGACAAATGAGTTACTATAGGGAGTGTTTATGGAAGCTTTCTGTTCAGTTTTAATTAGTTAAGTGTATGTATGCCTGGAAATGGTCAGGCTGTTGGAACTACGTAAGTCTGTGGACTCACTTGTTCAAGTTCACCTTCTGACAATTCACTTTTTAATTTGGCACATGCAAGCACTAACGACTCACTTTCCTCTCAGGGATCATGGGATCATCACCGTCTCCACTAAACAAAAACAAGGCTGACCCAGTATTGAACAGTCTCAGCTATCTGTGTGCAAGTCAGTTGGATCATTTTATTTCAGTGCTTAAACAACCTCCTGAAGCAGTGGAAATCCTACTGGATCAGTCATACATGTACCATGAACTAGGGAACCAGAGCTAAGCACGAGCATCTTGATTCCAACAAACTCTATCTTTTACTTCAGTGACAAATAAAATAAACTGCCTGAAAGTGCAGTGTTTTGTACCTGAGTCACAGACTAATTATTAAAAGGAAATTACATCCAAAAGGTTATTTAATACTATTCTGTCAGTACTGATATAGAGTATACCTTTTACCACTTAGCAGAGCTGGTCAACCATAAGCTCACCAACTTAAGAACAGAAGTAAAATCTGACAGAATCAAGTAACACTTTACTAAATCTGCATTTTTATTATATGTCTTCTACTAATGTCCCAAACTTCCTTCATTTAGATCAGAGACTGGAGAAAATTTTGCACCATTTTAAGTACACTAAGTGTCTAGCAAGCCTAACACTCAACGGCTATAAGCAGATCACAAAACTATGTAAAATATTTCACTTTTTTGTTTGTGATTTTTGGGTAATTTTTGGAATTTGTGTTGTAAATTTAGTTAGCTGTATTTTTTTAACAAGGGTTTCAGAATTCATACTCAGCTTAACTAAGAACCAAGACTCTGTTGCCCCTTAGAAACAAATAACAAAGAAGCCAGAATGAAGTAATTCCATCCCCCAATGTTCTTCTCAGTTTACTGAGGTATAGCTTAAGATAGAAAAGGACTACAGAGGGCTCCCTATGAGAATGGTTCTCTCACATGGTGAGGTTTTTTTGTGATACAGTTTTGCAGTTTTGGTAGTCAGAAATCAGGTTGTCCCCATGCGGTTTTTCAAATGGTAATTCAGAAAGAAAAGATAATCCTTCTGACACTTCAAATTGAACACAAGCTTAATCAGATACATGGAAATAGAGATCTGCAAAAAGCAGTGTTAATAAACTCTTACTTAAGTTATCCAGCTCCAAGCACTTCTGGTCTAATTCATACTTTTGAAGTAACATTCATGTACAATTACCAAGTCTGTTGGCTCATCTTCTTCAACTTCAGCTTCATCATCTTCATCTTCAACTACAGTATCTTCCACAGCTTCTTCATCTTCTGTAGCATCTTGAGCTGCAACTAATAAACCTGAGCCTACCAAAAAAAAAAGCAAATACAAGAACGTCTTTTAAATGTCCAGGTAATCAACAGAAAACTGATGTTGAAGTACAATTCTCAAACTGATGTCTGAGGAATTTTTTAAAAACCAGTCCAATACAGTGTTTCGAAGCCTCAGTTGAAAAAAACCTCCTATTCAAATGATGTCTGTGTTGATCTTTCAGCCTTATTCCTTCATTAAAAACTTTCTCAATTACTTATTTATCTGCCACTAAGTTTAAAACCAAAAATTTACAGCTGGATGACAAAAAGTACAGCATTCACACAGCAATGCCTACATTTGCAGAAGGCAATCAATTTACCTTAAAAGCTATTGTTCAATTTTTGAACACGTTAACGTATGAAAATAGTTTAATTTTGCAATTACAGAAGTGAAAATAAGACATTGCTACTGCCAGGAAATTAATTTAGTAAGTAGTGTTTCTTGCAAGACTAGCAAGTTATTAGCATGATGGTAACAGAACATTTTGAAAAGTAGCTAAAAAGTTACTGTTTTATTCTACTTATTTCCATTCGAGTTTTGAAACATCAAGAATGTCTTTTTTAGTATGACCTCCTCAGTATCATATATATCCATATATCCAACACAACCCCAACACCAGTCAGAAAAGAAACGTGACCTAGAGCAAGGCTCCAAGACAAGTGCAATCTGATAGTCCACGGCCTCTTTGCTTTCATGGAGCCAAGCCTTATACATTCAAACACTGGGCAAATATGATTAATAAAAGTATTGGCCACGGGACAAAGTTCTGTCTGTTTGCAGTTCAGAGCACATGCAAGCAAGGCTGAGACCTAAAACATGTGCCCAAAACTACAGGTTTGGGCTTTTTTAATAAACGTATCCTTTTCTGAATATGAAAGAGTAGAAATGAATGGATGATTGATCTACATAGGTCTGAAAAATATCTAACTGCTATAAATACAAAATTTAAAAGAAATATGTAAAATTTTTCATGAGAAAAACGAATCCTTGAGCAGGACAAGTGTATCCAAGGTCTTAAGAACTGTTAGTGCTAGTAAGAGCAAACACAACCCCTCCTCTCAAGTGTCATTAGAAGGCACACTCAAAGACCTTTTTGCTCGACCATGTGAAATACTTAATCTACGCCTTAACTACTGTGATTTCATTTGATGTTTTAAATTTGTAAATATATAAGAAATAAAATTTCAACAAAAATTCTGACAAATAAAGGTGAGGGGGTTTTTTTAATTAAAAATGGGCAGGGTACAGGTAAGCTATAGGCACCCTTTGAGATCAGCCGCTCAGCACACCCTCAGACCCCTTTACGGTCTTTCCGATGGATGTCAGAGGGGCTGATGATGTGGCAATAGCGGGAACGGAGAGCTCTGGGAAGGGACTCGCACACACGGCGGGTGCTGCAGCCCGCGGCAAGAGCTGGGCGAGAAGCCTTCCCCACTTCTCCTGCCTTCCCAAACTTAGTAGTAGGGAGGCAATTTCCAGATCGTGAATCAGATAACGCCACAGCGTAAACAGAGATTAGCGCTCCTCGGTGTCGCCAAGGACACTCGGGGGGTGGCGGCAGACGAGGTGGGAAGGCCGGGTGGCAGCCGGCGCATCTGTTAGGAAATGCGGGAACCAGCACCGCCGGCGAGAAGGACAAACCCGCTGCCAGCACCTCAGGCCGGGCTGCCCGGCTCTCTCGGGCCGCTGTCACGGCCCGGCCCGAGGCCGGTGCCCGCAGGACCCCGCCCGACACCGCGGGTCGCTGCGCCGGGAAGGGCCGCAGCGAGGCCCCACACCCACCGGGGCACCCTCAGACGTGGCCGGGGCCCCGCAGGCACCGGGCTGGGCCCTGGAGCTCCGGCGGCGGCGGCCACGT
>VZTR01021054.1:321975-379655 GCA_013400775.1 Chaetops frenatus | reverse complement strand
AAAAAAAAAAAAAAAAAAAAGGAGAGGGCTACCTCTGTGGAGACCTATCTCACAGAAATACAGGAAAATTGAGTTCCACACACTTGACTAAATAATTGGGTGGGATTTTTTTAGAAATGGAAGAAATAAAATGAAAACTCTAATAGTCTAGATAAATTTGTCATTGCTAACCATGATTTCTTAGTCAGATTTATGGATTCCAAATGCTCCATATGATGGTAACAGGAAAGGAATTTCAGAGCTCTCTTTGGCCTTATCCAAGGTCGCCCATCTTAAGACTGTGCAACACTTGGGTTGCAGTGATGGTTTTGCAATATATACACCAGATTTTTTTATCTTCCCTCTGCATGAAGAGCAGACACAAATTTGTTGACATGAAAAGAAAAAAAGCTATTTTTATTCTACACTGCAAGTTAATTATTGCTATTAATTCAGTGATAGGTTGGCTATTAGGTGGATTCGTGTCACTGTGCGCATGGATTTCATCAGTCCAGCCTTTCTCACCCAGGGAGTGAATTCCATATACTACAGCAGTATTTGTTAGCAGCACTGAGTATATCTGAACAACCTCTAATCTCTTTGTTTTATCATTGTGAGTATTGGCACATATGGCAAAAGCAAAATTCTATTTTAAGCCTGAAGTACAATAGGGAAATAAAATACAGCCAGTAAGAGAACGTGTACATGTAACTGCATATGGAGTAATCAATACGTAAGAAAGCCACCTATTGCTAAGATAGAGTTGTCAATGTTACAGGGAAAAAAAAAAAAGAGAGAAAACTGAAGATTAATTTCTAGATGTTACACTTCATGCTATGGGAAATGAACAAAGCAGATCAGTTTTCTTTGTGAGTGACTTTTACATCTCTAATCACTATTGGAGTGCATCTAGAATATTGTGTCCAGTTTTGAATGTTTCTCAACCTGTGCAAGATACAGACAAAACTATCTGCAAGCTTCTGCAAAGCTGAAGAAAGAAAGAAGGTAACAAACTATGCAACATTTACATTCTGATTCTTTTATTCCTTCTCCCCTTGAAGAAGTAAAGGTCATTATCTTTTTATTCCCTCATTTGCTTGAAATAATAAATTGCAAAGTGTTTCATCAGTGCTTGAAATCAGATTATTGTATAAATATCTGTGTAGGACAGAATTCCGCACTTGGACTCAAATCCAGTAAAGGACTTCAGAAGCTCTATCTTACCTTTGAAGTCCTTAAAACAGCTTTTTGAACAGAACACTCAGCTGGAATCTGTGGAAGTTTGTCCCTAGAAGGGAACTGCTGCACATGGCAGCTGGGATTGTGCATTATAGATACTTTCAGTGCTTACAGTATTGGACTGAATTATGCTGGAGCTGTCTGTGGTTCTCTGACTTTATATTTATTTCCATCGGTTTCGAGCTGCAGGATGTGGTTTTGTCCCCGGTGTTTCACCCTCTGTTGCTGCAGCTTTTGGTTCTCCCTTCTGAACTCACAAATCTGTTGTGTTTTCTTCATCTCAGCTTGCTCGTTTTCGAATTCTGCTTGAAGGATTTTAAGCCAAAGAGCCAGCTTGTTATATTTAGATAGTGGCTGTTGGCTTTCTGGCAACCTGCCATCTCTTTCTCCCTGGAATTTTGTTTGCAGGGACAAGAGCCATTTCTGTGTGTATCCTCCTTTTCCTCCCTCAGTGCTCTAGGATAATGACCAAGGAGTCAGGCAAGGGCTAAGGTTTACTATCTGTGGATACGCTGTGTGCATTCCGTGTTATCTTTGAGGATGGAGAGCTGTGTGGTTGACACTGAGAAGGCTGAGTTGGCCGAAGGAGGAGGCCTGTGGAGGTAGGGTGGTTCTGTTCCAGCTCTGAGAAATGAAACAAACTTGTGTCACTGAAACTTGGAAGACACAGTGGTCAAAAAGTAGCTTTTGTCTAATTAAGGGTTGGCTTAAAGATTAAAACACACATCCCTGCATGTGCTAACCAGCTTAATGAAGAACATCCTACTATGTATATGACTCTCACTCAACTCCCTACCTAAATAATGCTATACATAAAGGGGGAGAAGGACTAATAATAATAATAAGCCTGGGCTGTGTATAAGGAGCTGTAAGGGGCTCCCTGTTCTATGAATGGGGAGAATTGCTTTACTGGCACCCTCTTTATCCCTTTATTTAATGTCCCTGTTTTGATTCTTCCTTGGGAGCAATGATATCCAAAAATGCTGAAGTAAAGAGTCCTCACCAACTTTCAGCATTTCCTTGTGGAGGGGGCAACACTTTCTATAATCAACTAATTAGAAGAGAGAGAGATCACATGGTTTGACAGCATTCTATTCAGAAAAGGTGGAAAGGCAAAGGAGGAAAAATTTGAGTAAACTTCACCCATACTGTTACTGTACTGATGTAGTTGTGTCATTCTGCTATTGCAAAACAAGAGGTGACACCCTCTGTCCAGTTTATGCGAACTATTTTTTCACCAACTTCAGTGGAAATTTTCCATCTGTGAAGATAAGTCAATGTGGGCCAGCATTACAAAATGATGAAAATTAAGAAGTTCACCCTTCTAAAATTCCCGTAGTCCTTGCACCTGCATTAAGCTCCGGTGGAGTGACAAATTTAAGAAGTGTAATTGTCAGATTTTGGCCTAACTTGTAGCAATTCCTGACTTTAACGCAAGAATTTAAAAAAGGGAAACACAACTTACCAAGAAATCAAAATTCAGCTATTGGCTAACCCATTTGATTCTAGAAAATCAAGAAAAAGAAATGTTAACATTAAAGAAAAAAAAAAAAATAAAAAAGTCTTCCATGCTCTATGAATTGCTCTCTTTACTGGATTTTGAGAAAGCTGATAAAAGGGAGATATTACTCACTGAAGACAAAGAAAGAAGGCCAAAACTGTGTTTGAAATGCTATTGAGTTAGTGTGTTGGAAGAAGGCTACACATTTTTTATCTGAATTTCCTAAATACTTTAATAAATTTAGTAATAAACAGAAGTAAAGTTTGATCCACCGTGTTCAAATGTTTTGGTTTAGTTTTTTTCTTACACCACTCTCGCCCTGTTTTTGAAAGCCTTCTGAAAAGTTTATGTTCTTGAGTCAGATTTTCTCATGCACTGTACTAAAAACAATGGTTTTGTTTACATTCCTTCCTGGAGAAGGAAAGCTGACTGACTGGTCACTTCACCAGTCTGGTTGAAAGGTGGGATTTCCTCTTCCAATCCTGTCACACTCTGCAAACCCTATATAAATGGTGTATCAAAAATAAACGGCTCTCCTTTTGGGGGCCTCGGCTGTTCTCCTAATTGTGGAGGATCTGTGTCTTTCTTCCGTGACCGGGTGCTTGCAGGGACCACACACCACCTAGAAAAGAAAGGGAAAACCATTAAAAAGAAAAAGCATGGTAGATGCTGGTGGAAACCCTCTCAGAGTACTTCCTCTTTTCTTGCACTATATTGCACTGTTCTTTATACCTATTTTCACTTCTTTGCTTGACTGTATCAGGCCTGGCATGTGCACTTTTTTCTCATGGAAAGAATTGGATTATATACTCAAGTTATTCTCTCTGCAATTGTTTGGAGGTTTGATTTGTGGACACAGTGGTTGCCTACCAAAAGCGTGTAATTTGTAACTTCTTTAATTTTTAATTTTAATTTTATGTTTTAAATTTGTACTACCTGTAATTAAACATAATTTAATTTAAATATTAATTAAAATTTTAAATAATTTAAATAATCAGAATGGGAATTGCAATGCAAATGCATTACTCCCTACATTCATTACTCAGTTAATTCAAGGCACAACTCCAGCACCTGCATTTGGTGTTAGCACTTCTCTTTTATGTTATACATCTGTGAGGCCCAGCACTTACATACAAAATTTTGCAACGTAAGTGCAGAAAAAGTGGTACTACTAATTTTATCAGAGAAACATATTTTCTTCATTCAAGCCTCCATGGAATCTTACCATGGCTCGTTCTGGAAAGGGAGTTTTGCTAGCCAAGTTCAAATTATCTTCTCCAGGAAACTGTTTCTCAGTATCAAAACCTGAGTATGTCTTGAATAGAGAGAAGGGGGTTGAGTGAGAAAATAAGACATGTCTGTTTTGGCAGATTCTTTAATGATACAATCCAGCAGTGACTCCACATTTCTGCAAATGGCTCTTCACGAGGACCTACAATGGGCTTAACTGATAATTATTCTGGCAATGAAACGTCTCCCAGGCTCCTGCTTCCTTTTTTAGTATTGTTTTCTTTTTGCCAGCCCAACAGTCTCCTTTGATGTGGTTGTTCTTCCTAACCTGGGGATTCCTCGTCTGGGAAAAATGTATCCACACCCAAAGACTCCTTCCAATCGACTGTGCAGAAAGGTATGCTGGTCCTACAGCAAGCATTTCTATGGCTTAGAGATTCTGTTGTTTGCTGAGAGGTATCCTGAAATTTATATGGAATCAATAGAATAATTAAATTAATGTGGTTTCAAAGAATATTCATGGAGATAATACAGCTGAGGAAAATAGGTGTTTTGTTTGGAACTTAATGAATGTACCACCTGACCCCCGCAGTGTGTATCCTTTTTCACCAAGAGTCGTCTATCAAAAATATGATGGAGCTAGATGAATGTTCACAGCAGTATTCAAGTATCATATTAGTTAATTTCTCTTTCATATATATGTGTGCTTATTCCATTTAAACCAGTGTATTGTATAAAGTCCAACTATAGCCTAGCATACTGGAATATCAATCATATTGCGTGAGATAGAGAAGAAGATCCTGTGTTGCTGCAATAACTGCTCAGGATATAAATACTGTTTTTCACTTTCAGATAGGCTTTTATGTAAATCATCTAACTTCACCAGTCCCTTGACCACATACTTTGTTTCCCCCTCTCATGTCTCCCTGTGTTCTGTACAGTCGTCGTTGTTCATGTTGTTCACTCATGCCATGCCAGTAAGAGTTGACCTCAAAATCTAACAAAGTTTGTTGTTTTAAGCAGGGTTTGCATCAGCTGAAGATCTGTTAGACAGCACTATGAACTACAAAGTACTGCCTGGCATACCTTGGCAGGGGAGGGGAGTGTGATAGATAAATGTCATTATAAGTCATCCTAGCGCATGGCATTTTAAGTCCCTCTCTTCTTTAGCCTCACAAACAGGAACATCCTGCATGTCAGATTTTCCAAGATGGGCTCAGAAACACAGGTTGATTCACAGAGCTGGCAGGCAGTGTCTTTTCTTGCCAATGGGTTCTACATTTCATCCTGCAAACATAAAAAGGGAGTTTTCAGCGATCCTCTTAAATAAATTCTCCCAGGAAGGAGCAACACTACCGTTCTCCCAAGGGTTCTAAGTATGGTCTCTGTACCCAGTTTCCCAGCTTCAGTGTGAACCAGAATACATACTTGTCCTACATAATATGTCGTGTTAAGTACAGAATTAGTGCATCTTTGAGTGTGAGCAAACATTGTGATTCCTAATCTTCAGTAAATATAATAATGGAGCCACAGAAAGAGTAAAGGAGGTAGCAGTTTTCTAAGGGCTTTCGTGTGACAGGGAACATGGAGCTACTGTGGTCCAAGCTAAATACATAATCTGAGAGATGTCTGTCCTCCCAAGGATTAGGGGTGATTACTGGTAAATCTCTGACACTTTTTTTCCCATTCTTCTTCTGAAAGTATCATCATTGTCTACTGGGATATTTTGCTTAACCTTTGTGCCTGCTTCCAAAGGAGCTCTTAAAGCCTGGGACAAACCAAAGTGTGCTGCACTCCAAGGCTGCAGAAAAAGTTATGCAGAAGCCTGAAGCATAGAAGGAATAAAAATGAATGTGGAAATCCTCTGTCAGTGTTATGTTTCAAACAGTCCCTTGTCATTGCAATAAATGGGTATGTTTACTTAAGAGCACTAAAAAATTTATTAGAGAGTGAAATAAACCTGTAGAACAGCACCTTCTCTATGCAGATGGATTAACCCACATGGATTAAGAGTCCTCCAACACCTGGTTCTAGGAAAAAGATCAATAAACAGGTGATCCTAATCCGGTTTCTTTTGTAGGTGGCTGTGCATTGGGGAAAATGGGCACAGAGACTCTCAAAGAGGTGACTTTATGGAAGTGTAGCAGATGCAAATGACACCTGTTGTATTAAACTTTTTTAAAGGTATCTGTACAAGCATCCATGTTTTCTGCACAATCACATTACCTGGAGAGAAGAATGTAATTATTTCCCACTCGGGAAATGGGAAAACATCTACAAAAAAAAAGAGGCTGCATTTTAAAGTTTTACCATTGTGTACCAGGTAGCAAAAGCCAGGCACTCACTTTTATTTTCTTAACCCTATGTTATATTGGTATATAAACAAATTATAATGTTGCTCAATGGAAGGGGTGTTAGGAGCTAAGATGCTTCTAGCCAGGCTTGAAAATTTGGAATTCCTTTGGCTTCAATTAGAGCTTTACTTTAATAAAGACTGGAATTTATTATTTCAGAGTATACTAAATAAAACATCTCAGTATCTACTACAGAGGACACATATCATTGCTAGTGTTTTAGGGAAAACAACCATGAATCTGTGGCAGGAATGGTCATTCCCAGTCAAGAGATGAGGGCTTGAAGATGCAGTATTTTTAAGGCTGTATTATTTAATATTATACAGACGTACCACAGTTCAGGATTGATGTATCAGCAGCTGCTGGGGATTCACAGAATCACAGAATTGTATGGGTTGGAAGGAACATTAAAGACTATTTAGTTCCATCCGCACTGCCTTGGGCAGGGACACCTTCCAACAGACCAGGTTGCTGAGAGCCCCATCCAGCCTGGCCTTGAACACTTCCAGGGATGGAGCATCCACAGCTTCTCTGGGCAACCTGTTCCAGTGCCTCACCGCTCTGGCAGTAAAGAATTTCTTCCTAATACCTAACCAAACCCTACTCTCTTTCAGCGTAAAGCCATTCCCCACTCCAAGCCCTCGCAAGAAGCCCTCTGCGGCTTTCCCGTGTGCCGGCGGCAGGCTCTCCCCTCATGGGAGCCCGGGAAGGGGGCGGGAACGGGAGCGGGGGCCGGGGCTGGGGCGGCTCCGTCCCAGCCGCGCTCGCCCTCGATGCTTTTGGTCCCTCCGGCGGCGCCGTAGCAGCCAGGCCAGGCCAGGCCAGGCCGGCGCCTGCGTCCTGGTTCCCGGCTCCTGGTGCCCGCCGCCGCTGGCATGGATTACCGAGCGCTGGTGATGAGCCAGGTGGTGCCCGGGCAGTTCGACGATGCGGACTGCTCGGACAGGTGAGAGCGCTGCGGGGGGCGCCGGGGACTCGGGCGCGGCCGGGCGAACAGGCGGAGCGGGGCGGGAGCAGCCCCGGGACTCGCCCGGCAGCGGGGAAGGGAGAGGCGGGTGGTGCTGCCCGGTTGCCGGAGGAGGTGAGAGGAAAGGCTGCGTGTGTCTCTCGGCTTCCTTTTTCTGTCATGTGTGCTGCTTTGGGGCATACAAGTCCTGTCAGAAAATAGTGACACGCTGCTGACGTTACAGAATCATAGCATCAGCTAGGCTGGAAAAGATCTCTGAGGTGATCCAGTCCCACCTGTGACCCACACCGCCGTGCCAGCTAGACCATGGCGCTGACTAACAAGTCCCGTCTTTCCTGAAACACCTCCAGGGACGGTGACTCCACCACCTCCCTGGGCAGTCCATTCCAATGTCTAAACACCCTTTCTGCGAAGAAATTCTTCGAAATTCCCCTGGTGCAGCTTTGCAACTTTAGGCCATGTCCTCTTGTCCTGTCCCTTGTTGGCTGGGAGAAGAGACCGACCCCCATGTGGCTACACTGGGGGGTTGACCTTTCAGGCAGTTGTAGAGAGTGATAAGATGCTCCCTGAGCTTCCTTTTCTTCAGGCTAAACAACCCCAGCTCTCTCAGTTGCTCCTCGTAGGACCTGTGCTCCAGACCCTTCACCAGCTTCATCGCCCTGTTCTGGACCTGCTCCAGCACCTCCGTGTCCTTCCTGAACAGAGGGCCTTAGAACTGGACACAGTGAATTAAAACACGAGTAAAAATGTAAAGTCATTTGTGGGGATAAGTGTGTCGAATTTTTGGTGACTATAACAATCGTATTTAGTTATGGAGACATCTGTGTTTCTTTAAAGTGAATCTGCTGAAGACACAGAAACATGTAAAGAGGGTGAGGTCCCTGAGAACTGCCAGTTAGGCACGTGTGAAGAAGTTAAGGCTGAGGAAGGAGATGGCGATGATGACAACGACGATGAAGAGGAAGATGAAGACTGGGACTGGAATGATGAGGTGGGAAGACTGATGAAGCGCCACAATGCTGCTGGTGGATGCAATCCACAGGTATGTTGAAGGCTACTCTGTGAGCTTTGAGGGTGCCCAAGACCTAATGGGGCTGACCTGAAGGCTTTGTTTGTTGTTAGTGTTATGCTGAGGATAAATGCAAGCAGAATTTATTCTGTGAGAGAATGCCCTTCCTTTGCATCTGTTCCTCTGACATGCCATATGTGTATGTACCTTGTTGCCACAGCTCCATTTGATTTTCTTGTCTCCAACCCTGTTGCTGGATTCTCTTTGTCACTGCAGTTTCTTTCTCTTCGTTACCTTTCTCAACCTTTCTTTCTTTGCTCAGGTGTTCCTTACTTTGGGGTATTTGTCCTCTGTGTTTCTGAGCATCTTTCCCAGCCTTTCTATTTAATTTTAAGACTGTCTGCTTTTAGTCTATTCTATTCTAGGGTGAAACTGCTTCTGTTTTTGACTTAATAGTGAAGAAGGCAAAGAAAAAAACAGGCATAGGAAATAGAGGGAGGTGGTATAAGCAAATTAATTTAGAGTGTATGGTGTTGGCATAGAAACTCTGGCATTGTGCTGCATGAAAAGCATGCATGAACTTAAGGAAGGTACCACTTCTCACATCAGCTTGGGCACTAGAGGTTCAGAACCTCATTTTTCTTATTGGTACCAACTTAGGAGAACAGTAGAGATAAATCAGAGTGGTGCTGGTCATAGCATAGCATGTCTGGCAGTGGTTGTCCTGAGTGGTATGTTCTTGCCTTTATTTGGAGGATTATGCTGTTCAGTGGTGGTGAAATCATGTTCAGGTGCTAGTTGTGTTTGGAGAGGACTGCATGTAAGAAAAGACAGACTCCTGGAAAGTTTTATCTGTTCGTTACCTCTGCATTTTTTTATCTTATTTTATTCCTTGTTTCTGTCTTCTATTCTCTTCCTTTTACAGACAGAAAAAGCACTGTGTGAGAGACTTGTAGCTTCTCAGACTAAAAATAACCCTGGTTTGGGACACTTTCAGAATTTTAGCTGATGTGTTACCTATAGTCTCTTTTCCTGATTAAGCAAAATTTGGTGTTAATCCATACCTGTTTCCTCACCCCTTGTGGTTTTCCTTAGGCATAGGCACTTGAGATGACTATTCCAATTATATGGTCTGAATTTCAGAGGGCTGTGTACAGAAGGTGACTTATGTTAACAAATCCTTTGTTTCAGGCAAATAGACAGACCCCTAATTGCTCTTCAGCAAAACTGTCAACCCCAGCAGGCAAGGTTTTAAGAAAATTTGAACACAAAATTAATTTAGGTGAGTATTATTGCATTGTCATCTTTTATTGAAACAGTTACCACTGTGTGGCATTCTCTGACTGATTCTGGTTGCGTTAAGCCAGAACTCACTGGAATGGGTGAGTTAACCATTGCTAGAGAGATTAAAAGTGGCTTTTGAGTACTTGAAGTTGCCTTTGGTCTCCATGAATGGCTGTCATACCCCTCTCTCTCCACCTTCAGAACCATATGGCTGTTTTTCTGGGGCTTTTTCTTTCCCCTTAACTTCTCCAGACAACATGAAGTCTTTCTTCCCTAGATTCTCTGTAGAAACAAGCTGTTTGGGTGGAGGGAGGGATCAACTCTCTGTTGTGATGTTGGTCATTCCCACAGCTGCTACCACAGCTGCATTTTCTAGACAACTGCAGTCCCCCATAGTATTAGGGGGAGTACATGATGCAGCAGTTCTCTCCCAGTGACAGAGTTTCTGTGCCAAGTGAAGAGGCTTCTGTCCCAGCTGGTATGGTTTGATTTTTAACCTGAGATGGAGATGACTGCTCAGCACACCTGTCAGGACTAGGGGGAGCTGTGATTGGCACCTTCTGACAGGGCAGACGTCAGAGGTTGGGTTTTCCTTTATAATGAAGTGGTGCTAGAATGAAGGCTGCTGGTATTTGTAGCCAAATACAGCAGCTTTTCTACATTTAGCATTTAATCAAACACCATTTAAATGCATTGTTGGAGATAATCTGGGTGGGTATTGCTTATTGTGTCAAGAAAAATGGCATTTGATTGTTATAAGAGAAGAACAGGCAAATTTAAAGGTGAGATGTTATCCAAAAGGCATTACTGGCATCACATTTCCAAGTCTGTGGAACTGTCTCACTCATCTATGTTGTTACCTTATAGTCCTACCTTGAAATGTAAACAGAGTGAAGTGCTAGGTTAACCCTGGTGTGTAGGAAACTTCTTTGGAAGATGGTTTTTATTTTCATTTCTTCTTACATGTTTTTTGGTTTTTTTAGATAAGCTAAATTTTGATGACTCTGTTATAAACAGAGTCACAGAAAAGTCTAGACAGAAGGAAGCAGACATGTGAGTATTACTTATGGTTCTATTTTCACTTAAATAATTTGAACCCAGAAGCATAGTGCTTATTTCCTTGTTTGAATAAGTTTGCTAAGAAAAATGAAGTTTAGAAGTGGTCTGCATGCAGTTTGCCCTTTGGTCTTAAACTTTTTGGTTTCCAAATTAGTTGTCTAAATCATCCCAAAGTTTTGAATTCTTCTGTCAGTGTTAGCACATCTAATTGTGTTGGTGTAGTATAGTAAGACAGAAGTGTTGGGTGTCATTCCCCTAGAAAAGACCCTTTGATGCTCCTTTTTTCTAAACAGAAATCCTTAAGCATCTGAGCTAAAAAGGTATTGGAGGCCTTTTGAAGGTTCCTCCTGATGATTTGGTGAGGGAAAAGTATTTCTTATTAAGAATTTTTTTTTGGCCTGCAGCTTATAGCCCTGAATTCTAGAGACAGATACAGTTTCCTCCTGAATGAGCATAATTCAGAAAAAGTAAGATATCTATAAAAATGAAGGGCTTTAATGTTATTGATGGTGATTTGTTGGGTTTTTTTCCTTTCCATCCCTCTGCCTGAAGGAGAAACTTTTTGTATGAACTGAAAGCCTTACTTCTTCAGACTGTCATCTTATCTTTGACACAGAGTGTCACAGTTTGCTCTCTTAAAGTACCAAGCCCAAAGGTGGGATTCTAACATTTTATTTTCACTTCTGCTAGGTACCGAGTCAAAGACAAGTCAGACAGAGCAACAGTAGAACAGGTAAGTCCTTTGTTTGTCAAATTTCCTTTTTGACCAGAGCAAATAGTGTAGAATTTTGGAATCAATGAAAAAACAGAGCAGAAACAGAGTTTTTGTGCTGAAGAGACCTGTTGTTTCTTTCTTCTTTTTACATATTAAGGTTAGCTTTAGTTCCATAAACATTTTAGAGCTCATTTTTGTGTTTAAGATTGTGATTTGTTCATATGTATAATGCAGAATTCCATCCTAAGCTTTTATTAGATTCCAAAGAACAAGAAAAAATGCTGGGTTTGTCTTTTCACTTTTTTCTTCTTTAACAAAACTGAACTATTACTGGCCTGAACTCACATGGCTGTCCTATTTCAGTTATGGTAGCTGTATCCTAAGAAAAAGCTTATTTTAGAACATTTACTGCAGCTATGGGTGGGAAATTATGTCTTTTTTTCTTCTAGAGTTAGCTCACAGACATATGCTTAGTTTAAAAAAAAGGAAAAAAAATTCTGAAGAAAAAGTGAAATATCATCCTAGATTCATTGCAAAATTCTGCGTAGTTGCTGTTCAGAATATCATTTGATCCTTGAGAATAGTCTGATGCCAAGAGTCCTTTAATATGATATTAAGACTGGACACTATTAGGTTTTTCCCTCTGCTGACTTTTCTGTATTAAATTTGAGGTATTGGACCCAAGGACCCGAATCATTCTGTTCAAGATGCTCTCTAGAGGGATCATATCAGAAATCAATGGCTGCATCAGCACGGGGAAAGAAGTAAGTTTTATTGCAAAATATGTATTAGGCTTTTTTTTTTTTTCAGGAAGCTGTGTGGAAGTTTATGGTGCTCAGAAGATGTAGTGAAATACTTGGGTTTAGTTCTACATTTTTTGTGTTGCTTGATTGGTAGAATGTTATCTTAAGAAAGAATTTATTTATGCTAAAGGAAACCAATTTTCCCAAGGAATAAAGATTTCCAAGGATGCTCTAATATTATCCAAAATTTGTGGATGTTGTTAATTGCATCTTTCAACAAAAAGTTTTGGCAAAGTTATGTATACCCAGTATACACAGTATTAAATAGTGCCTGATAAAACATACAAACCCAGATAATTCTGATTAAAAACATACTTCTGCCCTGTGTCGAGGTGGAAACACGAGACATTTGGGCCCTGCTTTAGGGCCTGAACAGTGCACAGGCTCAAGTTAACCCTTCACACAAGGGCTTGTTTCAGTCTCCCAAGTGTGGATGAGGCAGAATTTTCCCATGCAATGTTGATTTTATTGTGAGATCATTGTTGCACACCTGTCCCATCTTATGTACTTCTGTAAGCTGCCTTTCATGGAAAAATGATTGCGTTGTGTGCAGTCTCCTTCAGCTGAGTGCCACATAGGGGCTGGGATGAGATCAGATCTTTTCCAGGTGTCAGAATGAGAAGAACAGAGAAGATCATGTTGTTTTAAAGAGCTGTTCCTTAATGCTATTTCTTCCCTTTTTATTCTGATAGGCCAATGTATATCATGCCAGTACAGCAAATGGAGAGAACAGAGCAATAAAGATTTACAAAACCTCTATTCTGATGTTTAAAGATCGGGATAAGTATGTGAGTGGTGAATTCAGGTGAGTTTGACTTCTATTTGGTTTTTCTGGGGAAGAAGGATTGTTTTGAAAGGTGTTAAAATCACTGGTGCCCATGCTGCATTGATAGGCTAAGAGTCCATGTTGTCTTTTATTTCTTTATTTAAAGATTTCGTCATGGATATTGCAAAGGCAACCCAAGAAAAATGGTGAAGACATGGGCCGAAAAAGAAATGAGGAATTTAATAAGGTGATTTTTGCAGTCTTTATTTCTTCATGCAGAGGATACCGAAACTTAAGTTTATGGGAGGTGCTCTCTTATTGCTAGACTGTGGCTATCACACATCTCAGGAGTGTTCAGAAAAGTGTCTTAAGCTTGTTATGGGAGAGAAACAAAAGGGGAGGGAAGAATAAAGATCTTTTGTTTTGCTGCTAATGCTCTAAGCTCTTCAGTGTCTGAACTCTGTCTGACATGACTGAACAGCAAGGAAAAGCTAGAAATTGCTGCTGCTGAGCAGCAGCATGCTGTGTGATATAGGTTAATCTAGGATTAACCTGAGCTGTGTAAAGATTCTTTGACACAGGAATGCTTAGAAAAGGGTCAGAATGGTTGTGGCTTTTTGTGTGCATTTCTGAGTTGTTCTTCACAAGTGAGAGTTTCCTGAGCTCTCCCTGTGTATTATGTTCAAAGCTACAGAACTCCTTTATGCACTACTGCAAAGCAAATAGAGTTTGGTTTTTGTTTTTTTTTTTTGTGGCTTTGTTCCTGTGTTCCAGGTTGAATACAGCCCAGATACCTTGCCCAGAGCCAATTATGCTAAGGAGTCATGTGCTTGTCATGGGCTTTATTGGTAAAGGTGATAGGTAAGTATCCTTAGAAAATAATTTTTTTTTTTTTAATTTAGCATTAGCTTTTCCCAAAGGTTTATTAAAACCAAGCAAACCAACCCTCTGAATTTACCTACAGTTACTCTAGGCCTGTAAAGTTAAGATGTGCATGTGACCTGTGGAATGGTCCCAGACATCTGTCAGCTACTACTGCAGGTAGCCTGTGTGATTCTGAATCCTCAGTTGTGTGCAAAATTAATTAATAAAATGGCCTAACCAGAGGTTAATGCTGGAAAGGCTTGCTAGTCATACATGAAGATAGCTCATTGTTTTATAGTTACTGACATTAATGCAACATGGTCCAGATTAGCTCCCGTTGGAAATAGAGCTCCAGCATCTTTGGCAAGCACGTAGCAAAGTTTTGCTGCTCTTCCTGCTGTCTCCTTGCACTTGGTTGCTCATACTGACTTTCACTCAGGAAGTGAAAGCATCAGGCACAGCAATTAAAGCATTTGCAGCTGGTATGAAGAAGGCAAAAGTATATCGTTTCTGTTGTTTTCTTTTTGTAATTTCAAGGCCTGCTCCTCTTTTGAAGAATGCTCAGTTATCTGACTCCAAAGTCCGGGAGCTGTACCTACAGATCATCCAGTACATGAGAAGAATGTACCAAGATGCCAGACTTGTTCACGCAGATCTCAGTGAATTTAATATGCTGTATGTTTTTAATCCTTGCTCTGAATTGTGACATCTAAAATGTATGCATTGGCAACCTCTGTGTGGGAGTACTGATGTACCTTTCAGGGAGGGCGGGGTCCTTGTTGTTGCTGGGTTTTGTAACTGATCTAATTAATTATGTGGCTTTTAACCCAGATCTGAGCTTTCTCTGTTAAAAAACCCAAGAGGCAAACAAAGAAAAAACCCCCACAAATACAAAAAAAGAAAAAGATTAGAAAAGAACACAACAAAACCTCTCCCAACCCCCCCCCCCCCCAACCAGAAAAAAACCCCTCAACTCAGGCAAAAGTTAGTCAGGTATCATTTTTATAACTTTTTTCTTGTTTTTTTTCTTTTTCATGTGCCTCTCTGCTTTCCTTTGTTCATGAGCAGACTATTTTTTAAAAAAGTTTAGTTACAAAGCTTATGTAGAGGCAGGCAAGGATTGACTGAAAAAGCCACCCTGGCCCTAATATGCAAGGTGTGTGCTGGAGAAAGAAGTTAAGATTTTTTGTTTTGCCGGTTCACGTGAAGCGTGGTTTGTTCCCTGCCCCTCAGCAGTCTGGTGGGGTTGGTGGAGCTCTGTGTGGGGTTTCCTTGCAGGTACCATGGAGGGGGCGTGTACATCATCGATGTGTCTCAGTCCGTGGAGCACGACCACCCGCACGCGCTGGAGTTCCTGCGCAAGGATTGTGCCAACGTGAACGGTGAGGGGGCTGCACTTCAACCCTTCTTTTGGCAGCTGCTTTGATTAGCAGGATGAACTCGGTTCACCTTATGTTCTTTCAGGTATAATTGACTGTAGAAGCTGTCAAAATTCCATTCAAATACATCCTCTCCTATGTTCTCATTACTTCCTCAAGGAGCAGTGTACTGTGCTGAGTTCAGAGTAGTGCAGCCTATTTTGCTAGAAATTATCTGTCTGAAGTGAGTCATGAGGCTGAATCTCAGGCTAGATCTAAGATCAGTCCCAGTCTGCAGCAGAGCTCACTCCAGTCTTCCCTTACTTAAAATACTGTGCAGACATACTGGTGTGTTCCCTTCTGTGAGCTGAATCCACATCTGAAATACCTCAGCTGGCAAGAAGTTTCTCTGTGTTATAAAGTTCCCTGCACTTACTTGTCCAGGGCAGCTGAGAGGATCAAGGCATAGAGTAATTAATTAGATGTGTTATCGCTTGTCATAGTATTTTGATAAGTTCAGTGGTGTTTTTCTCTTGAGAATTTGGTCTTCATGTGTGAGTATGCATGTTGTGTAACAGATACACGCCTCCTGGTAGGGTGTGTTCCTGAGGACAAAAAAGCCTCTCATTGCAGGCTGCTTTTGTCCCCCCTTTCTTTTCAGATTGACCTTTTTCTTATTTTGCAGAAACTCTTGCAAGTCCGTGTGAAGAACTGTGTGCATTTTGATTCTATATGTCTGTTGATATCCAGTAGGCTACTTTTTCCTTATTCCTTTTTAGTTCATGGATTGCTAGTAACTCCCTTCTGGCTCAGCTAGTTGCACCCTTGCTCTTTATTCATGTCTTTTGTACTGCTCTCCCTAGATATTTTAATCTCAGTGAGTTGCAGTTGGTTTGCTTGTTTTTTGTCAATTCAGCTTTCTCTGTCTAAATCTTCTACAGTTTCTTAAGAAACACCTGGTTCTGTCCTAGGTGTGATCTTTGCAGAGACTTGAGGTTCCATGGGCACAGACAGCTGCTTCCAAACTAAATCCTTTTTTAATCTTTCTATGAATAATTTCTCACAGTGAGAGATCTGGGAATTTTAGTAAGAAGTACTTATTAAACAGT
This sequence comes from Chaetops frenatus, assembly GCA_013400775.1. Classification (NCBI taxonomy): domain Eukaryota; kingdom Metazoa; phylum Chordata; class Aves; order Passeriformes; family Picathartidae; genus Chaetops; species Chaetops frenatus. The sequence continues at coordinate 363,418 of VZTR01021054.1, read as the reverse complement.
CCTCAGTATCTCTCGATGCTGTTTTTCAGAATAGAAATGCAGCCTCCAAATGTGGTCATAATTCATTTATGAAACCAATTTGGGTATAGTGAGGAGAATTCTAGGACATCAATGTGTCTTCCCTTTTGGGTGGATTATAATTAGGCTGTACTGTATTTCAGTGGCCACTTGTTTCTCTCTGGCAAGAGCTTGAGGTCTCCAGTCCTTATTTGAAATACAATTTTTTTATCTTAGTCATTAAAAATACTACAATATCTTGAATTCTTTACTTCTTAGCCCCTATTCCATAAAGTTGGGATCCTGCCAAAATTAATTTGGCTTTTATATTTATGCAGTTTTTCTCCTTGCAGTATTTGTTGCATTTGGGAGATGAACAGTTTTATTTCAGATGGCCAAGAATCATCTGGTAACTAAACTCAGTATGATGTAGAACTTGGTGCTGAGGCTTTCCCAAGTCATCAGGATTATTGGCTTGGTGGAATTATCACTTTAACATCTGAGCTGTGTATGTTAGATGTAGCTACTTACGGGTTTTGTCTCTACCCTTGTTTCCTGGCAGACTTTTTCCAGAAGCACAATGTTGCAGTGATGACTGTGAGGGAGCTGTTTGAATTTATTACTGATCCTTCTATCACAAGTGAGAACATTGATGACTACCTGTCTAAGGTAAGACCTCATGGCCTTGTGGCTTAGTAGGAAGACAGTAAAAGCAGATCTAGTTCAAGCTCCATCATCTCATTTACTCTTCATTCTACTATAGGGTAGCCAGCACATGGCATTGTTGTGCTAGTGCTTCAAAAATGCATATATATTTTTCCATTTATACCATTGTGGGGTGACACTACTTGCATTGCATGTTTTCTCAGGAAGTTTGTCTAATCATGAAGACTCAAATGTCTGTTTGAGGTGCTGTAAGAGCCAGGATGCTTTAAGTCAGCTCTTTCTTTCTGGCAAGGAGAAGCTCTGCAGAAATATAACCATGCTTATATGGAGAATAGTGGTGTATGTGCTGTAGCCGTGCTGGGCCTGCCACAGTTTGGTCTGGGGGAGCAGCAAGTGTGTTTTCCCTCTGTTACAGCCCCGATCTGCAGCTGTAAGTGTGCTTCACAGCACTGCTGGTTACCATTAGGTGTCGCTGAAGGCATTCCCACAGGGAGAGCTGGAGTGCGTGAGTGACACTGGAGCACAGGGAGAAACGCAGATGGGAATAGTTGGATGTGATTCTAAAGACTTAGTGGTGCGATTCTAAAGAGTGATAATTTTTTTTTGTGTTGTTTTTTATTTCTTTAGGCAATGGAAATAGCATCGAAAAGAACAGAGGAGGAAAGATCCAGTCAAGATAAAGTGGATGAGGAAGTGAGGATTTCTGTTCCTGCTATGAAATTAATATTAACCTTACCTCTTCTAAACACTGAAAAATGTTCTGTTTTCTTTGGAAAAAATGTACAGTTGATGATAAACAAAACATTTTTCTGTGATACTGAGATGTCTTGACCTAGTTGAGATGTGAATATTAAGGGATGCCATGTGTAAAAGCTGACAGCAATAAGCTGTTAGAAGGCAAATACTCCATTTCCTAAACCAATTTGTTTGCTCACATCTAGGTCCCTTGATGTATCTTCCAGTTCAGGTTTAGTTAACAAAAAAACTGAGTAGAGAGATCTGATTATGCCAGTGGTTTTGCAGCAGTGATACAGAAGCAGACTGTTTGGACATGTGCATTGGCCAAATTTCCTATCTAGCTCCATCTAGTTCAGTTCTTCCACTGCTTTTACATTAGGTGAAGCCATCTCAAGTCCATTACTGAAAGCTGTTAATGTTCTGGAAATGCTTACTGATGTAAAGATAGAACCATTTCTGTCTTAGTCTTAACTATCTGTTCCAGAAGAGTTTAAAAAAACCCCAAACCAACAACCAACAAAAACCTCTTATCTTTGGGGTCAATACTACTTGATTTATCCAAGACTTTTTTGTCTTGGAGCTTAGCAGGTTTCACTAACTTCTTCAGGCTTGGCCAAGGAAAGATGTTTTTTGTTTCCCAGTGTAGCCTCAGCATAAAACTACTGAGCTATAGAGTCAGATGCTAGTGTTTGGTAGCAAGCCTATCTTCTCCAAGCCAGTTACTCCTTACTGACCTGTAAAAGAGGTGGTTTTGTAGCATTAAGTTCAGTCTATTTCTCTTAGGCTTTCCATGTGACCATGGCTAAGTTGTGCCACTTCCCTCACAAAAGAGTAGAGCTGAGTAAGGGCAGCTTGTTGGAAGTGGGGACCTGTGCTTTGTGCACAGCTCTTAGATGAGCAGTGATTATCATGAAGTCTAAATCTGTACTGGGATTGAACTGACACCATGAAACAGAAGCAAACCAGCTCTCTCTGATCTGGCAGGGTTGTAAGCTTGCTGAAAGACTGTTTCAAATGTGACAAATCTTAAGTATGTTGTTCATACTGCAGCCAGTTTTTACTGTAGTGTATTGCTGCAAGAACCTTTTTTGAGTTGAACTGTAGGTTGAAGCAGATATTATTATATAAAGAGATAAAGTTCTAGCAGTGCATTTCAATGGAATTGCCTCCTGAAGGCATTTTAAACATTGCAATAAAAACACAAGAAAAATTTCTAGGGTACAAAACCTTAGGACTCAGATAGGCTAAGAGATGTGGTTGGAAAGTTCTGTAAGTGGGCTGGTGGGAGTCACACTAAGGAAGGAGCCTTCTTAGTTGTGATCTATCAATAATGTGTAGGTTGCATATTAAATCTGCTCCTGCAAAAAAATCCCAAACAAAAAACAACTGTGCAGTTCAAATGGTAGTGGATGACTGCTATGTTCATTTATTTCTGTCCGTTCATTGTGTGTTTCTCTGATTGTGATTATTCTCTTAAGGATGCATAATTAGGAGAGAAAAAGATAGTGACACTAGATGTAAATTAGTAAGTCTGTGTTTCCTTTCACTGTGCTAGGTATTTAAGAAGGCCTACATACCTCGAACTCTGACTGAAGTTAAAAACTATGAGAGGGATGTGGACATAATGATGAAATTGAAAGAAGAGGATATGGCATTGAATGTTCAGCAAGATAATGTGAGTAGGCATGCTGAGGCCCTGCAAAAAAATGGGAGAGAATATGAATTCTTCTTACTGGAAACTAATAGCAACAAACAAAACCAGAAGCTTTGCTACCAAGGTGTGGAGTACTAAATCTGTATCGTACTTAAAAATTGTCTGGTTAGTGCTAATGCTAATGTTGTTGACTTTATTCTGGTCTTTATTTCTTTAAATTTATTTTTAGATAGTAATTTTCTCTGGGCATAAAGAATTTAGACATAGTTTGATAATGTAATTTCTTTCTCTCTCCCGTGGAGCAGATTCTCTACCAGACTGTGACAGGACTGAAGAAGGATTTGTCTGGTGTTCAGAAGGTGAGAAAGTCTTTTTGAAACTCTTCATTTTAGCCATTTTCAGAAAAGTGCTTACAGGTAGTTCAGAGAGTGCCTGGTCCTGCAGCTGGCACCATGAAAGAAGCCTGCAGAGTGACCATTTGTGTCCGTGCTGGGTCTGGCATGGCAGTGCATCTGCACAGCACAGAAATTGCTTCCTTACACTGTGGCTGATGCTGGGTTGCTTGAGAATGAAATTATAATCCTTGCTGTGGCCATGATCTCTAAAGTTAAGGTGGAAATGAGGGCAAGTGTTTTCTGATAGTGGAAAGTGTAATTGATTTAACCTGTTGCACAACTTCTAGTTTTGATATGTACAGGTTATCTTTGTTGTAATATTGCATAAAGAACAGTCCTCCAGTATAAGGCATGAAATATTATGTCTTACTGTATTTGAAGTACTTGACAGTAACACTTCTGTGAAGTACATTGGATGAGAAATTGGATACAGATCAGTTGGAGCCATGTCATTCAAGGCAGAAGCTGTGTGTGGATTCCCCCTACTTACTTGGTGAATACTCTCTGCAGTGGTGTAGACTCTTGATTTAAAATGGAAATATCAATATGGATAGGATCAGGCTGCAGCACAGTCTCCAGGCTTGTTTAAGAATAAGTGACTGTTCCAGTGCAGATATTTGTGTTTGCAATATAGAATACATACAGTGCCCCCAAGGTAGATTTGGGCATGATCCAAGGATAATTAAAAATAGACTTCCACATATGTTAGCAAATTGCTGTTTAACTTAGGGAAATTAGTTTGGGAGTGCAAATAACAGCTGTGCTTTGAGCCCTGACCTAGAAGAATCTGTTGTACATTCTAGATTCCTTGTTCTTACTTTGGCTTAACCTACTTTTCGTTCTTTATCTTGAAACTCAGTGAGGGCTGTGGTAAGGGAGATAGCATCAGATTGCTCAAGGGTTTCTTTACAGCAGATTCTGTTTTCTTTTTTATGAATATATATATATATATATATACATAGTGCATATATGTGTGTGTATGTTGTCATTAGGTTTCTTGGTTTTGATTTGATATAATTCTTGATGTATTTTGCAGATTCCTGCACTTCTTGAAGAGGCAGACAATTCAGAAACAGACTCTGATGATGATAATGATGATGGTGGCAGCTCAGAGGACTCTGGTTCAGGCTGTAAAGAATCTGTACATCCCAAAGATAAACCTGCTGAAGTTAGCATGGACAAAAAGGTCAGCTGGCCAGGAATTGTTTATTTTTTCCCACCTTTGCTTATGTGACACAAAAAAGTCCAAACTTAGTGGTTCTTGGTACTTCTTGTCTGAAACAAGCTGTGAATCTGCTGTTGTGGAGAACAAGGGCAGAGACAGTGAATTTCATTGGGGAGGCTTTATTAGAGGTGGTTTTGTTTGGAGCAGTGTGGAACACAGCTCTCTAGCCTAGGCAAAACCAGAAGAGAGATCTCTACAGGGAATTACAGGGCTGCACAAAGTAGAATTCGGTGAAGCCTGGGCAGCTTTTCAGTCCCTCTGGCTGCTCTTCCAGGCTTTGGTGTTCAGGTTTATGACTGTGGTCCCTGGTCAACCTTCTTATGCCCAGGCAGCTGAAACCACTTGATCTGTAGAACTGGAGGCTTGGTGACAGCATTTGTACCACAGTGGCTTTTGCTGTGCCATTAGTACAGACTGGCTAGTTTTGCTGTGGGCAGAGATGTGATGCAGTCCAGCAAAGCGAGTATGGTTAGGGTCTGGGTTTGGGGTTTTTTTTAAGGTTTCATTCTAAAGTGCAGAACAGTATGCTCAGTTCTGGTGAGGCTTTCCTGCAGAGTATCACACATGAGTGAGAGCCTTTTGTCAGCCTTTTAGGTGCTGTGCAGAAAAAAAAAAGGGTGAAACTTTCTGGGCTTAAGGGGTTTAAGATTTGGGGTGCTGCTTTTTAGGTTTTTCTTCCTAGAACATGTAAGATAATATATTTCATATTTGTCAAATAAAAATGCAGGGCTCTACTACACACTGCCAGTCTAGAGCTGCTGCCTTTTGGATACGAAGCAAGGAAGTCTTGGCCACTTACCCTAGCTGATAGGTTTTCATTTGGATTTCTTTTTGTGTGATATGAGGGGTTTTTTGTAACCTGTGTGTTTAGCTGTAGGTTGAACAACTGATTAGCGGCAATTAGTTCTACTTGCCCCTTCCATTTTGCTGACTTTTTGGTTTCTAGTTGAGTGTTGTCCCTTCTGTGTCTGGCACAAATTTACAGTGTGTTGCAGTAGCATGGCATTCTTTCCTGCCAGTCCTGCTGATGATCAGCTTGCTCTGAGTTATCAGCACTTACTGGGTCAATAGTTTTGCATGACACATAGAAATTCTGCCTGTGGGTAGCAGAAAACCTAGACCAGACAACCTCTTGTAATCTTAGGTGTAAATAGTATGATTTAAGAGTGCCTCTTGTTCACTTTCTTCAAAGGTTGCATGGAACTCAAGTATTATGTAGTTTGAATCTTGCGTTGTCATTACCATTGTGCAGGTCTGGGCTCCACCTCCAACCTGTATTTCCTTTTTCCATTCCCCTCACCATTCTTGTTAATTTTGTATTTCTTTATCTTGAGAACTGTAGTTTTATGTCTTGTGTTAATTAATTTGTTAATGAAACAATTGATTGACTTGCTCAAAATTCTTCATTCCCTTCTGTCTTCAAATGAATGGTGTTTAATTCCTTATAGGAAAGGAAAAAGTTGGTTAAAGAAGCCCAAAGAGAGAAGAGAAAAACCAAAATCCCAAAGCATGTGAAGAAGAGGAAAGAAAAGACTGCAAAAATGAAGAAAGGCAAATAAAATCAGCTTTGGTTCAGAGAAAGGGATGTGTTGTGGATTAGTCAGTCACTGTCTTTTTTTCTTTATTAAGAAATTAAAAATGCTTTATTTATATACATATGGTACAAATTGTGAGGGTGGTTTTGTTAATAACATGGTGTAATTGTTTGAACAGAAACATGGGTTCCTTGATGGGAAAGAATGAGTTTAACACTTGTGCCTGCTAAAATTCTTTACCTGTGCAGGTTTGACTTTTTGCTAAACTCACATTGATTTGTTCCTGGGTTCTTACTCCCCATGCCTGCTTCAAAGTATGGAAGCAAATAGAGCTCTGCAGGCTGTCATAGTCCCCCTGGATAACCCTGCAGGCATTGTGCCTGTGCTGGCTCCCTGTGCTTGCATCTCCATTGGTGGCCAAGTGCACAGGTGGCTGCAATCCCCAGTTTGTCCTTCACAGCCTCTTTGGTGCCTTTGGCAGAAATCTCATGAGAGAGGAACTGTTCAGCGCTTCCAGATCTCTTTCTCTCTGCTCCCTTTCTGTATCCACACAGGGATTGATAACGCTCTCACATACAGGACACGTGTAAGTGTAGACAGTATTAGTGGAGCAAGAATGGCATTTTCTCAGCAAATGGGGATGTTTGTTGGGACACTGAGATGAAATACATGCATTTTGGAACTTGGTATTACATCGGCTGCAAGAGGGGCCAGCCTCTAACTTGGTAGTGAAGGGAGGAGGACGTGCAAGACACATACCCAGAGGTGAGGGAGTACTGGTGATGGCTCTTTCTCAGAACGCTGCCAGAGGTGTGGACACTATTTCCTGCTTTTCCTTCCCATCGTGGGAGCTTGTGTATTCAGACAGAGGTGGCCTCAATGATGGCTGCCCTGAGCCTGGCTGGCTGTGTTCATCATTGCAGTGCTGAAGGTGACTGAAACAATAACAGCTTTGTGCACTTTGTCCTTGGAGTCCCATTGGATTGGGGATTCCCCCTGCTGACTGACAGGGCTTTGGTATGCACATCTGCCACAGCAGCCATGATTCATGAAGATAGTGCACAAAGAAGTGTGTGTAGTACCTAGGGGTTGTGGATGGAAGTGGAAATTGTGTCCATGTTGTCTCTCCCCAGGAAAAAAGCTGTGCACTGGGCAGACCTTGGTGTTTTGGGTGAAGTGGGGTAAGCTTAAGTGACTGTGAAGCTGCATGTGCTTTATTTTGTGTAGTTCAGCAGTGGATGACTCCACCAGGAAACTGGTCCATGGCTGATCAGTGTGAGTTGGGGGTTATCAGGCACAAGAGACAGCCACCTTCTCTTTGGGCCTGGCTGCTCTGAAGACAGGGATAGGTGTTAGTTCTTGGCAAAAAGCTCGGAAGCCCCAGAGACAGAGCATGTCCCACAGGGTGGTGTTTACCTCCTTTACCTGAGGAGACACTTCAGAGAAAGGAGGCTGTTCTCATCTGTGCTTGAGGGAAGAGGAAATGTCTCAGCCCACACAACCTTGTCTTCCCTCCAGGCCGTGCACCACAGCCTTATCAAGTTTGCCTAGCTCTAGCTGTCCTGCAGCAGGAAGGTGGTCCTGAATCTATCATTTCGGATTGGAACCTTGCTTGCAGTGCTGTGCAGGAGGACTGTCTGTGCAGGCTGTTCAAAGCTTGAACTACCTGCCTCAGGAGTTTGCTCAAGGACAGATGTATGTAGTCGGGGTGTTGGCAGGGGACCTGAGGTGAAGCACAGCCAGAAAAGCCCATGTGCAAGTGCAGATGGCCTGGGGATGCTGTTGCATTGGAGTATGTGCTTGTTGAGGTGGGCTGTGGGTGCAGTTCATGTGTCCTGGTCATTGCAGGCCTGCCAGGTACTAGAGGCAGTCCACAGGAGGGGGGTGGATGGGGGTGGATGAAGCATCTTCCTGGTGGTCCCTGAAGCAAGAGAATGGCTGTTGAAGAATGCTATACGTAACTACACCAGTCTGATTGGGTCTGGGGAGGATGAAGATGGGATGGCATGACTTTGTATCCTGTGCTAAAGAAAAAGCTTCAAAGCACAAAGCTTCCAAGTAGCACAGATACTCAGTTATGCTCATTTTTCCCCCAGAGATGAGGATCCTACAAGGCCCACTCTGTTTGCCATGGCATCATGTTTATGCTGTGCCCTGCTGCTGGCACCTGTGCAGACAGAGTAGCATTACCAGGGCAGGAATACCAGTTCTATGTATGAAAACAGTGGGGACAAAACCAGCTGTAATCTAATGCTTCCCCTTTATCTTCCCAATTCTCTGGCCCTTCCCCTTTTCCTCCACTCCCCAAAACTGTACTTGCTGGTAGGGCTCTTGGGTCTCTTGTGGGCTATTGCAAGATTCTCCATCGTGGAGCTCACCTGATGTCACAGCACAAGCAAACAGACCCTAGAGAGGAGGGCTGTGGGGTGACTGGTGGACTGTGGAGCCAGGAGATGACCCTGAGATGTCACACTGAACTGATGTGAGACTGAACTCTGAAGGTATGACACCTACCCCTAAGACTTAGATTTCCCTTCTGTTGACTGCAAACTTGTTCCTCCTCTGCTCCACTGCTCACTGGGTGTTCCAGTGTCAAAGTGGAGCACTCAGATTACCATTTTTCCCCCTTTTGAATGAAAATGTTTTTATCGAGGTCATGCCATAAACTTGCTTGCTCTGTCACTGAAGCTTTGGGAATGTTTCTGCAAACAGGGCTTTTGATAATTACCTGGTGTGTTTTTCAAAGCACAACTGTTTTGTTCTCTGTTTTCTCTGAAAATGGATTTGAGTCCAGTTCTGTCAGGCAACCAGGAGGAATGTTTACAGCTGGAAAAGCATAACTTTCAACTGCTTTGATACTCCTTTCTGGCTTAAAGTAGTGGAGGAGGATTGGCTTAAAAAAGGCAGGAGAAGGCACTTTATGCAAGGGCAGGCTGTGGGTGGATTGTGGTAGAATGCTGCCTGTGGTGTTTGCACCAGTGTGGGCTTGAAATTAGCTGTCTAATCTGAGAGGCTGTTAATTTGTTGTTATCATCATAATAATAAATAAATAAATAAATAAATAAATAAATATATACACACACGTATATATATGTATATATATAATATATAATATATAATATTTTATTCATAATATATTACATATATTTATATATTTAATTTTTTAGAACTGGCTGAACATATGAAAGACGTCAAATTCTCAGGCACAGGTCAGATGCTTGGAAAAATGCATTTCTGGGAATTTGTGGCCAGAAGATTTAGTGACATTACAAAGCTTAAGTATGTGGAGTGGGAATATTTATAACTCTGTTATCAAAGATATTAATTGCTTTTGTACATTTCTCTTATCTTTCAGGGCCTTTCCAAGTGGTCCTGTCTTTACAGTCATTGACTGGGATTCAGTGGGAGAGGACTGGGAGGGAGATACTGCTAGATAATTTATGTTAAGTTCCAAAAGAATTCATTAGTGAGGTGGTGGAATTTTTTGGGGGTTCACCCCCCACTCCCCTGAAGTTCTGCAGTGCCGTGCGGCTGGTTTGCACTCTGAGCAGTTGGCACTGGGCTTCTTCTCAGGTCTGAGGTCTGTGCCAGGCTGGTATTAATTTGTTGCTTTTTCCACACAATATATGTTATTATATGTAGCAGTAGAAGCATTGGAAGGTGGAGTTTTGTGGATTTGGTTTCCCCGTGACGAAGCCAGTAAAACCAGCTTTGTAAGGATACGTCTGCTCAGAGGGATTTGATTTCCATGCAGAAATATTTTGATCAAACAATACAACAATGCACAGCCAGCTGTGGCAGGCTGCGTGCTTGCCTTTGGCCTGTGTGCTCAGGCAGGGGTCACACCTGTGGTCCTTCCAGACACAACACAAGTGAGGCCAGTGTTTTCTGAGGACCAATGCATCCTGCAGGTTTTGGTTACAGGTCGTAGAAGAGCTGATGATGAAGAGCTGTGATTCCAGAATACTAGATTGCTTACCTGGGTTGTCCAGGTGAATCTTTACCTGCAGTTTTCACCTGCAAAATTGTACAGTTTATATTGTAAACATGATGCAGAGGCACAGAGCAGGGCAGGTGCTTTGTCTCTGTGTGCTCTTTACCCTGGACTTGTTCTTTGGGGTGCACTTGTAGGATGATGGGGTGGGAAAGGGTGTTGGGGGGTCCCTTGTCTGGTTATGAGGACCTGCCTGTCTTCACCTCTTCCCACTAAAGAAACGAAAGGATTTTTTGGACACTTGGTGAGTGAAGGAGGACCTAAAGGAACTGCTTTGTCACTCTCAATGAACTTTTTAAATCTTCCCTGGTAAGCAGCTTTCAGACTGCTTCAATGCAGAAAGTTAACTCAGAATTTATTTTGAACTTTCTAGAGCATTGCTGTAAAAATAAACAGATAACTTCATGACTCATTGTTTTTAAAGTTGTAATTTTGGTCCTTCTAAACTGCTAGTAGACTTTCAAAGGAAAAATGCCGACCCTTTGCCTTAGCATCTCGTTACTTTTCTGCTCTTGACATAACCTTACGCTCCTTGTGCTAATCTCCGTGTCCTCTAGAGGGAGAAGTAAATTCATGCTCAGACTGTTGGAAAGTCCCAAGGCTCCCTTAATATGTGAAAAATGCTAATGATGTTTCAATCATCTGCAAACTTTCTATAAATTTTGATGGATTTGTACGTGCACCTAGATTTTCTTTGGGTTTTTTTTCTCCTAAATTTGTAGCTCTTGAACAAAGTTTTGTACCTTAAGGACATAGGGGCATAATTTGTTCTGGGCCAGGCCAGGCCTGCAAGTACGGTATTATTAATGCTGAGTTTGGGAAGAGGTTCTAGATGGTAGATGACAAACACCAAAGAGATTCCTTTCCCTCTGTACATATGATGAAGACTCATGGTGAGAATCTAAAAGTTATTAAGGATATCATTCTTCAGCTGTCCAAATTCATGGGCATAAACACCCACCTTTTGTGTGATGAAATAGGCAGCAATCATTTTGGCACAATCACTAACCCTAAACACAGTTTGAGTTGTTGACAATTGCAGGTTTGGGGTTTTTTTTTCCCTTCCCCACCTCCCCACCATTGTTGTTTATTTTCAATGGACTGACATAAGAAAAAACTTGGCCTTTCTTCCTGACATGCAAGAACCTGCCTCTGACCTCTGCAGCCTGTCTGGAACTGTAAGCTCTCCTAAGCAACAGTGTGAATGCTAGACCTAGCCTGCAGCAGTAGGTTTAAGGCTATCTCTCTAATCAGGCCCAGAAATCCATGTCTGCAGCAAAGGCCACGAGGCTGGAACTTGCAGCTGGCAGGTATTGCTCTGGTTAACTCCAGTTCCAACTCTAGCCTTGCCCTGAAACAGGAAAGTCCTGTATTCCCCAGACATCATTCTGGGATGTTTGATCAGCACCAGCTGGCACCAAAACAAGCAAGAAACANGCCCAGAAATCCATGTCTGCAGCAAAGGCCACGAGGCTGGAACTTGCGGCTGGAAGGTATTGCTTGGGGGGTTTTGTGTGTTTCTTGTTTCCTTTTTTTTTTCCTCCCTATTTTTTTCCCCCAAATACAGCAGGCTATGGTTGCAGCAGGCTGCTGCAGAACAGGATGAGGGAGGGACAGTGACCTTTCACCTGGCATTAGGATTGGGTTAAAGGCTGACATGAAGGCCAGTGATAGGGACATGAGGACAGAAAGCCTGATTCATGGTTACCTTCTAGAGGTTCCTTTACTTGGCATTCCTGCTCTTGAGCATTCTTTTCATCCCTTTGCCTAATCTGAGCCTCAGCCCTTGAAGCTGAACATGAGCCCTGTGCTCTGTGTTGTCACTTCCCTCCCAGACTCAGCCAGGGCTGATTCTCTGTAGCTGTCTGCAGCCCCCCACCCACCAGGGTCTGGGGGCAGATCTGGCTTTTTAGGGCCTTCAGCTCTGGTTAACTCCAGTTCCAACTCTAGCCTTGCCCTGAAACAGGAAAGTCCTGTATTCCCCAGACATCATTCTGGGATGTTTGATCAGCACCAGCTGGCACCAAAACAAGCAAGAAACAAAGCTGGTTCTGCAGCCCCTTCACTCCATAATCTACACCCATGATCAGAATGAGCCAGCAGCTTGCCAAGCTGGAACTGTCCAGAATCAGCCTAGTTTGGTAGGACTTCCAGGGTCCAGAAATGAAATTAATTGTTCATTCCTCTCTGTCTTCAGCCCTGGCTGTGGGTTGCCTGAAAGATGGATGAGACTCAGGATGGGCAGCTCTGTGCAGTCTCAGTGGATGTTTGATGCTGAATTCTGAGCAGGGCAATATTGCAGGTTTGCCACCAGTGCTTTGGCTAGGACACTACCAAACTGTCCAGACACTTGTGGACAGCAAGTCTGAGAAGATGTAATATCTTTCTGGATTCTTCACCGTGCAGAATGGTGTTTGTATGGTATGTAAGTTAAAGTTGTCATATTGGTAAGGTTGCTGTCGACCTATAAACAGTCAAAGCAGGTTGGAGTCAAGGTTTGGACAGGGAGAGCTGGGTAAGCAGGCTTCTCACTAGATCTGGTAAGGATTGAGTGCTCAGGTGAAGTTTGGTGCTTAGAGTTGTTTGGGGTAAGGTTTGCTCTGAGGTGGTAAGAGGACCAGTTTTGGTTTGCATTTGGGATGCACAGAGCCCAGTGAGCTGAGAGCTGGCAGGACAAGATGAAGGCTGCTGCTGATGAGAAATGGAGAGCAGAGAGTTTGCTAGTTGTTGCTGTCAAAAAGAAAAAGTCTAATTTGTGTGCTTGACATAAGGTGTTGCTTTTAATGCTTTTGCTTCTGGTTAGAAAAGAAACTTAAGGAATTGTTTGTTCTCTCTCCGTGTCAGGTTTCTCATTCTGTGGTCCTCACTCAGGCACAAGCTTGAGGAGTGTTAAGTGGGCATGTGTTGCAGAACACTGTGTCTCTTTGGGCTATGAAGAGGCCTTTATGTGCACTTGAGAGCTACCACTGTGCACTGTAGACCTCAGGTCTGCCAGGTACCTGGGCCCTCGAGGAAGTACAAGGAGGTGGTACCATACTGTGTGAAACACACTGCTCATACAACTTGCTGTGCTCTAATAGTTGTGAATATGGGGGATGCTTATTCTTTTGGAGGTAGCTCAAGTGGTGGAGCAGTGGTCTGGAGAGACAAAAGTAGAGGGGAAAGAGCAATTGAAGAGGAGGAGTTGTTATTTTGTGGTTCTTCAGCCTCTTTTGCACTACTGGATGCTGTGACCAGTCGGTACTTTCCAGTCCCCCTGCCTTAATGATCCAACCTTGTCTCATCTCCTCACCTTCACTACAGGTTACACACCAGCTACAGATGGGGAAGAACAAAGGAACAGCAGGGAGAATTGGAGACTCTTCTCAGGACAGTGTTGACTAATCTGAAAAGCCACTCCCTGTGGGGGTATGTGGCTGAGGTGGCAGATTTGCAGTGACTTGCCTCCGTGGCATCAGGTGCATCAGTGCAGCACAGGGTGCGAGTCATTCCTGGGGATGGGAAGGCACCAGACCAAGGGATCAGTCCTGCTGAGGGATCAACTCCTGGTGCAACTGAAGGAAATGGAACTTTGAGCCTGACTTAAAATGGGGCTGAAGAGTTTGCAGCTGAAGAAGGGGTTTTTTGATCATGTCACATTTTTGGTGCTATGGCACATTAGTGTTGGTGGAATAGGAGAAAATGAATGGGTCCTTCAAAGTCGTTTTAAAAGCATCTAGAAAAGGAGTTCAGAAGAATTCATTGTGTGCTTTTTTTCCTTTCCATGAGCCTCTAAGGATTACTGTGAATAGCCCTGAAAAATTAGAAAATACCCTATTTGTGAAGATCTCTTTTCAGCCATCCAAAGTGATTGTATTAAGATGTCATTCAACATTATACACATGGTGGAGAGGAAAGCCAGTCCTGGTCTTTCCTCAAAATTGAACAGGCTCCAGCCTGTAATGGAACTATTTATTTATTTGAGAGCGAAGAAAAGACAGACAAAATTTGTTATTGCGTAAAGGAATCAAAAACCAATTTGAACTTGCCTTCAGCATTGGCTTTCCAAGTATTTCAATATAAATATTTCCCAAGATTCTGGCAAATCCCTGTCAAACTTATTTTATGGGCTATTTCCTCTCCAACAGGTTAACCAGGAACATTCTCATCATTTTTTTCATGTAGGGAGGCCACTAGCAATGCCCACAGATGCTACTGCAACGTGATTTCGACTTCAATAAATAGAAATGAGATGTTGGCTTTCTGTGGCCAGCCAGGCCCTTTTATAGGAATCCCATCAATTACATTAAGTGCCCTGTGGCTGCCTATGGGTTGTGCTTTCCAGAATTAAAGGATTACAGTTTGTATGGGATTAACAACCTGAAATTATCTCAGCTGGTCAGAACATGGTGCTAATAACAGCAAGGTTGTGGGATCAATCCCTGTATGGACCATTCCCTTCTGAGTTTGACTCAATGATCCTTGTGGGTCTGTTCCAACTCAGAATATTCTGTGACCTGGAAATAAATGAAATGTTTCAACAATGTTGGTGCTGTTTCCATTGCGCTGTGTATTGCTCTGGGAGACGTTTAATGAGTACAATTTTTTGACAGTGGGTGAGGCTGGGTGATGTGATGTTCTTTTGCATTGTGCTGACTGGGATGGTGAAGTATTAGAGATGGGAGCTTAGAGAAATTAAGTCAGCTTGGTAGCAAAAATTTTTTTTAAATGAAAGTGAAGTACATTTTGATCAAGTCTAAAAGTAGCTGTTATGGGGGGTGGCAGCCAGGAGAACCTATGGTTTTGTACCAAAAGGAAAGGGGACAAGAGAGGGAGAAAAATAAGATGACACAAGTGAAATCCTTAAATGTGAAGGTGCAGGTTACGTAGAGTCATTGATCAGTATGTGCTATGCTCTCAGCCAGACCTGCCTTTAGGGTGCCAGTGCACCATAACAGCCCCTTCAGACTTGGACCTGCTCTTTGCTGATGCTTTTTGCTACCTCATGGTTATGTTAGCCAGGGCTGTGAAGAGATGTAAGCTCCCAGACCAACACAGCGGCTCTTGCAAAAGCCTCCAGTGGGTGATTCCTTCTGGGAGTTTGCTTTGTGTTGGAAGGGTGGTACAGAAAGAAGACACAGACATTCACGTGGGAAGGCAGCTAAGAGCAGGCATGTCAAAACTGTAGCTTGTTAGGAGTGGTTTCCAGGGTAGCCATATCCTGGCATCCCTGAGTGGCTCCCAGGCTATTGGATCTGGCAGGGTTCTTCAGGCTGCAGCAGACAAGGCTATTGAACTGCTTGTGCCTTGGATGAGGCTGTGATGCCACTGACTCATGGTTGTACATTTTGGGGCAGTTTGACTGCGACACCTTGTCTGAGAGAAAAAGCTGCAGAGCTCTTCCAGGATTTGTCAATGGCAAGGCCCACAAGCTGAATGAAGGAAATGGCTCAATGGGAATGGGTGTAGGAGCATCTACACATTTCAGGGCTATGAGGGAGTTTTGGTACAGACTATTTACAGGCCAGTTTGGTAGCTGTCAGCATTTGTGGGAGAGGTGAGTGTGAAGGAGTGGTTTAAAGGAGGATGGATGTATAGAGTGACACCTGGAATTCCTCTCATTTGTAAGAGGAGGATGAGCAACCGTTGTGGGCAGGAGATGGACAGCAGGGAATGTAGTGTTTCCATTTCAAAAGGAGGATTCCTCCCCATCCCTCTTGCAAGTTACATTGAAACCCTTCCCGATGCTACGGGCCAAATTTTATTCTCAGTTACACCCATGCAGCCTTACTGAAGTCAGCAATTGTCTGTTTTGCAACTCTGGCCTGATGCAATAACTTGAGGGTTGCGTATCTTAGGGGTTCAAGATGTGCTTGCACTCGCAGCACGGTGACAGTGAGCAGTGCTGGACATGAAATGGCTGCTGCCCAGGTAACTGCTAAAGAATAACTGAGGTCAGTGGCATTGCATGGATGTAACTGACTGCAAAGGGCTGGGAATACTCATGTGGCATCTGGGAGCTCATTGGGACCCAGGAGAGACCGACCCATCTCTCCTTCCAGCTGGAATGCCACTTTCCCACATCAGACACTCCCTTCAGTAATTATACCCTTTTTAGACTCACCCTTTAGCAATTACTCGTCTAAGCCCTGCCTTGAGCTGACATCATTGGAAAGTCCAATAAAAATATGGCAAGCTTTTAAACCATCCCAGGAAAGCAGAATGCGGCATTATTAGCAGCATTTCAATGCAGCTGTTTCATGATGGTTTTCTTAACCTTGTCTCTTAACAGGAAGAGTTGGAGTTCCCTCCCAGCAAACAGCCTGAAGGGTCAGCAAAGGCCCTGCCTCATCTTCAGTGACGTCCTGGCTTGGAAGGGCTTCGTGTCAGTTCCATTTCTTTTTCTTCTTTTTTACTCATCTTCACAGTACTGAACACTTTCTGGAAGACTCGATATTGAGCTTCTCAGACCTCAAAATATTGTCCACCACTAAGTCAGTAGCTGTCTCAATTCTTGTTTTTCAAAGTACTTCTGTGTTCCTCTTTCTTTCAATTTTTTAAAGTTTTACTTTCAAATCGTCCACTTCTTTGAAAACATAAAGGCATATTCAGAACTTGCACTTGCTCTGGGAGAGAGGACACAACAGTAGCTTTCTCTACTCTTTAAATTCCTTTTTTTTGGAGAGAGGGGGTGATAAAGCTTCAAATTATTCCACAAATTGGATCCTCTATAAGGACACAGGAAGTTTTTACTATTTTTGTTACAGGTGAAGCTGAAAAGTTGAGCCTGAATCAGAGCAAAGGGTTGAGAGTTTGGGGGTTTTTTTTTCCATTATGATCCTGTCTGAACTGGCATATGGCTCATCCCAACGACATCAGAGTTTTTTGGGGTTTGTTTTTTTAATTCTTGGTTTGCATGGGAAGAGTACTCTAGAAAAGAATTTTCCAAACAAATAATAAGAAAGGAAACTACATGCTTAAAAAAGTCAAGGAAGCTAATTGGAAAACTTAGCATGGAACGATTCCTGCTCTGTAACACCTGATGATGGAAGCATGAGGCTTTGCAATTGTAAACAAATTTTCTTTCCGCCCTGCTTGGCAATCGCCTTCATTTTTTGGGTGTAACCCTTTCATGTACGCAGCTGCACTGCCCATTCCCACAGCGAGGCATGCCGGGTAAACCCTTTGATCTCTCCTTCCAGCCTTTGCTTGCTTGCATTGTGTTTATTACAACTTTTTCAGCTCCTCCGGAGCAGGGCGTGATGGATGATCCTGGAGGATCTGCCCTCTAGATCTCTGCGATTGTACTGAGTTGATGGTTTCTCCCTGACAGGTGCAGGCACGTTGATTTAAAACCAAAACAAAACAAAAAGTCTTTTTAGCAAAGCGAAACCTACGTGGTGTTAACTCCTTCCTCTGCTTCGTGCTCAGAGCAGAGGCTTTGCTGGGCTTCCATTTCTGCCTCTGGCACCATCACCCCTTTGAATCGCAAATGCCTCATCCAGTACTGGCTCTTGTCGTTTGGTACCAGCCGTGGCTGTTCCTCCAGCAGTGGGGTGCACCAACCCCTGCTCTCTATCTCTTGGCAATGTACTTTTGCTTTTCCTTTGTTCTCTGCAAGTTGTTTTGACTTGTTTTTTCTGTGGTACTGACCCAGCGCCTGCCCTGTTAACATAAATCTCCATGCTGTGCCCTGGTAGATGCCTCAGACTGTTCAAAAAGGCACTGCTTGTCTTTCCAGCAGCTCCCCTGTCCCTGAACTACGGTGGTATTTGTAATTGTTCATCGTGTTTGCAAAACACCAGAAGTAAAAACAATTGCCGGATTCTTCCCTCCCCCCCCTCGCCCCCCCCCCTCTGATTTACACACTTTAAAAGCTAGTTGCAGATCTCGGGCTCTTTGCAAATCATTAGTGTTCCTTCTTGATGGTTTGGGAGGATGTAGCATGACCGTGATCAGCTAGAGCGGGAGCCTCTGAAAGATGTGAAATACCTCCATTCCTTGCCTTTGGTATTAAAGAAACTTTTTAATTTTTGAGGTGCTACGCATGTACTGTTATCTTGTCCAGGGAAATGCCAGAGTAGTGGCACAGAGGATACTTGGCTGCCAAGGAGACCCAAGCACCTTTCCCATTAGCTCTGTGCAGGTGTATTGACAAAACTGTAGCTGTCTGTTGTAAGAGGACGTGGAGCCATTGTCTGCATATGTAATTTGTGAAGCAATATAAAAAAAGCACATTTTAAAAAAGATATATTATCTTGAATGTTTATGTAATTTCTAGTGGTGTGCTTTCTGTGGTTTTGGGTGGGCATGCATCACTTCAAGCTGTTTCTTTCAAAAGCCATATTGTGGATTTTTGTTTAATAGTGGAGGAACAAGTAAGTCACATCCCCAGTCCACCAACTGATGCCTGAGGAGTTTGGATTGAATCGTACATTGAAAGAAGATGATATACAAATAACATGTGTCAGCTCAGCTGCTTTTTAATCTGTTCCTTGATTTGTCCACACTCAGCAGCTTTTTTTTTTGGCTGCAACAGAAAGCTAGGGCTGTGCTTCAGGCAAAGGCGTCACCCAAGCTACCTTAGTTGATGAAACTAAAGTTGCTTCCTGAGCATTACTGTCCTGTACGTTGCTGGGTGAGTTGGCTCTGCATCTGTGGCCAATTTGGATATCTGCAAGTGATTTACTGTGCCCTGAAATGCAGCTGCTTCATGTACGGCATCAGATCTGGGACCACCACTGGGAGTCGTCCTTGCTGAAAGTGAGGGAGAGATTAAAGCCAGCTGAAGAAAAAAGGGGTTATTTTTATGGTCCTTCTGGATAGTGTTTTTCCATTAATTCTTTTCATAAAAGATGAAAAACTCTAATTCTCTGAAACATCTGAGCTCCAGTTTTTTCTGGTGGTTTCCATTTGGTGGTGAATTATTAGGAGATGGCAGGAAGACATGCAGAGGACTGCCTCTTCTGATGCCTGTGTAAGAGATTTCAAAATAGAAGTAAAAAAACCCAACATTTTTTTGTGAGCACTCAGGCCTGAATTAGCAGGGAAAATTCATTTGGATGCATTTGATCTTGATGATTTGAAGGCAGCAATCCTTCAAGGCCTTGCAAGTGGGGAAACCCCACAGGGACAAGCTGAGAAACAGCAGGAATCCTGTTTCCCTTTTATCTTATTTTCTCACAGTTATCTGAGATACACTGACTATCCCTCAGAAAGATTCAATATGTTGTCATGTTTGTTGGCAGCAGAGTGTGTGTCATGTAGGTACATGTGAGAGCATTTGGTGTGAATATTTCCAATATTCCCTGAAGCGTTGCTTAACTAGTACTTGGATAGCAATACTAGATACAGTCCACAACCAGTGTCACAAAAAAAGTATGGCCTGTCAAGTATGAGTGTGGGTATTATTGTAGGGCTTATATAAAAATTTTCATTTTGCAGAGAGGTACTGACCTTGTCTGTGCTGATTTGAAATTAAGTATAAAATGACCATGATCAAAGAGGTTCATCAGAAAAAAGTCAATACAGAACAAGGTCAGAAAATGTCGTGTTTCTTAATTTTAATGAAAACAGATGGTATTTTCCCAACTTTTGAGTCTCTGTAAGAAAAAACCCCAACAACTATTTTTCATCTCTTTCAGTGAAAATTGTTTTGTGTAAAAATGTGCCATAAATGTCCCTCTTCCAACCACAATTTATTAATGTAAGCCTCATGAGTCTACTATGTAGGACATATCCAGTTTTGACTATTTAGACCATTAAGAAAAAATCCCTTTTGATATTTTTCCTGGCTGAGAAGTGAAGATAATACAAATAATACAAATAACATATTTACGAAATCCAGCAGTGCTGGCGCAAATATGGAAGTGTCCTAAAAGAGGAAAATGCACACAAATGTGTAGTGCTCAGTGTGAGAGTGTTAACATTTTGGAAAGAAAGTAACAGGCTTATTTCTTAGTTGTTTCCATTCGAAGTTAGTGCAAGGGGCGCTGTCCCACAGTGATATTTCTGGCCTGATTATGACTCTTTGTGGGCATGCACTTAACACTGAGATGTGCGTTCGCAAACTCTAAGTAGCAGGGAGGGGGGGTGCCTGAAATGGATTCATGTCTCCTGCATACTTTTTGGGTATGAATGTGTATCTGACCTTTGCTAAATCTGATGATGTCAGAAGAACCTGTGTTCCATCCATGGGCATTGTGCAACCTCTGAGAGGACGAGCATTCCCCAAGCAAACCTGGAAGCCAATGCCATCCGCAGCTCTGCGTCTGATAGAAAGGTCAGGTTTCCTCTGGGAGGGACTGTGCTGCAGGACCCCTGGTACCCCTCTGCTTGGCTGGTTGGTTGTTCACTCTTTGGGGAAGGGATGGGACTGGGAAATCACTTAATAATGATGATGATGATTGATTGGACTGGGCTTCATTTCAGGCACAGGGAAGCAATGCTCACCAGCATCAAACGCAGCACCAGTAAATGTGTCAGTCATTCAAACCACTGGTCTGCTGGGAAAATGGAGCCTTCAGGAGCAGCATGAGCACGTCTGTGAAAAGCCTCACTGAACTGGGAGAGGATGTACACATGTGATTACTGAAATCAGCATTTGGGTGGAGTATAAATTCTAATTTTTATAGGTACTCTGGTGGATCCGTTGTCTTGTGTGTCCATTACACCCATAAATACCTGCACGGTGTAATTACTGGAAGAGCAAAGTCAGCTACTGGAAGATTACTACCATGGTAATTAAAGAGTATAGAAAAACAAGGAGCTTTTACCAGTTATTAGGAGAGATGTCATCCCTGGGGGAAGGCAAAGTGAATGCAGAAGTATGGCCATGGAGGGATGTCATCAGCGGGGTGAGAAAATCTGCAGGTGATATGGATGGATGGATGGATGGATGGCTGCTAGAGGCTTCCACCAACACCTGTGACAGTAAGGAGAGAGGGGGGCACTGTAGCTCACTCCCACCTGTGCTCTTTCATGAGGCCCTGTGTAGCCACAGAAGCCCATTTTGCTCCCTATCAATGGCACGAGCAGAGCAGATAAGAAGAGCAAGACATGGCACGACTTGCTCTTCCATTCACAAATTTTATAATACTATTTCCTGCATTGTAGAGATGTTTAAGCAAGTTTGGGGTGCCCTTTGTGCTGTAGGAGCTTCTTTCCAGAAGAGGACTGAAGCTTAGTAGGTGTGTGATAAGCAAAACATGGTGGGCAGAAGAAATATTATCACTATCCCATGTTGTTATGTGAAATTGCACTGTGGTTCATCTGGGGCTGGGTGACACAGAGAGGAATTGCTCACCATCTTCCCCAGCCAGATAAGAAAGTTATCAAATGAGGAAATGAATGAAATAAATCATCAAATCCAGCAGGAGCGAGCATATACTGGAAACTGTCTCTCATCTTTTTTGTTCCATTTGGGAAAAAGGAGATACGAGGCAAGAGTAGGACTGGGCTCATAAAAGCAACATCCTGAAGGATTGGTTTTACACACAGCCATGGGGGTGAGTCAGTCTGGGGCCTTGTAGCAAAAAGGACTGGACTCTCCTGACACCACTTGGAGACACTATTCTTCCCTATCAATTCCCAAAATGGTAGATACTGCTGCTTTCGTTTGGGCCAGCCAAGAGTGTGGCAGGTCAGGAGTAGTTGTAAAAGAATTTGTTCATCCATACAAAATGTAGCGTACTAGTGAAAATATTATTGTAGCAGAAACTTATCTGGCCAGCATAACAAGGAAAATCTTACTAAGAATTGCAGTGATGGTGTGGATTTTCCCTCCTTCCCTCTTTTAAATCTGTTGTGTCACTTGTAATCTTTGCAGGCAAGGGACGATGTCTACCTTGGTTGAGATCCTTCAGTGATATAAAAGATGTTACTCAGTGCTCATTATCAGTATTGTTTGCTTGGATTATATTGTCTTTTCGGGTTGAATACACAGTGCATTAAAAAGCACACAGTAATAAAAAGTAACAAATAATGGAACTATAAATGTGTTTTGGCTCACTCATCAGCTGCTGTAAATTATTCTGTATACACTGAAACACTGAAACCTCCTGATAAAGTCCTGTCTTTTTATATGGTATAGTAAAATAAATGTTTAAGCAGGTTTGGGAAGACATTAATAAAACTAAGACCGTGTGACAGGCAGTTCGATAAAGTGGCTTCAAGTAAAAAGCTTTTGACAGAGGTATTCAGCAGGATGGGTTTATGAGCTCTCTTTCTGTGCTGATTATTGCATGTGCTTTTTGAGTCAGAAGGAAGGCAGGATTAAAAACAGAGCTTGTCTGAGAACCATGTTGAAGGATGACATTTGGTATTGGCAGGAGGCAGCAACATTTAATGTCATTAAACGCTACACACCAACTGTGTTGCCTCACATAGAACTCCTTGGCATTGGTTACAAGGCACGAATTGGGCACCGAGTCCTTTCCTGAGCTTCTTAACTTTTTTTCCTTGGCCTGGTATGCTAATGAAAGCCCTGGCCCAGCTCTTTCATCTTGTCCCACATTTTCCTTTGTTGATGTGGAAAAGGAGCGAGGGAGGGGGCCTGGACTGGAGAAGGAGAGATAAAGCAAGTTTGTTTTTGGCTGAGTCAGAGGACAGTCAGATGAAGAGTTTTCTTTGTAACTTAATAGCTGCATTAATCACTGGGACTGCAGCTACTCCCACTGATGGCCAGAAACGGGCCTCGATTTCTCACAACTTTGGTGATACCAAATGAGTTCTTTGCAAAATGCTCTCCTAGCAGGTACAATTAGAGTGCTTTAATAGGTATGCAGGATGTGTGGAAAGATTTTTAATTATATTGCATTAAACACGGCATAACCTCATGGCAGGAACTATTTCTTTATGTAATTTCAGATTAAGTGAAATTATTTTCTTATAGTGGTGATGTAATAAGCGCATCCCTGGGCAACTGGCTATGAGGGACTGTTTCTTTAAAGGAAATAAGGTCTGAATTTGGCAGTGCTAGGTTCATGCCTGGACTTCATGATCTAAGAGGTCTTCTACAGCCTAAATTATATTACCTGTCATTCTATGATAATACTTGATCATGTTGCATGTACTGACAAGAGGCTTAGTGAGAAGCAATCAGTTTGGTTTGGATTGGGTGAAATCATGGGTTGAATTTGCAGAAGTCTTTTGACTGTGTTTAAGCACGCTTGTGTCAGGATAATGTAAATTCCTTCCCCTGTTTTCCTTTATGAAGGAAAGAAGGGAGAAGTAAGATTCCTTGGTGAACAGTTTATCCCAGTGGAAGGAAGTTCAGCACTTTACCTCACTGGGTTTTGGCAAATGCCTGTCTGAAGATTTCTGGGCTCCTAACTTTCATCTGGATCCATATCCCTGGTTTCCAAGCAAAGCTTTTCTAAAATAGCTGCCTTATTAACTATAAAACCTGGTGAAAACAAATGGGACCCACTAAGGCATCTCTGAAAAGTTTCCTCTTGAGGAACAGTTTCCTGAAGGAACTAGAATGACAAACTATTCATTTTTCTGAGTGAAAATGTACAAGGACAAGGGAAAGTAGAGTAAAAGATCACAACCCCCTGAATTATCCTGAAGTCCTACTCTTCTTGTCAATGCTGCCAGCATTAGATCCCCAAGTGCTGAATTGTCCCAGTTTCTTTTTGTTTGGATGTGCTCAACCTCTGCTATGGGCAGGGATAAGTTCAGAGCCTCTAGAATAGGTTCCTTTACTTTCTCCCTCTCATGTCTCCTGCCAGTGCTTGCACAGGGGGCAGGTTGCAACAGCAGTCTTCCCAGGCTGACCCTCCCTCACCTCTTTGTCTGGAGCCTACCCTCTTCTCCCTGGCACTGCTGACAGTTCCTACCTAAAAAAGCCTAAAGGCTTTCCTTTCTGCCTACCCCGTGCTTGCTGGAGCCCAGGTAATGTCTGAATATGCACAGCACACAGGCTCCAGTTTCTATTTGCCTGATTGCCCGGAGCATGTGGGGTTTTATATCCCCCTGCAAAAGTTACGTCTTCTCAATCTCCATAAGTCCCACCTGCTCCCAGCACATTGTTTGGCAGGGCAGGCATTGCTCCCATCCAGCCCCATTGCTGCAGGGTCTGTTTTATACTACCATAGGCTTTTTTGGTTTTTCCAACCCTCTCTCTCTCTCTCCTTGTTGCTGGCAGTGCAATTGCCAACCTGGGCAGCCCTTTTCAGTCTGGAAGGCAAGTGGATGTCAGGGAGGAGCTGGAGGGTGTGCAAATAGAGACTGGCGTGTGCTCCTGGCTCGCTGGTGCAACACTGTGGCAGAACGGACCTGGAGCTGCCAAAGGAAGTGGGCATTTCCTTGCATTTGGAAAGTGGAAAGCTGACTGGATCCACGCTGCAAAGCACTCCCTCTCCACTGGTGGTTGGCCATGTGGGTTTATTTCCAACCTTTATTGTGGTCCCTTCTATAATCACAGCTTGCTAGACCTGCCAAAACAGCACCTCGTGCTCTCTGCAGGGCTGACTGATGATTACCTGCAGCCACTGGTGGCAGAACCAAGGCAGGCAGCCAGCCAGGGGACATCTTCCTAATTGCAGCTTATCCAGGAAGCATGTTTCTACCTGCAGCACATCCAAGGAGCATGATCCTACCTGCAGCTCAGTGTGAAGGATGGTTTATTGATAGTGAGGGGATGGGAGGGTGGAAGCTGCCTGCCTACTACACCCATTGCTCCGTGCTAGGGCAGCTCCATGACAGCTGTGCAAGAGAGGAAAATTCTCCCCTCCTGGCCCAGGACAAGGGCCTGGCCTTTGAAAAGCTCAGACACAGTGTGACTTTGGAAAGAGTCAGTGGGAAATAGCTTGTCCTGGGGCAGTCTGGCTGGCATGTTGATGTGGTTTCTTGTAAAGGTGGCTATGCTCTGAGACAAAAAACTCTTGGCTGGTCAATGTGAAAGTCCTTCACAATTAAATGTGTAATGGAAATACCTGTGGACAGCCTGTGCTTTAAGGTAAAGGCTTGGAATATGTGAAAACTTATATGTGCAACCTGCTTTTCTATTCTTTGCAAATGTACTCTGTAGGTTCTCAAATATCACCTACCAGAGGATCTAGAACACTCCTTTCAAAAGATGGATTTCTAGACCATTGACTGTTTCAGATTGCTTCTCATTAACATAGACAAGAAAAGGAAAATTATTCCTTCAGTTCTCTTGAAAAACAGGTGATTCTTAGCACTGTTAAAATCATATTAATTGGAGCATTATCCAAACTTATTTTTCATGAGCAGTGTTTCTATCTGGAGACCACTGTTGGAGGGAGACTGCTGGAGCTAGACAAACAGTCAAGTCTGGGCAAAATTTGAAGCTTCTGTGCTCCTTTCCCAATTGAATGTGCTCACCTTAACTTTCTCCTTTCCACACTGATGTGCCTTCTTAGCCTTGCCATTCCACATGGGGATGATGCTCAACAGCATCACTCCAGCAATCACATGAAGAAGGGAGGTGGGCCAAGGCCAGCAGAGCCAGCACAATACAGACATAAAGGAGATAAACCCACACAATATTTGAAAACAGCAATTTCTGCTCTCCAGTGGATAGCTGCAGTGCAGCAAATCCATCCCTTGTGCACAGCCACTGGTACCAATATATTTAAACGCAAGATGTGTTTGGCTCGGTGGGTGGAGCTGAGCATTTCTCTAATCTGGTGATTTTCAGATTAGCATCCAGGATCACAGGTTGCAGAGAGAGACCACTATCCTCCTGGGACCTCCCAAGCAAGTTGCAGGAGCCTTGGGAGCAGGGCAGGGGCCTCAGCTATTCCAGGTGTTGCAAGAGGGGACAGAGGGACAGATCCTTACCCTCTTCTCATGCCTTTTAATTAGCTGGAACTCAAACAAGCTTATTGAGGACTGGGATAATTTTATTCCATATGTTGGGGGGGTGGAGGCCTGCCTGTATTTCCCAGTTCTCTAGGACTTGTGTGAAGACAACAGATACAACAGAAGGAACCATGAAAGGAACATGCTGTAAAAAAAAGGTAATTGTCTTCATGAGACTGCAGTTTAGAAATATAGCAACTCTGTAATCCAAAAAGGAGTTTCTGTGCTGAATTCTGTTATGTTAGAAATAAACTTATTTCATCATAAATCAAATATTTCTCCAAGCTGCATGTTTGTACAAACTGACCTTATTTGCCAGTCACTAGAATCAATCTGCAGTTCTTTTGCTCCTCAAGAGACCTTGGTTCTACTGTGCATAAGTGGAAGAACTAAAAATTCTGCCTGTAATGTGGATGGACACTTACATTTGTTAGTCTAAGGTGAGAGATTTAGATATAGGAATACCTAGCTGGTGCCAGACAATACCTAATCTTCTGCTAAGTCCTCTAAGATACCATAACCTTGGTGTGCTATTTCACAGGATGAAAGTAATTTCCCTTTCTTGTTCCAGTCAGAGGAGACCAGGTCAAACAATTCCTCACATCACCCTTGGCCCACAAGAGGCTGGCTATGCATCCACAATGAGCTATTTCTAGCTCATTTTGGAGCTCAGGAAGGACAGGGGTTTGTTTCCCAATGATGGGATGATGAATGCAGTGGAAAATCCTACTTGTTTCAGTCAGAGATCCTGGAGGCAAAGGGGTCATGCTGCAAGAGGACCACTGTGAGAATTTCTTGGTTTTGGCCATGCCCCATGTGATCCCTCCTC
The DNA here is from genome assembly GCA_013400775.1 of Chaetops frenatus. Taxonomy (NCBI): domain Eukaryota; kingdom Metazoa; phylum Chordata; class Aves; order Passeriformes; family Picathartidae; genus Chaetops; species Chaetops frenatus. The sequence continues at coordinate 336,575 of VZTR01021054.1, read as the reverse complement.
TTTTCAGGAGGTAAGTTTGGCAAGAGCCAGTTTTCCAGTGTGCCAGGCCTCCCTCAGGATATGCTGCCTGGCAGGGTTGTGAGGGGAGGGGAAAGGCACAGCAGCTCTCTGTTGAGGCAGCACCACTTGAATGAAGCATGCCTGAGAAATTCCTAACCACAGATCTGCTACTAGCTGCAGCAAGATAAAAGGCATATTTTATGAAAGTAACACATTCCACTGTTGCATGTGTGAGTCAGGAGATGGACAGCATGCACATGAGTGCTTGCTCTCTTTTTTTGAGTCCATCATTTTGCATCTATAGGATTAAATGTTTACTATTTTTGCTTAATAACAAATCTTGAGACCATCCTACCTGGCTGTGAGCCACATAATGGGGATGTATAGGCTTTGTTATTTTACTGTGGTTTTCTCTTTTGTTGAAAGACATTTTTTTTGAGTATGCTATTTTCTGAGATCAAATGCAAGATGCAGGAGTAGAATTGTGGATGTTTTAAGGGTAAAAGAGAAAAAGGTTTGTTTTTTTAACTAAAAATCTTTTGTCAAATCAAGTAATATGGCTGGAAGATAGACAAGCTTTCCACCCCAGTACCCCTTTGTCATGTTTCTTTTTTGCCTGCCTAAGCTTTCCTATCTGGTCCCGTACAAGGTGCCAATTCTCCCACAGCAGGACACGAATGAAGTGCTCTTGCTCTATTTGCTAATCCAGGGATAAGGGGAAGTCAAACTATCAGCTTCATAGACCTGTGATCCAAAATGATACTTTGAAGATGATCTTTCCTTCTTGAAGCCCTTAACCACCCATGATACAGTCATCTGAAGTAAAAGTGGAATTTCCTATCTTTCCAAAAGTCATGCTTTAGCTCAGCCACAAAATGTAGGTTTGATAAAATATTAAATTTACAAGGTGAGATTGTGCATTTTGCCCTGTGCCAGGGACCAATTATATTATCAAATCAGTTCCTTCTGGCTTTAAAATTTCATCTCTGTGAAAAGTAGCCCACTGTTTTAAGCTATGGCTGTATGCAGGATAGAGCTTACTTAGGAAATGGTCTCTGTTACATCTCTTTCAGCCATCTCGTGCTGGCATATCCATGTGTTTATTGTGTTTGCTGTTTTCCTGCAAGGTAGTGGTTTGCTGACCTTCTTGACATTGTCTGAGGGCTTTCACAGATGAGAGGAAGGTGTGGAAAATATATCCTTTACCTGAAGCAAACTGAGATTCCTGCAGTTGCAGGGCTGGCAGTCCACAGCTGGACGAATTTCCCTGCTCTCTTGTGCTGGAGGCACAAGCTGCACGTTTGCAGGCTGTGGGAGCCATGGGATCCTGGGTCTCTGTAAACCTGCTGGGTTTCAAGCAGCAATAAAGTCCACATTTAGCCCTGTGCCTACCCATGCCTGCTTTGCTCCTGAATCTCCACGTTACCTTACAAGGTTTTGCTGCCAAGACTCATGCTGTACCACAGTTTCACTGAAGTAAATCCTTAGTAAAGGGCCAAGTTTCCCTCTGCTAAAAAAATTGTAACATTCATAGAAAACACGTACATTCTATGCAGAAATATGTTGTGTCGCTCCTTTCTGCAAGAAGAGACCAGCCCTCTTCTTAAAAAAGAGGGTATTAAAGAGAAAGACAACGTTAATAGGTTTGGAGAGGTAAGATCTGTAACTCATACACAGAAATTTTTTCTTGGATCCCTTAAAAAATGACAAAATGTGTTCTTTCAACAGAAACAATCAGTATTTAAGACTTGCAGGGAAAAAAAAAGCAAATTGGTGTTTTTGTAAGTTCTTGCTTCACATCATGGATTATCCTAAGTGCATCTGTTGCTGAAGTCAACCTTCCTTCCTGCCATGCTGCCCCCTCACACCCCCTCTCTCCAGGTTTTCCTGTCTCTCTGCACTGAGTTTTGAGCCTCTTGCTTTCACAAGCGATGCCCTTCCTGACCCCTGTCTCCATATCTGCTCACACATTCCTCCCTTATCTTGCTCTCAGGCTGCTCCAGATTCCCTCCTGACCATAGACCATACTAGACTACATGTGTTTACAGAGCCCAGCTTGGTGCCTTCTAACAAAACTGGCTTTCATCCTGATACTGAGTCATATGACCTTCCTCTCTTTATTCCAAAGCCTTCTGTATAGGCATGAACACTTTAAACGGTGGCATCTGAAATGCTTCTCCATCCATCTCCATATTTGTAAGTCTGCATATATGATCAATGTTTATATTAGGTAGCTGTTATGCTATTCTCAATCTGTTCTGGCTGTATTTTACCTAGACTGTGGTGACCTCCGGGCAAAGGCTTTGCTGTGCATGTTTATAAATCATTAAATATGCCATTGATGCTCAAAAAATAAGAACATTGCTCATCTTTGAAAGGACTTTGAAACTAATTTTATGTGTGGAAGCAGCTTAAGAAAAATCTGTGGGGTGAGAATTTAGTTAATAAAGTCAATGGGAATTCTGCCACAGGGTGTTTTTGAGTACAGTCTTACAATTATTGTTGTCCTGTTGCAGGTTTAGGTTATTAGTTTGCTTTGACTTTATTTTTATATAGGTAAATATTGTCTATATAAAGCTCCCTTTCTCTCTTAAATGTCACAGATTCAAATGTCTTCTGAGGGCTTTGTAAATTTGTAAATATTACTATGTTTCGCTTGTTAAAATAATGTCACCTCAATGAAGCCTATTTTTTTCCCAAATGGGTCACATGGGGCAACACCTCCTCTTTTAGGGTGATACCCATCTCCAGAGGAGAGAAGACTCTAAAATACACTGAATGCTTGTTGCTGTAATGCCTGTGCCTAAATATGTGGTGCTGTTACAAACTTCAGCCCTGTAGAAATCCCATTGTTTATCATTGTAAGAGGCTCCACCCCAAACAGTAATTAGAGCGAAGCTCCTGTCATAAATCTGCTGGCATCCCAAGTGAAGCCGGTGTTCTCTGGAAACAGAGGTTATCTCCTCCTTTTGCTGCTGGTCCTTTGAACTTCCTGTGGTCAGGGAATCCTCCTGGTTTCAGCTAGAATAACAATTATGAAACTACCCCTGCTCTCCTGGCTGGGGTTCATGTCTAATTAACTTTAACAGGAGTCATAATTTTAAGAGGGATTTCTCAAAAGCGTTGTAACTCAAGACAATTAAGGCTTGAGAGAGAGCGCGCGAGACAGGGAAGGGAGGAAAACAGAGGCACTCCTTGGGGCAGGGCACTTCATGCGTATTAAAGAGACGTGACTCATTCCTGCCTCTAGTCCCAGCAGAAGTAATACCTCCTGAATGAGTTCTGCGTGCTAGATAAAAACTTGTTTGCTGGTGCAAAAACTGTATCGCGCGTGTTAGAACAAGCGCCCCGATGGGTTATTCCCATCAAATACAAGAGCACACGGCAGTGGATTTCTCAGTATGCTGGTGTAAATTTTGCACAGCGTTTTCAGCTGTGGAAGCTTGTCAAAGTCAGCAGAAAAAAGAGATTCAGGGGAAGGAAATGCAGACCAATGAATGAATGAATGAATGAATGCAGTTGCTGTTCTGGAGCAGGATGTTTTTATTCTTGTTATGCATGAAATATGTGGTGGTGTATATAGAATACACCCACCAGTCAATTTGCTAGGCAAAACCTGATCTTCTTGAGGACATGTGAAACTAGAAGGGAGATTATAGGAATGTAGACTATGAAAATCCTGAGGACCTCTAGGTCCGACTTTTTGTGTGTTTATTTAAAAGTAGGTCTGCATGCAGTACTGTATATGTGATAGATATTATCTTAAGCCAGGGCATCCCACAGACCTCTCATAAACATGAGGCCAAGGAGGACGACATCTTCATGCATGAAGGATCCAGCCTTCTGTGAACATATGGGAAATCAGGTCTTGTGACAGAAATCTGAAATGTCTGTTTGAAATCTGAAACGGTTTTAAGGAAAATGCCTGCTGCTACTTCAGGGGTGATCCCTCTCTTTACTAGTAGCGTGAGGATTCTAGAGGAAACAGGGTGTTTTTTTACCCCAAAATTGGCTCAGAGCAAGCTTAGTCAAACTGAGCCAGTCAGCACACACAAAATCCTAACCGATGTTCCTGGGGATGGACTGTTGCTAAACCCACTATTTCACTGAAGGACTGTATCCACAGTTTCCCCTGGAGCAGCCTTCCAGTAGCCCTGCACAAAGCTGCTCACCTGCTCTAGATGAAGCAACGCAGCAAAATGAGTATCTCAGTATGAGGAGAGACTACAAGTGAGCCTACACAACCCGTGGTCTGCTCGGGGAGCAAACCCTGACCTCCTCAGGAAGAAAAGTCTGACCTAAGCTGTGGAACACCTTGTGTCCTTTGAGCTGGGACCCGGGAATTTTGTGCCCTCTGGGAGGGAGAGAGTTGATTTTCTCAATGTAGAAGCCCTGGGGGCAAACCAGCATGTAAGTGGTATGGACAATCAGGGGCCCAGGAGTGAAAGAGGGAGCAAACCGCAATGATAGTGTAGATGTGTCCTAAGGATGATGCCTAATGGTTTTACAACATATTGTTGTAAGCAATGAACATTAATCTCCAACTGTAAATCAGCTTGTTTGCCGTTTACTCATAAGAATTTTGCATTGTTTTCTGCTTGTTGCACTTCTAATGTTAGCATAGCTGTTACATTGTCTCATCTCATTAGTTTTTAGCTCATTTGGCACCTCTCAGAGATGCCAAAATACAGGGGACACTTTTGGGAAGTATTTTGCTGCTATTGCTGCTGGCAAAATTACAACCAGCTCTAGTGTTTTAGCATGCTTGAATGTGCATATCACTAACACTTGGACACATCTATGTCCCTTATTCTTCCATTATAAAAACAATGCTGACAGCTCCACCTTCTCCTAACTGCCATCATCCAGCAACAAGAAATAAGTTATAAAAAATATGATCTAGGAAAAGCCTTGTCTTCATCCACCCAAAAGGCAGAAGTATCAGGGTCTCTATTGAGTCCATCAGAATTTGGATTTTCTATTGGATAGCAAAGAAAGTGATTTATGTCCTCTGGAACGAGGATATTCCAGGGCAGATATGGTGTGATCATGCTGCTATCAAACCTTTCTGGGGGACAGTGGTGAATGCAAAAGCTTTGTTACATGAATGAGAAGGTATTGGTTGGGAATGGTCAACGTGGATTTACCAAAGCTACATCATCAGATCATGCAGGCTTTGCAGGACCTCTAGAGGTCTCTCATCCCACCCCTGCACAAAGTAGGTCCAAGTAGAGCAGGTTGCTCAGGGTCTTGCCCAGCTGGATTTTGAGTATCTCCAGGGTGGAGACTCCAGTGCCTCCCTGGGCACCTGCTCCAGTGTTTACCCTCATGGTAAGCTTATTTTCCCTAATACTGACTGGGAATTTCCCCTGCTTGACAAAACTGATTGCTCTGTATGATAGGGGAAGAACAGTGGTTGTTATCTGCTTTGACTTTAAGTTAATGTTAGGCATGTTTTCCTAGAGAACCTTTGTATCTAGGCTGGAACATTCTGGTCTGGAGAGGTGGATTAGTAGATGGGTGAAAACTGCCTTGTTTGTTGAGCTTAAAAGGTTCATATTTGACCTGGAGGCTTTTATAAGCAGAATTCCTCAGGCATCTATTTGGGCAATTTAGTACTTTCATCAGTGTTGTGAAAGTGTGCATCCTCATCAAGCCTGCAGCTGACACCAAACTCACCACAGGAGAGTGACTGACACGTGCCAGGGCAGAACTGCCACTCAGAGAGACCTGAGCAGATGGAGGAAGGGACCAACAGGAACCTCATGAAATTTGACAAGGACGAATGTGAAGTCCTGCAACTGGGGTGAAGCAGCTCCTTGCAGCTGTAAAGGCTGCTGCTAAGCTCTGCAGGCAAAACTCCATGGCCAAATATGTCCAATACACAGGAGAGTCCCTTCCTCCTCCTTCCCAGAGCCACAGCCTAGGAGCTCTCCTTGGGCACAGTGTCTCTCTCATGCCACTTCCCGTGTGCCCTTTGCTCATGGAAAGGTGGAGCAAGGCCTGAGTGCTCCTGCCTCTGCCAGAAGAGCCAGGTTGTGCTTCCTCTTGTTCTTGTCTGCATCAACAAAGGTGCATTAGCTACCAAAGCACAAAAAAGCGCTGCGCTCTACACAGCAGTCTAATTCATAATTATTATTTTATTACTTTCTTGCAGACAAAACCTTTTTTCAAGGATATGGCTAGAGTTTGTCCTGGAGGTGAGGGCATATCAGTCATGCAACTGGCAGGACTGGACTTGTTCTTAATTTAAACCTGTACTACATTTAACAGAGTGGCATGGGTGAGTGAAATTTCTGCTTAGATTGAAGGAAATCATGATACCATACATTGCATAGCCTTCCATATTGAGTGGTTTTATAGTATCTGTGTTTTAAACCCTACTTGAGCACATTTAGGTCACTGAGACCTATGCACAAGCAGGCATTGGTACAGTGAGTTGATCTGAATCCCTAAAATGCCATTTAGAGGTAATTTTCTAGGAATCCATCCAGAAAAAACATAAAACTGTTGATCCCTCAGTGCCAGCATAGGAGCTTAGAGCTATGCCAAGAAAGTTAACACAAAGTAATTATTCTTCTTGTTTCCCATCAAAGTAGTTTTGCATGTATAGGGTTAACTCTGGCTGGATGCCAGGCACCCACCAAAGCCATTCTATCACTCCCCTCCACAAGTGGACAGGGGAGAGAAAACAGAACAAAAGATTCATGAGTTGAGATAAGGACTAGGAGAGAGATGACTCACCGAATACCATCATGGACAAAACAGACTCAGTTTGGGGACATTACTGAATTTACTACTAATAAAATAATAAGGATAATAAGAAGTAAAATAAGTAAAATACATCTTAAAAACACCTTCCCCCCATCCCTTCCTCCTTCCCAGTTCTACTTCCTCTGCCATGTTGGCACGGGGAGACAGAGAATGGGGGTTATGGTCAGGCCATCACAGGTTGTTCCAGCTGCTGCTCAGAGAGAAGAGTCCTTTCCCTGCTCCAGCTCGGGGTCCCTCCTACAGGAAACAATTCTCCATGAACTTCTCCAGTGTGAGACCACCCACCCCATGGCAACAGTTCTCCATAAAGCATTTCACTATGGGCCACCTTTCCACAGGGTGCAGTACTTCAGGCACAGCTGCTCCAGCACGAGTCTCCCACCGGGTCACAAGTCCTACCAGGAAAGCTGCTCTGCTGTGGGCTCCTCTTTCCACAGGTCCACCGGTGGAAAGAGGAGTCTGCTCCAGCATGGGCTTCCCACAGACACAGAGCCCTCTTTCAGGCATCCACCTGAGCTGGCATGGGTCTCCTCCATGGGCTGCAGGTGGATCTCTGCATCCTCATGGTCCTCCATGGACTGCAGGGACACGGCTGCCTCACTGTGGTCTTCACCATAGGCTGCAGGGGAATTTCAGCTCCTGGAACACCTCCTCCTGCTCCTTTTCCACTGACCTTGGTGTCTGCAGGGCTGTTCCTCTCACATATTCTCATCCAGCTCTTCTCTGGCTGCCAATTACTTCTGCAATGACTTCTTTCCTTCTTAAGTATGTTATCACAGAAGTGTTACTATCACTCCTGATTGACTAAGCCTTGGCCAGTGACGGGTGTGTCCTGGAGGTGTCTAGCACTGATTCTGGGGAAACTTCTGGCAGTTTCTCATAGAAGCCACCCCTGCAGCACCTCTGCTACCAAAACCAGGCCATGCAAACCCAACACAGATGCCAGCCTTGCTGGTTCTTATGCTGCTAATCATGCAAAACATGGGTATTTTTATGGAAACAGCTGATATTTCCTAAAGGGAGCTAAATCATCCTAGCAGAAAAGTCGATCTGAACAGAAAAAAAGTAAATAAAACAGTAACTTGATTTCCTACGTATCTTACTCAGACCTGCTTCCATAGAGAAGATATTGTAGACACCCACACAGCCAAATCAGATGGAGAGCTGGGAAGAAAACACTGATGCAAAGTAGCTTCCTTAGCATCTCATCATATTAGGACTTTAATTCTCTGGTCTCTTTATCAGACTTTTATAATTACATGGAGCAGAGAATGAAAAGGCAGAAAACTAAATGCAATTGATTCTGCTGTTTGAACTACAAGGTTTGTGTAGGTGTTTGGGGGAAGGAAGCAAAGCACAGCAGCTCCTGAGTGCTGCTGAGCAGCAGCACTATAGCAATAAGTGAGGACTAAGGAGGAGGAGAATAATGCAATTTTGAGGGAAACTTAGTCAGCACTAGAATTTGGTCTAGACTGAAGAGCACTTCCACATTTACATTGCCATATCTTGAAAGCTGAGGAAATAACAGATGTTTCACGATCCCCATGAAACTGCCCTGTAGTATTCTGGTCCCTCTGATGACAACTGCTCGAGGTTTAAATGAGTTCTAGCAATGGTTGCACTTCCATAATGGAGGAAAATACAGCCGGTATAAAGGAGCTCCCATTTCTGATTGACATGACACAGCTGGAGGAAGCAGAGAGGCTGACTTCAACTTCCCACTTTTGAATTTGTCTTTAGAGAGTTAAGGGGAAGGCTGTGGGAAAGAGAAGGCTGCCTCTTTTTCCTTACTTTTCTCACTTCTACTGAAAACTTGATAGTAACAAGGGGATTCCCTGTTAAATGATGAGAATAAAAAGGACTCTCAGGAAACGTTCTGAAGTCAAGTTCTATGTATTTGAAAAGGCTTTTTCTTCACCCATCAGTTTTTAAAGCTGCCTTTGCCAAGTAGCGCAAGGTCCCTTTGGTGTGGTGAGCTCCTGCTGGCTGGGTGTACAAGCACGCACAGCTGGAGCACACAACACTGCGATAACATCTGGAATTTGTACAGAAGGTATCCTGGCAAGGAGGTTTCCAATTCTAGCAGAAGATAAATTGCCCTCCGTAGCCTCAGGGTTTCGGAGAACAAAATATTCCTTTATGGATGACACCTCCACTCCTCACCTGTGAGAAGCAGAGCTTCTGGCACAGTCAAGAACTGAATCTTTACTTTCCCTGGTTATTATCAAAGTAGTTATGGTATGACCCACAAATTGAACATGAAATGACAGGTCTGTTTGCAAAAACTAGTGCAAAGTGAGTTAATTGGCATTCCTTTTTATGTATTAGATCCAATTCTCCATTATCCTCAAGTCTTGTATATACCATAAATGTTCAGCGCAGGGGAGATGTGCATGAAAATCTTTTTATAAAGTTCTACCCTTCCCCTCCTCCATTAAGTTGGTAAAGATGCTTGGAATCTTTATAACTGCTCTGATCTGGTATTCCCTCTTACAAGGTATTTTAAATTACAGTGGTAACATTTTAATAAGGCTATCAGTGCCTCAGGCCAGTGCCATAACCCAGTTATTTGAGATGTTGGGATGACAAACATCTGTTACGATGTGCAACCTTGCTGATGGAAGATTCACTTTAATGAAGGGGAACCCTTGGGTGTCTCCAGGGCAACTATAGAGGCTCCCATTTGATCCTTCACTTTCATTTCCAAGAATGAGGCCACAAGAAGAAGAAAGGGATGGGTGTCAATAAAATCATGGCCCTCCTTAGCCCCTTGGGCCTGAAGACACCTGGGTGTAAATTAGAGCAGCCCCAGTGTGAAGCAAGTGTAAAGATCCCTTGAGAGCTTCTACTGTCCTACTTCTCACCTTGTGCTGCATGTGGCTGAACAGCTCTGTGGTATCTAACACCAGTTATCAAACTGCCTGAATAATGAGGGGCAGATGCACCTTGCCAAAAGTTCGTATTTTATTGAAATAATTAGTCCTCACAAATGAATGCACTTTGCACACATGGCATGTGGCTGAAAAGGTTTTTGTCCAACTACTAAAAAATAACTAGTCAGAAACAGTCTTGTTTTGCTCTCAGTACTGTTAACTATTTTGAGATATGTTAACTTCTCAAGCTCCAGCAAACATCACCAGTTGTTGATGAAAGAAACAGAATGGTGAAGCGAGACTTTAAAGAAACCATAATAAGGTAACATTATATATTTGACCTTGTACAGTCACTGTTTGAGTGATCTACCTGCAGCAGCATGAAATCAAGAGCTGTGTAGAAATACTGTGTGCATGCTCTGTGGGTCATGGTAGGACCATGCTGGGAGAACAATGTCCATGCTGGTCTCCTCCACCTGAAGTTGAAGAGTGAGGCATCCTGAAACTTTTTGTCTGGGTAGTCAGTCAGGTTTGACAAGGCTGACACATCCCTTACCACACCCTCTACTTTTGCATGGTATAGAAAGAATTGTGCAGTCCTAAGCTTCATTCCTCCTGATGAATTCAAAGGCTTTTTTTTTAACCCTGCTGGAGACTGACATGGTAATATTCCAGGGATTGTCTGAAAGGAGCACAGTGGCTGTTCAGGGACTTGGAAATGGCAGCTCTTGGCAGGCAGTCCTGGACACAGGCTCACATTGAGCACCTTGTATCAATTGTACCCTGCCCTCCCCAAACTCTCCGAACACTCACTGGGGCATATCTTTAAAGTGCATTTTAAAGTGCATTTTGCTGCAGGGCACTATAAATCTGCCCATAATTAGGCACCATTTGAGTGTATTTAAGATATATCTTCCCCACGAGAGGGATACTGCAGAATAAGTTGTCTGAGTCCTCTCAGTTTGTTATTAATGACATTTTGGACCAGGTCTGCTGTTGCTACAGAGGCATTCCTACTGGCACCAACCTCTGTCCACATGCTTAGAGCAACTCAGGCTCTGGAGTGTTAACTGCCAATTTTCTGGGGAGAATCCTGCCTGAGCAAAGGGAGGAAGTGGAAATTCCCAGGACTGACTTTCATCACAAACATGGACTTTGTGAATGCTGCCGCTCAGCCTAAGCTGCCTCTTCCCAGGCAGCCCCTGTGCTAAGGGTGGTGCCTTATCACAAAGACACATAGCCAGATTAGTGGCTTGCACGTGCAAACTTGTCCCTACTGCCCAAAACTGTAGGAGTTAGGCACACAAGAGTCACATACTGGTTTACCTGGGTGACTTGATCTGCTTGGAAGGCCAGAGCTGTTTTTTTGCAAGCTACAATAATGGAAATCAGTTACCAAGTCATATTCAGATTTTTACTTTGAATGTCAGATGTCACTGGTAATCAATGTGTTTCAGCCACTTTAAGTTTATTTGGTTCCTGTCCAGGCAAGGAGGGTATTAAAGAGAGAATGCCATTAAATAAGCCCAGAAGAGGCCGTGTGAAATAGGAGGAGCTCGCAACTACTGCCAAAAGCAATGAATTAACAAGCCATTGAGGGGAATTCAGGTCTTAAGAAAAATACAGGTGTTTCTCTGGTATAGACAGGGATCAACACAGTGTGTTAAGTTCAGTTCAGGCAGTGTCTTGAGCCAAGACCCACTATCCTGCAGCCAAAGCCTAAAACAGAGCTTTTGGGTCTGCCATTTGGGGCTGGGAAGGAGTCTTTTATTAAAACTAAAGAGATATGCCTAGCACTAATACTCTATATAAAGGAATTTCCCTTTGTTTACTGAAGCAGCCGTCAGCTGCTGACACTTTGCCTCTTTGGAACTGCTGTCTCCTGATATCCTCATGGTTTCTGCAACTCTAAGGGAGGCACATTAGGAGACAAGGCTGCAGCATGGACCCTAGCTCTAGCTTGGGTTCAGGTGCCTGTAGGGAATATTATATCTCCTTTAGACTAACTTGCTTACAGAGGGTCTCCTAAGACTCACACAATTTTAATAGATTCTTACCTTAGGAGACAGAACTCTGCTAAAGGAGACGAACTAGAAACTCCAAATTACTGCATTTTATTCTCTCCTGAATGTAGCTTTCCTTGGGAGGAAAATCATACAATCATGGTTTGGTTTGAGTGGGAAGGGACTTTAAAGATCAGCTACTTCCAACCCTACTGCCACGGGGAGGGACACCATGAGAGAGGGACACTATGGGACTGCAGTTTGCAATTTATTGGCCATTTGTACTCGAAAACTCTTTGGTGCCAAAGAAAGTTAAGGAACGTAGGATGTTGCCTTAGGTAGGTCAGGACTGGGCCTTTCCAAGAATAGTGGAGCAAGGTTTAAGTGAGATCATGCAGCTATGACACTGATATTTTCATGCATTTAGATGAATTTCAAGTGCTATCTATGTGACTTGATCTTGCTTCAAGACAATAGAGTCCAGTTAGGGTAAGCACCCAAGAAACATTGACTATTTCAGCAAATTTAATTATTTGTATTTATTTATTTAATTTCTCTATCTATAAAAACACCTAAGATAGGAGAATTGTGCTGTTCACAGTGTCATCTCTGACACTATGAGGAGTCTTATCCTCTCATCTTCATTTCAGTGGAGTTAATTGTGCAAGTAGGACCACCAGAAGCCTGTCATTATTTAAGTATTGAAGTATTTTTCTAGATGTCCAGGTAGCAGTGACTCATCCAGGCCTCTGGGTGTATCACACACACGCTGTCTCCATCACAGATAATGGTGTGTCTCACTGAGCTGGCACACCAGCCCAAGCTGAAAGGTGGGGCTGATTGGAGGTGGTGCTAGAACTCAGCAAGAACCTCAAATCAGCGTAATACTTTTAGATCTCAAAATATGCATAAATATAAATGGACAGCTTTCAAAGGGACTTGCTGGTGAAAAAAAAGCTTTATGTTGTATGTCTAAATACAAATGCCTGGCTTGCTACACAACCATGCAAAAATATGACTTTTATGTATATTGGTGGTACTAATTCAGAGATCTGTATTTATGTTTCAAAAAGTTTGGACTGGAGTATCAAAGCATGAAGTTGAAGTTTCCCTCATGCTGCATTTCCTGCCTATTCTACATCTCTTTTCTACTTTTTCCCTTCCTTCTTTACAGCATTAAGCCTCTATATTTGTTTTTTCTTACTCATCCTTGTTTTGTATTCTGCTCCCTTATGGCTTTGAAATGTAATGTCAAACCCTCCAATCGTGCAGATGCAATCTGTATTCAAAACAGCATCCCAAATCCACATATGTACACAAATATATATGTATGTCTGTATACACACATATATGCACTCATATATAATGATTCATGTTACATATAATACAGCATATATATTACAATATAAAAGTCACTGCATGACTTCACTTGTAATGAGCCACCTCGCATTCTGCCTCTTTGTAGCGCTCCTTACAGCTCCGGGCAGTGCCACCAGGATGCCCTCCAGGACCAAGCAACCCCATGTTTGCTTGGAGGGGCTCTTAAGCCTCCTCTCTGCCCTGCTTTGCCCATCACCTGCAGCAGCAGGGCAGGTTCCTGTACCTATCCAGTGCCGTGGTGCTCCCACGGAGTCCCAACCGTTCCAGCGGCACTGGGGAGAACTGCGCTCGTTTGGTTTTCGCTTGAATAGTTTAGGAAGCCTTGTCCTTTGATATGTTTATGTAGTTGTTACTTCCTGCCCCATGACCCATCACTTGGATTTAAAATACCAGGAAAATGATGACTGCAGAAAAGACAGAAAGAGGACCATGAATTTATGTGTGGTGTGGGCTGATGGCGATCTCACACAGGTTCATACGACTTCCAGCAGGTGTGTTGTCGCAGAGCATCAGGTGGCTGATGTGGCTGGCTCATGTACTGCATATTGGGGTGAAATCCTCAGGATTAGTTCAGAAAAGCCTGGCAGGGTTATTCATGAGTGACTGCTGCTTCTTAAAATCTGGCCATCTTTGTTTTCCAACACCATGGACAAGTGGCCAGACCAGCTGAGGCAGTGCCACTGAAGACAGCTAAGAAATGGTGCTCAGTCGACACTTGAGAATAATCCAATGGTCACTGGCTGGCAACAAAGGCCCCTCTGGGCATCCTACAGCGAGCTGCCTTTGCTGACACCCTGTACACACGTGAATGTATTAAAATGTCTCCTAAGATATGGCTACTTTTTTAATTTTTAAAAGTTAAACACAGCTTTCAGAGCACCAGAAGGTGGGAATCAGGAAAATGTGCGGAAGAAAGACAAGTTTAAACGCCCGTTTCTGAGTATCTTCTTTCTCAGGCACAAATGCAGCCAGCGCATAGCACTAGTCCAACACTTCATGCACTGGGGCACAAGTTTCAGCCCTGTTTCAGAAATGCACCGGGCTGGGAGTGCCCAAAGCCTTCCTGAATGTGGGACCCTGCGTATTTTGGAATGGATTAAATATGCACGTCGTTTTCCCCACGTGTATCAACACCATTTGATGCGCTGGGCAGAGGGCAGCTGCCAGCGAACCGGATCCATCCCCGACGGAATGGTTTCCCAGTTTCCCCAGCACTGGTGGGGGAACGGTTCAGGTGCCGGGCTCTTTCCAGAGAGGCACGAAAGTGTTTGGCCTCGGGGTCACCCTGGCCCCGTCCATCCTCCCCGCAGCGCTCGCAGCCCTCGGGCGAGCCGCCCCACGCCCCGGGGCTTCGGCCGCAGCTCCAGGGCGAGCGCCAGCCCGCAAACACGGTACAGGTCGGGAGGAAGTTTCCAGTGGACTCCAACCTCCGCTGGCGACTCCTGAGGGCAGCACACGCACCGGGGAAGGTGGCGGAAACACCGGGGCGACGGTGACACCGGTGCGGTGCCCGGGCGGCCACCGGGGAGCGACACCGCGGCGGCCGCCGGGCCCGACGGGGCGGGGGCCG
>VZTR01021054.1:305230-321964 GCA_013400775.1 Chaetops frenatus | reverse complement strand
GCCGCCAGCAGCCCTCGCCGCCCGCCCTGCTCCGCACAGCGCTCCCGCCCTGCCCTCACCTGCGGGCCGCACCGACCCCCGGCTCCCGGCCCTTCCCCGGCCCTCGGCGGACTGCGAGGGAGCGGCGGCACGGCGGCGGGCGCTGCCGGCCGTGAATGCCTTTCCTGCCGTCGGGTCCGGCTCAGAGTCCCCGTCGCTTTGCCCCTCGCCCCGCGTCGCCCCGGGCGGCTCCCCCGCTGCCATGAGCATCAACGGCGGGTCCCACCCGCGCATCAACACCCTGGGCCGCATGGCGCGGGCAGAGTCGGGCACCGACCTGCGCTACGAGATGAGCTCCCATGTCGTGGGGGGCGGCGGTGGCGGCGGCGGCGGCACCCACACCCACAAGACCTACTACTACCAGAAGACCTACGGGGGGGACTACGCCTCCGACGGATACGGGTAGGTGCGGGTCCAGCCGACCCCCGGCCCCGCTCCCTCGGGGCCGCCTTCGGACAGCTGCCGTGAGCCCGCTCGCGGTGGGATTCCCGAGGTGCACAAGCTTGCAAGTTCCTTTTTCCTCTTCCTCCCTGAGGCGTCCCAACTTCTAAAAGGCTTTTAAATGCAAGCGAAGAACTTATTTTTTAAAAACTGCTTTTGGTGGTGACTCTCCTTGAAGAGAGTAGCAGGACTAAGAACAATGTCTCCCATCTGCACTGAGGGCTGTAAATGGGTCTGTGCTGGCTGTATTGACCCAGCAGTTCTCTGCTGATAAACCCCCGCTTTGCTCAGTGACGCAAAGCAAGCTGAGCTGAAGTGAATTGCTTTATACCCCATACACCCAGGCTCTGCCTTCCCCAACTAGTTGCATAACTAGGGCTATAAAGCCATTTTAAGCAGTGGGAAATGTTCTCTTATTAATTTTTGAGTTTGTTTCTAGCTTGTGCGAGGTCTGGGGTTTAAGTCATGATTTTTATAGAGCGATCCCTGACATTTGGTGGCAGTGGGCAGAGACACATGACAAGCAACATCGTTCTGCTCTTCTCACCTCTTACCTTTTTAACTTTCTGCTTGCCCTGGTGCTGTGAGCACAGTCAAAATTTTGTAGGCAGGGTGCCCAGCTGTGAATCCTGGCTTGGGGAATGCCTTTTCTCATGGATGCAGCTGTACCAGCGATCTGTGCACGTCAAGACAGACAAGGACTTTCTGCAGAGTGCAGTAATCATGAAGACTTCTCCATTTACCTCCTTGTCTGGGAGTTCACAGGACTGAAAAGCAGGCCACAGTTACAGTCACTGAAGGAAGCAGTGCTGGTGTATGGTACAGCATCTGTACAACACACAGCTGGTGATGACTGGGTCATGTGTGTGTGGAATGGCTGTATTAAGTCTATTGGTCTAATTATGGATGCCACTGACTCAGGAACTGATGCAGAAGCCCTGTCATGTATTTTATGTTAGAATTTAATTTTATGGATAGTACCTAATTAGATTGCAGAAGGGTGAGAATTAAACATACATAGTAAATAAACAGCAGATGAGAAAAGGCAGGCTTTTTATATCAAGCAGATCTATAAGTGGCAGTAGAGAATTAGGGTTATCCTGGAGAGCACAGTGTGCTCTGCTTAGGTATGTCAGACTGATTGCTAGAGGACCACTGAATGAATGACAAAACTTGCATTCTACAGATTATTTGTTTCTTACTTTGCCCAATTCTTAGTTTCGGTTCTTTGTTTGACTTTTGATTTGTTTTGTGCATAGGTAAGTTAGTGACAACGAATTGCAGCTAGAACACATCCAGTTACCAATACAGTAGTATCAGAATATCTATTTATTGCCACATAATAAGAACAATTTGGTACTGTAGCATTGGGGAGTGTGCACACTAGGACTCCAAAATGCCTTAGCTGTACTACATGTGTGAGGATTTGTTTTGCTAGAGGTGCTTAATAGCAAATACCTTTATTGTTTACAAGGGACAGCCATGAAAAATGAATGGCAGAGCGTGTTACTTCCTGGCCATTCTCCTTTTCCTCACATTACACTGGTGTAACTCTGTTTGGATTCACTAGGGTGATTTCCATATCACTCCCGACTTTCACTAGAGGATAAATGCTTTCCCTTAATTTAGCTTCTTTGGCTTTAGTTACATATTTTAAGCCAGTAGTTTTTTAGGCTCTTCTTTCTGTAGCATTCAGTGGTGGTATAGCAAGAGTGGAAAAGACAGACCTGATCAAGAGGTTAATAACCTTATATCAACATGCTTTCATTTGCTTTTTATAGCATAATATTCATATCTCCTTTCTGGGAAGGTATGCCTGGCAAGGAGGTTGCAATGAAAGTTCCTGTTCACTCTATTGTGAGAATTCTGAGTGGAATTAAAGGCAATTATTATTGATATTAATATATATACAAATATATATATATGTATATATGTATAGATATGCATTTTGGTTTCTGTGAAAAAAATTCGACCATACCAAATACTTTAAATATTTTTTTTGCACCATGCATGTTTGCCACCTTCTTGAGTTGCATAAGTTTATTTTTAAGCTGTGCTGATTTCAGTTAAAATCAAGCTTCTTTGATTGTTGTCAGTTTGTTGCCAGTTAATGAAAAAAGCAGTTTTGTCTGATTTTGCACATGTGTTGTATGCAGAAAATCCACTAAATGCTCTGCATGTTGTGCTATCAGGATCAGGGCCATCGTCTATGGAATTGATTAATTGCATTTAGCCTGATGTATTCAGTGCCAAAGTTTAGTGGCATCTACTGAACTCAGAAAGCTGAGGCTTCTTTTTTCCATGGGGAAGATCACTCTGCCTTAATTTTTCAATGCAGCAGGATTCAAGTTAGGGTCTAGTCTTGTAAGTTTTGGGGCGTATTCTGCTAAACAAGTCTGTGCTGAGTGTTACATTACTCACAGAGCAATATGAGACGCTCCCTACCCTTAGGGCTCAGCAAGGTGCTTTTACAACATTCCCGGTTTCTTCTGGCTTGGGAACTCAGGATGAGCTTGGCCCGGAGTACAGATACTCAGCTTGACAGTGAGTCACACGCTGCTAAACTGCCAATTCATCACTCAAATATTTATCAATGTCTTTGCTATGGAGATAGAAAATCTGATAAACCATGAGAGAAAAGAAAAAAATGCAAAGTCGTGAAGCGTTATTTGTCATTGCTGAGATTAGGGGAAAAAATAGCCTAGGATTCACAGTCACTGAGTGACATGAACGTAAATTAATTTACACGGTTCTACTTAAGGATTAATGTAACTTCTGTGCTGAAAAGGAGTTAGAAAATTACCTCCTCTGCCCTGACACTACTTTCAGGAACCAAGAAACAAAGTAAACGTGGAGAAAACCGACTCCAAGCCGCACTTTTGCCTTTCCCATCAGTCTTCCAGGGATCTGTAGAGCCCTGGCTAAGCTGAGTGGCGGTAGAGCTGGCGTGGTAACTTCCCCTTTGAGCTGCTCAGACGGCGAGGGAGGAATGGATGTGTCTGAATCGCTGCGGAATACCTGCCCTGCCGGCAGAGCCTGCGCCGTGCTCTGGCTGGCAGGGAAATGGTGACGCTGCCAGGCCGTGAGAGGAGACTCAGGCTCTACCTTTCCCAGGTCTCTGCTCCTTGGGGACCTGCGTGAGGTACGGAGCTCGGTGCCTTTGCAGGTGTGAAAGCCTCTGTCAGGAGAAGGGCGCTTGCTGAGTTTCGGGCGGCTGCTCTCCTGCAGAGGTGCAGTTCCATGGTCCAGGCTAGACCCAGTGTTTGGCAGCTCCCTCTCCCAGAGGCGGAGGTGGGAGAGGCAGCGTGTGAGCAGCCTGCTGCATGGGGCAGGTACGGCCTTTGGGAACGGTTCTGTTGCTCCTGGTGATTCACACCAGTGGGAAAAAGCGCGAGGACTTTCTGTGAACAGGCGTGGCACGATCCCTTGTGAAACCCTGCGCGCTGTGAAGGCGCTAAGCCACGGGGGATCCTAATAACTCAATAATTCACTAGTGACTCCTACATTTTTGCACATTTCTGGTGGTATTTAGAACCTGATTGTGCCAGATGCAGAGGTCTTCTGAGGCTTCCAGCCATCGTGCCCTAGTCTATGCGCATACTTCGCAGATGGGACTAGTTCGGTGAGGCTGTGGTGTGCCAAAACTGCTCCTAGTTAGAGCAGAGACATACGGGGAGAGCCCAGTTACGAAACTCTTGATGATTTGACGGTTTGTATTCACCTCCTTTGAGGCGGGAGGGGGGAAAGCTGGACTATAGGATTTTAATTCCTGCTTGTATTCCTATGGATGTCGTGATTCACCACCTTTATGCTGTTGCGTTTTCCAGCATACGCACACCCAGCTGGCAGGTGGCGGCGGATGGGTGGTGGTTTAGCCCGGTGGTATGTGCAGGCTCTGTGCTGGGAATGCAGATTCCAGGTCAGGTTTTTCTTCTGACTTGCCTACCCTGGCCATACCAGGTAATCCCTTTATGAATCTTTTGCTTGTTCAAACAAGTTTGTGTGGAGGGGGGTGGGAAGTGTGAAGAAAAAGAAGCGCTGTTTTCTTTCTCTTGTTGAGTTATGGGAATCATTCGATATTCTGGATCTGCTCAAAGACTTTCTTTTAAAGCTCCCCCTGTGTTTTGAATGAATAAAAAAAATTAAAAAGCTTTGAATTTTTTAAAGGCTAAAAGTTTTGCGGAGGATTTGGAAAATTTATCAAGGATTATTCTAATTTGTTTTAAATAGTATCTTTGGGACTAGAGCAACCTCTTTGTGCTCCCAAAGCTTTAGGGAGCTGTGAAGCTGTGGGAAGGCCCCTCAGAATTGCTAGCTGTGCTTCTGTGTCTCTTTTGCCCTGCTTCTCTGGGCACTGATCACACCCCGGATAACCCAGCAGCCTCTGGATGTGCAGTAGCAAAGGCAGACACCAGAGCAGCCCCATGGTCCAGCCGTTTGTGCTGGGGGCGTGCAGGACTTGCAGCAGCAGGAGGCAGATGAGAAAGCAGAAGGTAGATGGCTTTCTTCCTTGCCCCTTGGGTTCTGCAGTGAGGACTTCAGCTCCCATACTGGGCCTGTGAGGGTGCAAGCTGAGTGTTTAGAGAAGATATTTGATTTATTCAAAATGCATCACTTGGGATAATTTTTTGACTTCTTGAATAAGTCAGTGGCAGCAGTACTCAGCCCTTCTGTGTTCTGGGGGTGTGGGCACCACTGCCATGTCTGTCTCTACTCTCATAACTCATCAAATGGCCTTGAGCATGTTTCTCAGTCCCTTTTAGGAAAAGCAGGAATAGTTCTTTCTTGTTTCAGTAGAGCTGGGGGTGTTGTGAAGTTCACTGCTACTGCTCATCAGTTAAACGCAAATCCTAGTTCAGACACTGAGGATTCAACAGTAAAGTAATGGCTGAATTTAGCTCACTTGGGGTCCATTCCAGCAGAGAGGTGTTACCTGAGCTGCTATCCTGCCCAAATCCCAATGGCAGCAGGGGTTGGGCTGTCCTCTGATTTCTCAGGGAGAGCAGGAGTGTAGTATAGCAAGGGAGCAATGTGTTCTGCCTTGACATGCATTGAACAGGGTGGCTCCTGTACCGAATGACGACAGGGAGATGCTATGCCTTTCCTAGGGCTCTTCTGACAGTAGAGTGCAACAGGCCTGCATTTCAACATCCCAAGTAAAAGCAATTCATCTGTGTTTTGAAGTGTTTTCATAATTTTAGAACAAAGACTCTACCCCTTTTGTTTTCCTTTTTTGCTTTAATAGTTAATGACTATTAAGTTATTTTAATAAAGAACTCTGCTTAATAGCATCTTTTTGAAATTCATGAGTTGCCTTCCAAATAAGTGCCATAGTGTAAAATTAGTTGTAGGGACAAATACATAGTTAAGGTCTGAAGCAGTCCAGGCTTCTTCACTCAGCACTGTTCTGTGGGGTTTACAAAACAAATACAGCACAGCAAATAATCAGGTTATTGCAAATGTACGTATTTATTAGTAGCAGACTACACTCTTTTGTTATGGGTCCTGCTAAAAGACCAGCCCTCAGTTCTTTCCATTTCTGATGGAATGGTTGATAAAACACACTGCATTTGCAAAATAAAACAAATGAAAAATATGTCCATATTTTCATTGCGTAGTGTGCCTACAGTGTTTGATACAGCAGGATCCTATTCATAGGTTTGAAGTTTAGATTCTGCCAGAGTTAAATCAAATTGCCATAGCAGCAGTAGGTGTTACAATGGCCAAACATTACTCTAAACTCGTTCAGTTTCATGTAAACAAAATCAGACAAAACAAGAGAGACACTGACAAAATACCATGTAAAGTAATCCACTTAACCTGTGTTCTCTGAGGATTGTTGGTATCCTACAATTTTCTGAGGGACAGAAATGTATTTTTATGTAGCATGTAGGTTACATGTTTTTATTTTAAAAATCCAGCTTTGTTCTTGCCTCCATGCTATGATGCTGTCCAGCATGTTCAGGGTTTCCCTCAGTTTCTTTGGTCCAGTATTTTCTGTGTTGAATATGGTTTTACTTTGGCTTTCTGTTTCCTACTGCCTCAAGGTTGGTTGTCTTATTACTCTGAACTGGAGTTTCTGCTTTAATCTGCTCATCCCCATTGAAGGTCGGTTGGCTTCATTAAGAGGTGTGTTATACTGAGGGACTTTGAAACTGCTAATGAAGTACCTTCCTGTCACATGGGTGAAAAAGTATTGAAGATGTGTCCATGTGAGATTGTGCTAGTGCCATCTCAAGTATCAACAGCAGTATATGTCTGTCGAGGTATTGTCTTGCTAAGTATTTCTATTTTTTAAGTTCAGAGATTGATTTATGCCCTTGGGCACGTTTGTAGGGCTAGATCCCCTTCAGATTTGAAGTTCTTGATTCCTGTTGGCTTGGTGGAGCTATGCCATTAAACATCAGCTCCTATGCTGGCATCTGCTGTCTCTGTGCCCCAATAACCCCATGCAGCTCTCTTTTGTCTTCTGAGAGATTTGAAAGCCAGTGCCTCTAACAGGCCGTGACCTTTTTATCATTATCATAGGATTGATCTCTGCATTTTCACTGGCAAAACCGGTTAGACTTTTAACAACAAAGAAAGCACTAATAAAATAGTGTGCCCTTTTCTGTTTTCAATTTGCATAGCTCCAGCTGCTGCCATTATTTTGGTTATATCTTTATCTACTGAGCCTTAAATATGGGCTACTTTCTTCTTGTGAAGGTCCCTGTGAACTGTAAACAAGTTACTTGTAGCTCACTATTTGAGGACCTAGATTGGGTATGCTTAAGCCTCTCATTTCAAGACCTCTGCTCCTGCTTTTGAAACAATTTTGTGCATCTATATTTAACTGTCTTCAGATTTTCAAATCTTTAAATTTTTTGGGCGATAATTATGGATGTGCTATTTAAACATAACTAGAATGAATACAAAATGCTTGTGTTTCTACTTCTTTACACTTTAATTTGTTTTAATGATTTGATTTATTTGAAAATAGCTTTTCTTCACAATTTCTTACTATGTTAACTATAGTAGCTATTGTTTAGACCTGTTGTCATGGTGGAGTAATGTTTTTTAATTTAGTAAAGTTACACTGAAGCCAGTGGAGATACAGTGGTTACAGCATAAATCTGGTCACCATCTATATACTTCATTTGGTTTTAATGGATATCCAGCGTTTGTGGCTGCAAGAACATGGTAGGAAAAGTGATTCAAGAAAAATCTTCCAATGTTCTAAAAAGAGAAAATTGCTCGGAAGGTTCCTCTCTCTTCTTTGTTATGTTTCATTCATGAGAATAATTGTGGGTATAATTAAATGTAAATTTCAGATGCAGTCAGATATTTCTATATCTAAACATGAGAGTGATGCCTAAGGAGAAGGAATGATTTAGAGAAGGAAGCTGACACAAAGCCTGGTGCAGAATCAGACCCATATGTTATTTTTCATAATTGTTTTCCTTAAGCTGTTTCCAGGATACACAAGGGTGCATAGCACAGTGGGGTGCAGCATTTGTGCAGCCAAAGGGTCACAGTACAAGCCAGGGGCTGCATGTGTACAGCTTGTTTTATGCCACCCAGTGACTCTCCAGTCTTGTCCCTACATCTCTGAGGGTCTGTTCCCTGGTATTGGGGGAAGCTGCTGAAAAGTTGCTCAAACCTTTTGCATTTGTTCCAGATGAGCTAATAAGAGAACAGCAGGCTGCTGATGCATCAATTGCACATGCTGCAGAAGAGCTCTTAAAAATAGTGAATGTTTCTCGCTGCTCCAGTGATTTTGCCAAGGACAGTTCTGCTGAGTTTTTTTTTTCATTGTCACAATTCCTTTTTTGAAGGATGGTGAGAGTCTGTTCAAGTCAGTGGAAAGATTTCCATTGAATCCAGATTGCTTGCTGTCTCTGAGGTGGACAGGTTCACACTGGTACTCTTGTTGGCATTAGTGTCATGAGGAATGTTTGGCTCTTCAGTGATTTGTAATGGAAAAGGTTACCTGCTGTGAACACAGGAGTTAGAAAACTAGGCAAGGCTTGAAAACACATTAGCTCTTACTGTCTGTTAGTGGTTTATTTTAGTTCCACTGGCAAGTGTTTGGGTTTAGGAGCCGCCTGGGCTTGCTTGGGAGGTCTGATCCCATCCCCGAAGAATGAATGGTTCCTCACTTGAAGCACCTCACCTCCACTCAACTACCAGTGGCTCACTTTAGCCAAATCACTTGATTTGGCTAAATCCGAAATGCTGGAAAAGCAACCTTCTTGCAGTGTGGATGCAGTAGATTATGTGCAAGACAGCAATAAAAACCCTGTTACCTGCCTTGTTTTTTTCCCCCACTAGTGTTTTTAGTTCTGGAGTTTTACTTTTTCACTTTGCTGGAGTTTTATTTTACTTTACTTTCACTGGAGACTCCAGACTCACACTTCATGTATTTGTAAGAAAGCATGTCCTCTGACTCCAGGCCCTACATCTATTTTTGTAGTAGCTTGTGTATCTTGCAATCCCTTCCTAAGACACTGTACTAGCTTTGTGCATTTCTGCTGATAAAAAGGCCCTTCTTACACTTGTGTGGACTTGTGTGCTCCTGTGCTTGCCTAGCCAGGGATCCTGCTTTCCCTATATGCCCTGACATTTGATGGCTGGTGTGATAACATGAACAATTACATCACACAGAGGCTATGCTCTAATGTATTGACTTCAGGAAAGATTGTGAATAATTCATTCTCTCTGTAATGCTGCCAAAGTTTTGTCTATCAAAGCTACAAATACCTGTGCTGGAAGAAAAACTTTCCCCTTTATGGCATGCCAGTTTCCACGTTCTACTGTATCCTGTGGCAAAGTCAGTCCACGCCTGCTGTTGCAGAACTGTAAAGTGGCTCTGCCATTGTGGAATTGTCATTAAAATTTCACAGTGCAATTAATGTGTATGTGTGTGTCTCTGTCAACCTAAATGAGGTGGATTATTCCATGTAACTTCCCTTAGCTGTTCCTAATTTATGATTTTTTTTGTTTCTTCTCGATGTGCAATTGCTCTGTATTCACTTCCTCTTCTTCTTCTCCCCCACAACAGCCAGAATGGGACCTGTACAATGTCCAGACGCCAGAACACCATCCAGGAGCTTTTGCAGAACTGTTCGGATTGCCTGACACGAGCTGAGCTCATAGTACAGCCCGTGAGTGCTTCTTGTTTTTCTTATCCAAAGAGATTATGAACATGACATACATATTCTCTGTTGTTATCTGGAGTCTCAGGCTCTGCTTCTTCATCTTCTTTCATCCCTTTCAGCTGTTTGTGTGATGGAACTGGGAGTGGAATGACATACCTCCTTCTTAGGTCTCCTTCTTCCCTCTGTACTTTTACTGTTGTTCAGTAAAACTGATTGAAATGCATCTGGTTAATAAAAGGGATCTTCTTGATTTTTAAAAAAAGTCCACCCAAACCCACCCTCAAACAGGGATCTACTGCATCTTGTCTGTCAGTTTTAGATCAGGACCACTGTCAGTGTAAACAGCTGTTTAATGTTCTGTCTACTCACACTCTCTTAGTGTGTCCTGTAGGATATTGTTATTCAGGGCTGTAATGAACCTGAGCCACCGTAGGAAATACCTTCATTACCTTTATTTTATTCTCCCAGATGATTCCTAAAGAAGTAAATGAAAGTAGACAAAAGTCTTCCTGACTGTTTCGGCTCCAATACATACAGATAATCTCTGCAGTATGCTACTGTAGTACAAACCAAGAGTGCTTGAAGGGCAGGCTACTCACTGATGCAAAATTCACTCCTGGCAAACATGGGGTGTCCTCTGTTCCTGCTGAAGTCAGAGGAGGTGCAGGGTGGTGAGTGCATCCTGCTGTTGAGGCCACTGAGATGTGAAATGCTTTCACAGTTCTGGCAGTAGATGTGATTTAATGTGCACTTTTGGACCCTCTGTGGACAGAAAATTCTTTCAGAAATGAGCTCTGTGGTTAGGAGTTCATTTCCTTTTCAGAGATACAGGACGTGTGAGCATGTTTATATAAAAATCAGTGCCAGAGTAAATACTGCCTTTTGTTCAGGATTAATATTATTCCACTGAAGTTGAAAGAAAGAGATGTTTAGTTACAGCTTGGTGCCACAACATACATTGCTTACTTTGTTTCTTTCTTTTCTTTCTAAGGGACACAGCAATGGGGTCCATAATATTTTATTTGCAAAATCAGGTCACAGCTGCATTATGTTTTGTTCAGCATGGCTGTGTCAGTGTGGGATGAGGTCAAAAAAGCCACGTCCTGCTGGTTGAAACACTATGAGCATGCTGGTCCAACTGCACTGAGAGGCTGCATGGGTTTGCCTAGATTTAGGGTGATAAGATGGGATACAAATGTGATGGGGCATGGACCCAGGCAGATGGTACCGCTTGTGTTTTTGTAGGAGGAAGTCTTAGAACCTCAGGGAAACTTGTGGAAAATCAGGAGCAATATCCACCTCCTAGGACAGTGTTTCCTTCTCGTCTTCTAAACACAAAAGCATAGTGTCTTGAGAAGTTAGCACACCATGTGAAGCCTTGGCTCCACTGAAATAAAAGTCAAGATGTGCTGTTCTTTATGAGAAGCTTTATTTGATATTACACTTTAATAATTTTCTTCTGTATTTTGTTTTAATAAGGACTTTCCAGTGACTGTGGAGCCTTTGCTAGTCAGCCTTCTGCCAGTTAAAACTGGCACTCAGAGACCTACCTGTCAGTTGAAACTTATCATGCTTCCTAAAAAAAAAAATCAGTCCTCCCAACATCTCTTTTAAGAAAACCAAAATGAAGCTTAGATGAAGAATATTTAATTTNTTTTTTTTTTTTTTTCCCCATTAGGAACTGAAATATGGGGATGGTGTCCCACTTAGAGGGAACAGGGATCTGGAAGACTGTTTTGCACAGGCAAATGACCAAATGGACATCCTGGATGGGCTGATCAGAGAGATGAGGCAGATGGGCCAGCCCTGTGACATGTATCAGAAAAGGTATTGTGAGGGAAAGGTTGAGGGTGGGAATGTGACTGATAAAAGTTTGTGGTACCTCAAGTGCTTACATTCCCTGGTGTTGCAGGATGTGGTAGAAATCAGTAAGGTGGAACTAAATCTGTTTGGTCATGCTAACATGGAGAAGGGTCTTTCAGTAATCTATTTCTGATAGAAATTCCCACCTTAGTTATCTCCATGAAATCTTTGTCAGTACATTTTTTCCATGATCTTTGCTTTCAGCACTTTGTTTTGAATAGCTGGTGGTCCAGTAGGAGAGATAAATAGCATTGTTTGTGTGTTTCCTGGGTGTTTTTCTCGCAGACACTAAGTGGTTCCTTCCTTTTCAGGCTGCTTCAGCTCCAGGAGCAAATGCGTGCCCTGTACAAAGCCATCAGCGTTCCCCGTGCCAGGAGGGCCAGCTCCAAAGGAGGTGGCTGCTTCTCCTCTCAGAGCGGCTCGGGCTGGGATGAGTACACGAAACGTGTCACAAGTGAATGTTTAAGCTGGATGAGGCAGCAGAAGGTAAATCTGTGCAAAACCCAGGTGATGTTTATGAGCGTCACCCCATACGTAGTAATGCTTTGGGTGCCGATAGAAAAGGGAAGGTACATATGAATGCTCACATGTTATTCCAAGTTCCTTTTTTCTCCCCCGAGTATTATACATATAGTAAACTCTCAGTGAAATCCAAACATGGATTGGGGTCCTCTTCTTTTGCAGAGGAAAAAGTGTGGAAGTTAGGTTTGAAAGCTAAATGAATCACAGGTGTTAACGTAACAAGAGGCACTGGCATATTTGCATTTGAGATTATTGTGCTCAATCTTTCCCTCTTTCCTTCCTTGCACAGATTTCCTTTGATTCATATTTATTTTAACCCTTTACACAGATAGGACCATCTTCACAGATTTAACCATGTGCTTTACAGTTGTTCTCTCCCTCTAGTCTATCTTTATCACAGAGAAGTAGAGCTGATTGCCATGGGACTATGCTTTCAGAAGTCAGTGCTGAAATGCACACAGAAGCGCTGAAGTTACTATTTGTTGCATTCTGAGAACAAATTTGCCAATTCTCAACTGTTGCTAGTGTAACCTGAAGTGGAAAATGCCCACCGAGAGCCCATACTCTGTTTTTGTGCTGCATATTTGTGTGTTGAAGTAAAAGTTGTGTGTTTGTGGTTGGACAGCCCTTTCTTGAGAGATGGGTAGGGAGGATGGAACAAGGTGACTGAAGTCACACTTTGCAGACTCCTTGTAAATTGAAATTGCATTATTTTTATCTCACTTTATTAGTTTGTTGCTTTGTGAATCTTTCATTATTATCTGCGTGTGGCATTTGCCAGATGGCTCTTATGCAAACCAAATGAGGAGAGTAGAGCTCTGTAGAGCTGCAATATTTTAAGTGAGTGCTAGTTATAGTCTAGTCCTTCAGTGTGGCATGTTTTAGAGGAGGAAGGGGAAGTGGAGATGCACTCCCTGAGTGGTAACGTGTATAAGCATTGTGCCCGGACAGCAACAGCCGATGTTATTGTTCTATATATTGCATGCTGTGGGAGAGGAGGCTAATTGTCAGAACTGCCATGGCTTGGGGAGTGATGTTGGACAGACTCTGGGCACACTTCCAGCAATGAAAGATGGTGAACATGCTGCACCTCCCAAAGACATCACATGAGGCACTGCTCAGACACCCGTCACTAAACACAGGGAGCATAAGCAAGTACTTTATAGCTGTGTTCCCACACTAAACCTCCTGTGAAAGTAAAAGGCTCTCTCTCTCTCTCTCTGTCTTCCACTTCATCCCTACAGCAAAGCTGAGGTGGGGCCAGTAAGCACTTACCTCAGTGGGAAGATTTATTTTGAACTTGCCACCACGTGGCTTCTTTCCATCGTGCCTTTCCCGTGTCCCATTACTTGCTCACAGTGAGACTAGGATAATGTTTCCCCTAGTAATGTGGTGAGATGTGGGAAAAAGTTCTGAGCAGCTGCAGGTCTTTTTTGCTGTTTTCCTGGTTTTTGTCTGGGTTGTTTGCTGGTAGGAGAATCTGGTGTAAGGGAGGGTTGGTCAAATTTCCAGTGCAGAGCTAGGGAAAGTGCAGTGAAATCCGGACAGCCTTTGTTCGCATATGGCAGCCAGCCACCACTGCCACTGTTGCTACAGTCTCTTTAGACTGTTTAAATATAACAAGAAGGGTCAAAGTCCTGTAACTTTTAAATGGCTGAATGAAAAATGGTTTCGTTTCTTGGATCGTTTTCAGCACTGCCTTTGAACCCCTACGCTTGAGTTCTGGCTTTATTGTCATCTGTTGACTCATAGAGGTTTGACTCCAGGCTGGTAATTATCAAATTCAGTCCCAACCCAAGATTAGGGTACCTCTTTCTTGACTGGGCATGTGCACAGACAAGCATTCAGACAGAGTCGTAGTGTATCTTTGCAGCATAAAATAAGATTTGGAGTTTGAGGAACTGAATTTAGAGTTAGATGGCTTTTAGTATTCAAAAAAAATGAAACAAGGGACTACATTTAATTTTTGGGTTAGTAATTAGCTGGTGTATTACTGTTTTTCAAGGCTGTTTCTAGAGATTTTTCACTTGACATCCTACAATAAATGTTGGCAAAATGCAAACAACATGTTTTCTAGTAATTTCAGTTTATCTTATGTGGAGTTATTTTTCATTTAGTGTGACTGCATTTAACTGAGGTTGCTGAAGTTTACATGAGCAAAATTAAAGTGGAAATCTGATGTACTGAACTATAGAACTTAACTGGGCATTTTCCCATGAATTGCATGAATAACATTGTTTGATCAAGTCATGGTTTGTTTTCAGAGTGATAAGAATGTAATTTTACTGTAGAACATAAAATAACAGTTTGGTCCAAAGAAAACCAGATGAAAATACACTACTGAGTGTGCTTCATCTAGTGTAACTATAAACAACTGAAATATTTTTCCTGTTTTGTTTCTTCTGCTTTGGGACCCTATCACACCATTTAATTGATAGCAATATAAAGAAATTGTAACCCCCTATTTGAACTTCTGTTTATTTTCAGTTTTACTCTCTACTGCAAAGTCTGTTCCTTCAGGTGAATTCCTTGAAGTTCTGATTTAGGCAGTAATGTTGGAAATGAAAGTACCAATCCTGTTTCTTGCTCCTAGGTTGAAATGGAGCAAGTGAAGTGGGGGTTTGATGCAGCATCCATTGAGCAACAAATTGGTGAGCACAGGAGAACTCACAATGCCATCGGAGACTATCGTTGGCACCTGGACAAAGTCAAAACAGATCTGGTAATTATTGGCATTCCACTACAAAAAAGGAAAGTTGAAAGGTTCATCCTCTCTTCAGAAAGCACTGGTTTAATGATAGCAGCCACTTTCAACTCTTAATTCCTCAATAATTTTGTGTTTCACTTCTTTCCTGAGAATTTTAAAATGAAAATTTAGTAGCTATTTAGCTTTTTGTTGTTGTTCACCAAAGCTGGCAAATAATTATTGCCATATGTTTTGTGGGAAGAATGACTAAGAATGATTATTCTCACTTGCCGTCTCAGTATATTAAACAAGAAAGTGAAAGAATAAGGTGGGTGCTCAGATGCAGCCTTGAGTCACCAGGTTTTTTTTCTGTGAAAAATGCCCAAGTTCTGGGTTAAGATTAAAGCTTTTCTTAGATGTTGATATTTTTTTCTTTCTTTTTTTTTTCCCTCTGAGACTTCTGTTGCCCTCTGAATTTTGTGATTGGAATAAATAAGTGACTGAAAATGCAATGTTAACTTCCTTTCCTATCAGCCCAGCCATTAGGTATAGGAGAGGGGAGGCTTATTTAATTTCCATTCACATTTTCTCTTAACTGGAAGAAGAGAGCTCAATCTAAAGAAAAGATAATCTGTTCTGGAGCTGCAATCTGTCAACCAAGCTAGAGAGCGAAAAGGATTTGACTCCCTTTTCCCTTCTGCTTCAAACAGGAAAGGTGATAATCTGCCCTGTGGAATACTGGTTCCAAGGCTGAGCAGGTTCCCAGCCACAGAAATGGGGATAAGGACTGGAGCTGTCTGTTCACATTGTAATTCATACTAGTTCATAACCTCCAAAGCTAGCTCTAGGATTAGCTGGTCTAGGAGTTTGGTGCAGAAAGAAATCCAGTTTTGAGTGGTTTTTTTTGTATTTTGGATTATCTGCAGACTTGGTTATATACCAAGCATCCCTGAGAGTAATAAGTTTGTCCAAACCTTGGTTTTATACTTCCTGAGTCATCCAGTGGAGCAAATCTGCTATTGATAGATGTCTCTTGCAGGCATTTGCAGGTTACCACCTGCAATTATTATGATATTGACACTGTAAAGGAAATATCAGCAAACAGGCCACTTGTAAAAGGCTCACTAAGTATTTGCTGTCTCTGTTCCAGCGGGAGAAGGCTGCGGTTCATCAGCTGGAGGAAGAATATGAAGGCCTGCTGGTAAGCATGGGATGTGGTAACTTCTGATACCCTGTTTGCTTTATTAACACCTCCATAATTGTCAAGGGACACTTCAGGTTTTGACAGAATGACAGATGCACATTTAAATGGTTCTATTCAGCAGTAAACTGAAAGTGCTTTGTAGTTTCTGAAAGATTCATTCTGAGTCCTGCAATTGAGATCAGTTCATTGCCTGCTGTGTAATTGACTTATTCTCACAAGGAAGTTTCTAGTTTGCACCTGGTAAAGGGCAGGTGAAGAATGGAAGTCTACCTCCTTAATGGGAATAAATGTAGTGATAAAATTAGGCTGTATATGAAGCTTAAAATGTTACTCAAAGGTGGGACTAGAACCAAATGCTGTACAGGGCTGTGCATCTTCCCTGCTGTAGATCTTTATGTAAAACACAGCAAGAATCTTGTGCAAATGGTTTATTTAACTCTTGGGATCAGAATCTGATTCCTGGCTACCCGATTTCAAGTAACAGGGTGTGTATTGTGATGTGAAGACACAGAATTTTTTGATGAAGTGTCAACTGTGCAAAAGATGCTGCTATAACATCAAGAATATTCTATGAGCAGCAAATGCAAGCAAAAGTGATGTTAAATTTTCAGACATTTTTTGTACTTCCCTCCATCCCTTTTGGCTTGCTTTTCTACATGTCTGCTGCACGTGTGTTTGAAATAACTTTGAGAAGCTGCTGACATCAGGTTCCCATTGTTCTGTAAATCCTGATGCGTTGTCTACTCTCCATTGCCAGCAGGTTTCATGGTTCAATAAACTCAGGCACATCTGCTGTCCATTGCCAACAGGTTTTACAGCTGTACAGCTGTGTGGGTTTTATT
>VZTR01021054.1:245032-305141 GCA_013400775.1 Chaetops frenatus | reverse complement strand
GCTCAGGCATTTATGTATTTATGGCTTCTAATTTCTGTACTTCCTTGCAGAAATATTCCTTTGAGAGAATGGATCAGCTCCGCCAATTCCAGAACCTCATCCAGGCCACCAGCAGAGAGATCATGTGGATCAATGACTGTGAGGAAGAGGAACTCCTCTACGACTGGAGTGACAGGAACACTGATATTGCCAGGAAGCAGGAGTCCTTCTCTGTAAGACAGCTCACCCTCCGTGTGCTTTCCATCGACCCTCTCTTGGAATAGTCTGGGAGGAACAGCCTCTCTTGGGAGAAACTCATCCCAGGGTGTTTCTTTCATCAATACTTCTCAATCAAGTACTATGTAATAACCTTTTGAGTCAAGACAGGACATTTTTTGGAGGATTTTGCTCCCATTCAGTGAGTTGTCATGGTTTATTTTGACCTTGGAATGTGGCTCTCTTGGTACAGTCCACTACAGCTTGTGCACAGTCATTGTGCTGGCGTGCCAAACCAAGGGACTTGAACCAAACAGTTTTAATTCTCCCTGTTGGGATTATGCAGGGGTCAGAGGTCTCTGTATTTGGCCCTGATTATCTGTCACCAGGAAGCAGAGCTATGATCTCTTCCTCTGATGGTTCTACCAGCAGCATATTGCATACATGGTCAGATGTAGTTTGCCCTGCTCCTTGTCGACAGTCTGTGGGTGTGTAGGGAAATTGACCATGTGTGTTTGTTTAACCAGTATTCATGCTGAGCACCAAGTTGAAAAAAGAATGAAAGTTCACAGTATTAAGGAGGTGCTTGGTTTTTTTTTTAGTTCAGTTGTTCTGGATGTTGCAAGATGCAGTCATTTTTACTTCCACCATTCTTAAGAAAGGCAGAACTTTGTGTGCTTGTCTCTGTGAAAGAGCAAACCCAGAGACTAGAATTGAGATGACTGCACCTTCTTTGATTCTCCTGTCTTCATAATTAATTTCAGTATAACTAATGGAAACACTTTATAGTGTTGGAGTGGATAATTTTACATAATCACTACTATCTGGGAATTTTCAAGCAAATCCTCCTGTGCAGCATACCTTTGGAGTTTGTTTAATGCTGTGTTTTGGTTGTTTAGAAACGTATGAGTGAACTGGAGCTTAAAGAAAAAGAACTCAACAAGCTAAAGCAAGAAAGTGACCAGCTAGTGCTCAATCAGCATCCTGCTTCAGACAAAATCGAGGTGAGTTAGACTTTGTGTGATTCCACTTACTCCTTTAGTTGCTACATGGGAAAATTTCTCATACTCACAGTGAAAGTTCACATATAAAGTGCTGCATTTGGACCTGAGAAGGGTTTGCCTGCCCAAAATCATGTCCATTTTACCCAGCCGTATGAGCTGCTCTAATAAATGTTACTACCTTCCTCTGCAAACCTGACCATTGACAATTGCATGGTAATTAATGCATGTAAAAATTAATTCTAAGCTTAGGAAGTTATCTGAGTGTATTGAAATTGCTGTATCTTGTTTGAGCTGACTACAGTGCAGCAGAATTTATGGTAGGAAGGCATGTCATTGCCATTCTGCTGTCTTAGGCATGTTTTGAAAAAAGCCACACCCTTTGTTGAGGATTTATGTTTAATCCAGGTGCAAATGCTTTCTGCAGCTGAAATTCATAGTGCCTTTCTATAGCTTAGCCAAGACAGTTTGCTTTCACAGTTTGGTGTACACTTGCTTTTTAATTAAAAAGGCTGCAACAATTTGGAAGACTTCATTTTATTAGGAACTACTGTAGTTGTTGCAGTTTCAAGAGTGCATAAGAACCCTGTAGCTGGAGAAGCTAAAAGGGAAAAAAAAAAATCCTTTCTGCTTTTCAGTGTGTTTACCTTGTTAACTGTTACCATGTTTTGTAAAATCCTATTTCTCCTGTGGTCAGTTCCTCTCTTAAAGAAAAGATCCTTGTAAACTCCAGCAGTGAAGTGAAAGTTGTGTGTAGTTTTTTTGAAGGTATACATTATGGCTGCTTGAATATTTTGAATCTAAAAACAACCATCATGAAATATCATGTTTGGAGGTGTTTCTTGGAAGAAGGAGAACATGGCAATTGGCAGCTGAAGTACTTTATTTGCACAACTGTTTGTGCATTTCACCCCTTTTTGTTAATGCACCTGGGGCTTTATGCTGATCAAACAAATTCAGGTCATGAACAGAT
Source organism: Chaetops frenatus (assembly GCA_013400775.1). NCBI lineage: Eukaryota > Metazoa > Chordata > Aves > Passeriformes > Picathartidae > Chaetops > Chaetops frenatus. Next base: position 302,972 of record VZTR01021054.1, on the reverse strand, counting down.
TTCTCTTTGTGTCTCACAAGCAGGTATTTAACTCATTTTAGTTAGGTTGATGCTTAGAAGTTGTGAAACTATTTTCATGAATTCCATTGTTTTGGTGTACATGAATTTGTTTTAGCAGATTTTTCATTTGCATTTATGTAGAGTGTAGATAATTTTCCTTGAGCCTAGATGTGGGAGAGAGATCAGTGTGGTGACCTGAGGTGTGTATATTACTGTTTTTCTTAGGCCTACATGGATACATTGCAAACTCAGTGGAGCTGGATTCTTCAGATCACCAAATGTATTGATGTTCATCTGAAGGAGAATGCAGCTTACTTTCAGGTGAGTAGTGATGTGAAGAATTCACATCACTTTTTGAAAAAGTGTGGATCCCATCACAGGTGCATCTATTGTGCCTAGCACACTGTTACCATGTTCTAAATGCTACCATTGAGGCAGAGATGAACTGGGATTTCCTGTTAAAGAAGTCTATCAATTTTTAGCAGACTTTTTTAAGAGGTACACACAACCAAATTCACAATTTTCTCCCATAGTTCTTTGAAGAGGCCCAAGCCACAGAGTGCTACCTGAAAAACTTACAAGACTCTATCAGAAAGAAGTTCATCTGTGATAAGAGCATGTCACTGCAGACTTTGCTGGAGCAGATCAAAGAGCTGGAGGTACTGTCACACTCGCCTGACAGGTTATATTCTGCTTTTCTGGGAAATCAGCTGCCCTCTTCAGATACCACATGTAAACCCAAGTACACTGCAATGTTTAAATACAGTACTGTATGAACTTGAGACCATTATATCTTTAAGCCTGGAACGAGTCCAACAAATTCCCAAGTTTCTGACATGCTAGCAAATGAAAAAAAAAAAGAATACTTTTATTCCTAGGTGGTAGAATAGATTTTCCCTCAAAGGAAAAATGCATTTGATAAATTATTCATCTTGCCACTCTATCACTGTAGTCTCTTTGAAAGTAAGCTTTTTTTAGCTGTTTGCTTATCATGAATTATTGTGAAATAAGTTTTATCATGACATCAGTCCCAAACTGGAGGAGGAATGGTCAGTGGTGTAAAAGGCCAGTTGATGAAGTCAGGTTTGAAAGTGTAGTTTTCCCCCTCTTTTGTTAGCATTCATTTTGTTAGATTCTTTCAATTTATGCCTGTGTTTCTTAAACACCACTTTACCCACATTGAAGATCTGTATGAAAAACCTGCTATGCAAATTTTGCCAACTTTGCATCTTGCCAGAGCTGCAAAAATACTTAGTTGGATGTTTCTCTGCTCTTTTTAAAACTGCAGTTTTATACTGTAGGCCAAAGACCCATCCTGCTGAAGCTAAAGTAACTTTTGGCTGCTATAAGCTCCAGATGTACCCCTGTCTTAATAAAACAGCAGGAACTAGATGCCTTTTCTTTTTAGAATAGTTTTTTAACATACAATTAATCTTTGCAGAATGAACGAGAGAGAATTCTTGAATACAAGAGGCAAGTGCAGAGCTTGGTGAACAAATCCAAGAAGATTGTGCAGCTGAAGCCACGTAACCCAGACTATCGCAGTAACAAGCCCATTATCCTCAAGGCTCTGTGTGACTACAAACAGGATCTGGTATGGTATCCCTTGTTGGCTGAGAATGAACATCATGTAAAATGGAACAAGGCAGATTACTTACTAAACAAACCATTGAGCTGACAGGTGTAACCCCCTTTTGGTCATCTTGAATTTCTTTGACAGAAGAAGCTCTGCTTTTCTTGCCTTTATGAATAAAAAAGCTAGGTTCTGATTGGTTAATAAATCTAGTCAAAATTACTATAATTCATCTATTGAATAGCATTAGTACTTGTATTTCAAATTAGAATGCAAGTCTTGTTGATAATAGGATTAAAATTATTATACAGATGCCTCTCAGGATCCACACCTTTTTTTTAGTATTTGCTCACCTTTCTAGTGTCTCTTTGGATCCTTAGGTGAACAATTCATCTAACAAAAATTGAGCAATACACAGTTATTCATTGGTATTCCCATTTCTTTTCTGGACTGGCTACGAAATGAATGGTGATGTTTTTTCTTCCTCCTCAGTACTGAGGCTGCTGGTTTATTTCTGTATTTTTTCCTTAAGAGTAAACTTAGATGTGGTTTCTGCTTATGTGCTTTTTCCTGCACTATGGCCACACCCGAGGCTGCCTGATGTCAGGATTTCTGGCAGTTGTAGCTGGTGAATCTGGCTCTGCCTCACTCGCTCCCAGTCCCTTTGCAAATATGGATGCAGCACTAAATATCCTTATGCCTCTAGCTCACTGGCTTAAAGCCATGAATGATTGCATAGCTTACCAGGCTATGTGTCCACATTCAGTCTTTGGTGTTTGTCAGGGCAAGCTCCAGGGCTGATGATCTACCAGACTGGCAAGTCCTCAGAGTGTTCCCTGGCTCACTCTTGGGCTTTTTTGGGTTTTCTTCATGTGGAAACCAGATCCAGGGGGAAGTGTTGATCTGTACTGATCTATTGCCCCAGTATGAAGCAGAGGTGCACACCCAGACCTGGCAGCTGGGAAGCACTCCTGCTTCTGTCTTCTAGATGCATCTTCCTTGTCTGTCACTCTCCTGGAAGCCCCACCTTACTTAACTGGAGGGAAACACTGTTCTGCATCCCTTACAGAAAACGGTGCGCAAAGGAGATGAATGCATCCTGAAGGACAACAACGAGCGCAGCAAGTGGCTGGTGACCGGCCCCGGAGGAGTGGACATGCTGGTGCCATCTGTCAGCCTTATCATCCCACCCCCCAATCCACTGGCAGTGGATCTTGCTACCAAGTGAGTTCCTGCCTGGGTTTGGACACTCGCCACTGGGATTAGATTTCGCTCAAAATGACAACCAGTCACAAAATATGTTCTGTGCCTTGATCAGAGTGCACTCCCCATGCTCCTTAGGGTAGACCCTTGACTTGAGGAAACTCACTTCAGTGAAACTTGCTGGGATCTAGGTTGGGGTCTAAAAAGGGGTCATTAAACGTTAATGTCTATGAGGTTTTTCTGATCCGTACTAATGAAAGTAATGTATAAAATTATTTCCAAGACTTTTTCAAGTAGAGAATGAGCCTTAACACACTCCACATCTGGCAGATGTTTCTTGGGATGTCTTGTAGCTGTGCTACAAGGACAGGTACATTTTGATCATGCATTTTTTCTTCTCATGCCAGAATTGAGCAATACTATGAAGCTATTTTAGCTTTGTGGAACCAGCTGTATATCAACATGAAGAGCCTGGTGTCCTGGCATTATTGCATGATTGACATTGAGAAAATCAGAGCCATGACTATTGCCAAGGTAAGACACCAGCTGGCCTTGCCTCCAGACCAGAGGCATCCATGACCTGATGTCTGCTGTCCCAAGCAGATCCTGCAGTATCTTGTGCAGATGTGGGTTCTACAAAACCATGGGCCTTCCTTTTGCTATGTTGCGCAAACACTTGCACATATGGAAGTTGTAATTTTATTAAAGGAGAAACAAAATGCTTTCCTAATCAAACACAATACTGATAAGCAGGAAGATTAGCTTAGGGAATTTATTATGTACTTGCTGTACTTGTTCCCACTGTACAAGGGCATGGAAAAATAGAATGAGATGTAGAATTTCAAACTGCTCTTAAGTTATGAAATGATGGTAACAAGGATAGATTAACTCAGATGGTACTCTTAGCACCATACTTTTAGAGGCAGCCTACTTTAGGTTTATTAGTTTGTTCCTTAACGCCTTAATGATTAACTAGTCGTAAAACTACCCCAGTTGCTTTTTTTCCCTTTTATTTCAAAATTCCCTTCTTCCTTATTTCAGCTGAAAACAATGCGTAAGGAAGATTACCAAAAAATAATAACTGACCTGGAGATCCATTATCAAGAATTCCTCAGGAACAGCCAAGGCTCAGAGATGTTTGGTGATGAAGACAAACGCAAGATGCAGACTCAGTTCACTGATGCTCAGAAGCACTACCAAACCTTGATCATACAACTACCTAATCAACCACGACAGCCACAAACGGGTTTGTTGTCATCCTAGCTTTTGTAGAGTATGGACTGCTGGGGTTTCTTTGTTCCAGGGATGGTGGGTGATGCATTCTTTTTATGTGAAAATGTTGTCTTCAGCATATTAGTGGGAACATGTTCAAAAACTGTCCTGCTTTCTCCCAGCATAATGAAACTGGCCAGGCACAGGGCCATGCACAGGAAGATTTTGTTCTTCCTCCCTTTGGTGGGAATCTGGGAATAGTGCTCCAAAATTCATGGAACTTGCTGGGAGAATGAGAGGGATTTAGTCCATCTGATAAGTTTTCAGTTATTAGGAAGAAAAATCTCACTGCTGCATTTTAGGAAGTATTTTGTTGTTGTTGTTGTTGTTTTTTTGTGTGAGAGATTTCATTTGCTGAAACAGCTGCCTAAGGGCCCAGATCTTCTACCTGTTCTCAGTTCTACAGATAAACTTAGGGCTTGGATCACTTGGGCACTGCCTTGGCTTCCTACATGTTGCTGCTCAGTTCTCTAGCAGTTGATGCTTACCCAATTCATTTTACAGTGGTCCCAACTGAGAGCTGTCCCGTGGGTTCCTCAAACACCATTATCATTAATGAGAGAAACAGAGAGCATGAGAAGCAGGAGGCCTGGCTGCTGATGGAGCTTCAGAAACTTCGGCGTCAGATTGAAGCTTCTGAGATTCAGATGGTTCAAAGAGCTCCTCTTGGGGTGGATCAAGGAGCTATGCATGACTTTTCAGTCAGAATAAAGGACTTAGAGGTAACTGTAGTTGTTTTCCTTTGAGCTTCTCTGTGCTGCAGAGCATACTGCAGTTCTGTTTATGATCAGCTATGAAAGACACACATCCTGTGCAGAAAATTCTCAGCTGGAAGCTAACCATTATGATTTGGATTAGAATTTAGCTTCCAAGTAGAAAAAGTTGACTCTTGCATTTTAGAAATCAAATTCTTCCTGGTAAGGAATACAGAAAGACTGATATCAAGTGGCTGTGGGTTCAGGTTAAGCCTCATCCAGAGTGAAGTGCCATTAAAATCCTTTTCCAAAGACTTAATTTAACCACCTACCTGTAAAATGCTGTCTGTGGGATACAGACTGGATACACAAGATTTACTATTGCTCTCCTAGTTCTCTAGATTTGTAGGAGACCATAGACAGAAGATTGGTACAAAAGGGTAACAGGTTCAGCTTCTGAGAAATTCCTGTGGGGCAACGAGGTTGCAAAGATCTCAAAAGCAGAAGTACCTTGGCATGTCAGAGCTGAGTTTTGGAGTGGAGATGCTCAAAAAGACCTATTGTGGAGGAAAAAGAAACTGCTCAGTATTGCTTGCCTCGAAGAAAGCAAGCTCAGACACTTCTTCAGTCCTCAGTCAAGCTGGTTATGTAACAGCAGACTGCTTGGATAAGGAGACCAATTCCATTTGTGCTGTAGAATGATCATTCAGCCAACAAAAAATGTGTCAACCAGGCATTCTGTTTTTCCTTAGGGTGTGCAGAATGACTCTCAAATAATGGCTGAAACACTCAATAAGCATAAGGACTTGCTGCCTAACTTCAGAGGCTGTGAGAAGTATGTGTACTTGCAATCAGAGATAAATGCCCTCTTTCAAAAACTGGAAAATATTAATGGTGTTTCTGCTGGCTACTTAGACAGGTAAGTAAATTGAGGCTATAGCAATAAATATTCACTTTCTCCCATAATTCTTAGTCCAGAAAACTGCCTTTTGTTACCAATAGTGTAAAATTACACCTTCTTCTCTGCAGATTGTGTACATGTTGATAGAAACAGACACTTATGTGAATTTATTCTCTTTTCTGGAAGACTTTAAAAAAAGCAAGTGAGAAACATGGGTATCACAGCAATTTCTTGTGTTACCTATTCTCTTTAGCCAATCATCTGCAATTAATTTAAAATATCACCGTTCCTATCCATAATGGATTTGTATTGTATCATTTATTTTAGCTTGAATGCACTGAGGTGTCTGCTCCAGGTTATTCTGCAAACAGAAGATGTGATCAGAGTTTTTGAAGTCAGACTGTCTGAAGAGGAGACTGTTCCTCTGGATCTTGATAAAGTGGAGGCTTATCGGGCTTGTCTGAAGGTGAGGGGCCAAAACCCAAGGATACAGCAAAACAAAATTCGTAGCTGCCAGCACTGATCTATTGAGCTGGGTGAAACCCTTCCAAAACCACAGGGGACAGAAATGCTGATCTTGTTGTATTTTACATACAATGTTTTTTAAATCAGGCACGGTGTTGCTGACTAGTCAAAGGAGGGGATTGTCCTGCTCTGCTTGGTTGGTGCAGCCTCCCCTTGAGTCCTGTGTGGAGTTTTGGATGTCACAAGATAAGAAACACATAAAGTTATTAAAGAGCATCTAAAGGAGGGGCACGAGAATGGTGAAGAACTTTGAGGAAGCCATATGAGGAGTGGCTTGGTCTGTTCATCCTGGAAAAGAGAAGGGTGAGGGGAGATGTCATTGCAGTTAAAACTTCCCTGTGAGGGGAAGAGGAGGGGCAGACACTGATCTCTGCTCTGTGGTGACCAGTGACAGGATCCAAGGGGAAAGCAAGGAGCTGTGTCAGGGAAGGTTTAGGTTGGATATCAGGAAAGGTTCTTCATCCAGAAGTGGGCTGAGCACTGGAACAGGCTGCCCAGGGAAGTGGTCACAGCACCAAGCCTGGCAGAGTTCAAGAAGTATTTGGACAAAACTCTCAGTCATCTGGTGTGACTCTTGGGGTGTCCTGTGCAAGGCCAGGATTTGGAGTTCGTGATCCTTGTGGGTCATTTCCAACTCAGGATATTCTGTTATCCTATGAAATTATTGAAAGGAATGTACAGGTTATTACTTCTTCCACCCTCTGGTTGTTGTTTCCCCCACAGCAAGGGCAGCTGCATGGAAGGTTTCTATAACCCATTTCTGTATACTGTTATCTGTGTTTATTTGTATGACTTGTGAATGCATATTTGAAGGCAGTACCTCCTTTCTTGCATACAGGCTTGTCAATTTCCCTTGTTGTCCTCTAGGTGTAATAGCAAGTATATTTGAGTATTATTGTGTGTCCTGATTTTGCTACAGAGTCTATGTCAAATCTTAGAGTGAAAAGTATCCAGCCTGTACAAAGGGAAATGGGAAATAACTGCTTTGCTGAGCACAAAGTTGTCTTGCAGATCCAGTCTTTTATTTGCCTTTATCTGCTGGTCCTTCTGTGCATTGAATGCATTTGGGAGAACAAGAACTCTTTCATTATTTTCTGGTCTTGCCTTTCGTAGGGAAAAAGTGCGTAGGTGGTGCAAACTTAGCACAACCCAGATACCTTTTTATCATGTTAAATGAAAGCTGCAGTTCAGTTGCTGGGAGTTGTTCTTAGCTGGTGGAAATTTGAGCTACACACACGAAAAAAACCCCAAAAACCAAAATTAAGCGTATCACTGAAGGCTGTAGCCACCCCTGTGACTGGGGGATGCGAGGCAGATCGCTGCCTGTGCTGTGTATTCTGTTTGGTGATGCTCACAATATGCGAATATATATACATAAGTGTGTGTGTGTGTATGTGAAGAAACATCTCCATGGAAGATGTCTATAAAAATGTAAATAGGAAAAAAAAATCAGTGCAGATTTTTAGATGTGTAAAAACTGGGTGTACCAGTCCTGAGGCTTGATTCCACAGCTGTTGCAAGTGCAGGAATCTCTTATACTTCAATGAAATTTTCTATTTAGCTGTTTCTGGGAAAAAGCAAGGCTCTTCTTGTGCTCTGGTAACTACTCTGCAGAGTTCTGAGAAACTGAAATGTTGACTTTAGAATATTATAGAAGAGGTCTTTGGTTTAGCAAATTACTAAGTCTAACTTTAAACACATTTTTAAGCCAAACTGTTTGCCAAAGTAGGTGTTTCACTTTGAATAGTTTCAGCTGATGTCACTATACATACCTTTCTGAGTTAGAAACATCTTTAGATTCTAACATATTGTGCATACTGTTAAATTGGTTAAACATCAGTATCTTATCACAAATAAAAGAAATGACAACATTTTGGTTTGTTTTTCTCCAGAAAATGAAAGCAGACCTAAATATGAAGAAGTCACTACTGAATACCTTGGAAAATGAGCTGCAGAGAACACTTCAGATTCACTCACAATCTTGCCAGTCATACACCCTGTATGACATGGACATTGGAAAGTACTGTGACAAAGTTACCCAGCTAATAGACCGCTGGCAGAGGGCTGATAAGCAGATAGATAACAGGTTTGTTCATGTTTTCATAGCATTTTCCATATTGCTATTGCTACCAAGATCATCTCAGCAGTGAGTCTAAAAGAACTGATGTGCACTAATCTTTGCTACCAAAAGACAAATGGTGACTTCAGGGCAAAAAGATTTGAGCAATTGTGAATAGGTTGAACATCAAAAGGAATTGTGAAAGAAGAATGCAGAAGCAGAAGAATGTAGTTAGCCATGCAAATGTCTAACCTATGTGCTAAAGAGTTGTTCCAGTTTTTTAATTATTGCAAAAATTCTTGGATTAAGTACTTCCAGTCAGCATTTTCCCCCTCAACAAAAGCAGCCATGCTTATTCCTGAACACCCTATACTCAAGGGTTAAAAAAGTAACACTAAGAATTAAGTAACAAAATCAAACCTTGAATCTGAATCTTGAACTGAAGGCATACTCTGATATTTTGCGGGGAGGGGTAGAGGTTGGGGTATGGCTTGTTTTGATTTGTTTTATTTTGTTTTTATCTGAGGACAAAATGTAGTCCTGTCTGGTTTCTGGTTGTTCAGTGAAAATTGAGAATAACAGTACTGATGTCAGCAAACTTGATTCTTATCACTGCAGTTTTACCCATCCCTCACTTTGATAGGAAGGCCCAAACTCAGCATATTACAGAGTTACTCAGAAGTGAGGTATTAAAATCCCATATTGGGTGGCTAAAAACCAGTACAATTCTCATTTATTTAAAATTTTTGTTCAGAATCTCCTTTTCAGAGCTTCCCATAGTTTTACATAAGTTTCTTTCTGTGTCTTATTTCTGAAAACTGTGTAAAGAGAGAGAAAGAGAATGCACTTTCCATTTTGACAAGTTTTCCCTTTTTTTTCCTAGATCATGGGATTTAGAAAGGCAGATCAAACAGCTGAAAACCTACCGAGATCTCTACCAGGCTCTGTGCAAGTGGATCTGTGATGCCAAGCGCCGGCAGGATTCTATTGAGTCCGTGAAGCTGTGTGATTCCAACACTATCATGAGATACCTACATGATCAGAAGGTGTGCAGCACCTGAATGAGTTGCCTTCAGTTATCTGGATTTTAAATTGTTTTGCTATGCAGAAAATATCCGTGTCAGCGCAGTCTGCAATACAGTGGCCTGCTTTGAATTACAAAGTATGCAAGCTACCAGAAAACACCACATATGTAGAAGGCAGGAGGGAGGAAATATTATTGTCCTCATTACTTTCTGTCAGCACTGCAACAGATTATAAACAAGACTATGTTTGGCTCCTACACATTCACTGACACTTTTACACATCAGCTTTGAATTAATTCAAGGGACTGCAAGACGGTGCAACTTATGGGACAAATTACAGTACAAAAATAAAAATCAAGTAAATACATCTAAGCTAAAGTCAAGGCCTTCCCAGCTCTGGGAGTTTTTCAGTTGCTGGGTGTTCTCTCTGAGAACAACCTTCTCATGCCCAGAGGGCTTGCTGTTGTAAAAACTACCCAGGTATTGGTCATTTCAGGTCTCAGCCTCAGGGGCTGCAGTAGTCTCCTGCTGCAGGTGCTTTCTGATGGAGGCAGCATGTACAGGAGGAAATAGTGGTAAATCTTGCAGCAGTGTTTCACGGCTCACTTTTCTCTTGACAGAACTTGCACAGTGAAATCTGTGGGAAGCGAGACAAAGTTGAGGAGCTTCTCAAGCATGCAGATCAGTGCTCAGCTGCAATTAAGGTACTTGGATCTCAGCATTTTTGTGGGGTGTGGTTTTTCATGGTCAGGCACATCCCATTGTCTCTGCTCTGCTGACGAGTGAAAAGTCAACTCCCTGATGTGTGTGTACAGAAATTGCTGGGGTAAAGTACTTCTGAGAACAAAACACAATGAAAGCAATTTGTGTACTTGCCACCTGAAGACTATGGGAACATGCAGCAGATACCAGTGAGAGCTTCTCTTCAGGTGAATCAAAGCCTCCTTCTACCCAGACCACACTTTCCAGTTCACATGTTAAAAAGCATAAGAAAGTAAAGAACAGATTGGTTCTTTACAAATTAGATCTGATTAGCATCTGATCTAGGAGGCAAGACAAATGCAGATTAGCAGGAGGAATGGTGTGCAATAGCCATGGAAACCAACAAGATACAGAGGGAATGGTTTCATGGTCCTTGCATTTTTATGTCACCTTTATATCCGTGCTTTCTCCAGCTCAATCTGACTCTCTGGGACAAGGATTTTGCTATATATGTGACATGGCACATATGATACAAAAGAGATGCAGAGACTGTTATTTCTGATGAAGTTTTGGTGGATAACAGAACTTAAATCAGTTACTCCCACGAATCTGTTTCATCTCCATGTAGCACTCAACTGACAGAAAAAGTTGTCTTCTTTTTATAAAATGATGTCCCTCTTTCTCCTTTGTCATTCTCCTCCATGAATCTCCACAGGGGTACTTGAACTGATGAGCTTCTGTTTATGACAGACCATCATCTGTACATGGTCAGAAACATAAACAAGGGAAAAATGTAGCTTTTCATTAGGAACACAAAACTAAAAAGCCCCAAAACCTTGCATTTGCTGAAATAGATTCCCTGAGAATTTTTTGGCAGTTTGTAAATGGGTCTTGCTTTTCTTCTTGTTTTTCAGGATTATGAACTACAGGTTGCTTCCTACAGTTCGGGATTAGAAACACTGCTCAACATACCAATCAAGAAGAGTGTGGTTCAGTCTCCTGCAGTGCTGATTCTGCAAGAGGTATCTTTCTTTCCTCCCCTCCAATATTTTGAATAAATTTGTTTGTCTGGGCTGTGTGAGCCCTTGTGAGTCATACCCAGCTGTATTCTAATACTTAGCACTGTCACTGGTGATGTGCACTAAGCACGTAAGCACAAGGAATTAGTGCAGAGTAGTCACTGGGCTGTAAAATCAGACCTGGGCTTGTTCAGACAGTAGATTAGCCCTCAGGAATTTGCTTCATTCCTATGCAGTGTCCATTGCATACATACTATGAGAAAGGTAGATTTGTGCCCCAAATGGCTTAGTCACTTTCAGCCTGGGAATTAACTGCTATTAAAAATTTTACTTGTGACTGTCAGACAGGAAGAGCATGATGAACCAGGGGATGAAGGCTTGAATTTAATATCACAGCAGCAATGGGGGGCAAACAATGTTGAAAAACCAAAAAAGGTGTGGATTTTTCACAAGGAAGAATTTACACTTTTGGTGTCCTCAGAAAGCTGTGTGAACTTGTGAAGAGGAGAATCTGCTTTTTACTTTGTCAAGTGATGTGTTTGCTCAAGTAGGTTGGAATCCTTTAAATGGTCTGGACATAGGTATGTTCATGTCTAACTCTAGTACAAGCTGCTAACATTTCTGTTTCTTTTCAAGGCTAATGAGGCTCAGTCCCGCTATATAGAGCTTCTTACAAGATCAGGAGATTATTACAGATTCTTGAGTGAAATGTTAAAGAGCATGGAGGATTTGAAGGTATTCTAACTCTTTTATTTTCTTTAGCTTTCATTTTTATCACAGATAGAAAACTATCACTGATCAGAGGCAGAATTTACAGTGTAAAATAGCTCACAAAACTATATTGAGAATCTAGAGGTGTCCTACAAAGGAGGCATATTAGCAGTGTCATGCATCTTTTGTGAGAAAGTACAGTATTTTACAAAGTGACCTTCAAAGTCATGTGTAGAGTGAGGTAGAGAAATGGTCTTCTTGGTAAATAAGGATGTGCTTATCAAGGCACACGAGCAATCCTTCCCTGCCCACCCCAGTCTTGACCTCAGTGAGAGCACAGCTACCTCAGTGCTGAAAACTTGCTCCTCATGATTAAGGGCACCTAATTTCCAACTATATTCTAAAGTATTTCAAAAGAAGCAACTCCTGATTTGATACAGCTCAGTGAAACAGAGGGGCCCATTTAAGAAGTTGCATATATGGTATGTGATTTTCACCTGTTTGAAAATTGGGGAGGTTCTAAAGATGACTATTTCGTACTTCACTAGTGAACTTCTACTACACCACATTTTACTATCAGTAATGCACCTCCCTCCTCTTATCAAGTATCTTTTCCCCTCTGAAAGTCATTATATGCTGATTTCTGAAAAAGGTTTTACTCTGAACAAATAAAGATTCCAGAATTTGTCTTGATGACATTAAATAAAAAAGGGGAGTTTAGCTCTCACTGAAGCAACAAAAAAAAATTTATTAATAAGTTGTCAGTGTTGTAAATATATATTGTATTGCATGTGATGATTTTGAAAATGTTGTCACAAGTATTTATGGGAGTTTTTCTGTTTGTTTGTTTTTCTGCTATCATATTGCAGATGAAAAACACCAAAATTGAACTCCTGGAAGAAGAACTCAGGCTTGCTAGGGATTCAAATTCAGAGACTAGCAACAAACATAAATTCCTGGAGCAAAATCTGCAGAAGTACCAGATGGACATTTCTCAGCTCAAGGCAAAGCTGATGAGTTTGGAAGAAATGAAAAGACAAGCTGAAATGGATGGAAATTCTGCTAAGCAAAACTTAGACAAATGCTATGCCCAAATAAAGGATCTAAATGACAGAATAACCAGGTTGACTTATGAGACTGAAGATGAGAAAAGGAAAAGGAAGTTGCTGGAGGATAGATATGAGCAGCAGAAGAATGACTATGACCAACTGCAAAAAACAAGACAAAATGAGAAAGACAGCCTTGGTTGGCAAAAGTTAGAGTCTGAGAAGGTCATCAAGGAGAAGGAGTACGAGATAGAAAGATTAAGGGTTCTTCTTCAGGACGAAGGCACACGGAAGAGGGAGTATGAAAATGAGCTGGCTAAGGTAAGAAACCAGTTTAGTGAGGAGATGAGTAATTTAAAGAACAAGTATGAAACAGAAATTAATATTAAGAAGACAACAATCCAGCAGATAGCTGCACAAAAAGATGATGATGCAAAAGGTCTCAGAGCCCAGGTTGACAGACTGACAAGAGAGAACAGAGACCTTAAGGATGAGATTGTGAGGCTGAACGATGCCATTCTGCAAACAACAGACCAGCGGCGGAGGGCAGAAGAAGATGCTCTCCAGCAGAAGGCTTGCAGTTCTGAGGTGTCACAGCAGAAGCACCAGTTAGAGCTGGAGCTGAAACAGGTCATTCAGCTTCGTGGGGAAGACAATTCAAGGTATAAGCAGGCTCTTGAGGAGGCTGCCTCAACTATTCAGGATAAAACTAAGGAGCTGGAAAGGCTAAAGCTTCAGCTTCAGGAAGAGGCTAAAAGCCGATGGGAACTTGAGAATGAATTGGCTAAGGTAAGAAACAGTTATGATGAGGAAATTATTAGTTTAAAGAACAAATATGAAACTGAGATTAATATCACAAAGAACACAATTCACCAGGTCACCATGCAAAAGGAAGAGGAGACAAATAATTATAGAACACAGCTTGATAATGCCATGAGAGAAAATAGGAATTTGTGTGAGGAAATTAGGAGACTGAAGAACACAATAAGTCAGACAACAGACAATCTACGGAAAATAGAAGAGAATGCTCAGCAGCAGAAGGCAGCTGGCTCAGAGCTTTCTCAGAAGAAACAGCAGCTGGAGATTGAGCTAAAACAAGTTATTCAGAGGCACTCTGATGAAAGCATGCGGTACAAACAGTCACTTGATGATGCTTCTAAGACTATTAAGGAAAGAAACAAAGAGATTGAAAGGCTGAGAAAGTTGTTGGATGTAGAAACAAGTCAGAGGAAAGAAGTGGAGGATGAGAACAGTCAGTTGAAGAGAGTCCAGTTTGACCTGCAGAAAGCAAACACGAGTGCAACTGAGACAATTAACAAGCTGAGGATCCAAGAGCAGGAACTGGCCAGACTGAAAATTGACTATGAAAGAGTTTCACAAGAGAAAAAAGGCAGGGATCAAGAAAGCGCAAAGTTCCAGAGCACTGTAAAAGACTTGCAGATCCAGAAACATAAGCTGGAGGAGGAACTTTGCAGACAGAACAAAAATTTAATGGAGGAGACATCCAGGAGGAAAAAACTGGAGGAGGAAATAGAAGGCATGAGGAGATCTCTAAGAGACCAATCGGTTAAAATAACTAATCTCACACAGCAGATAGAGGAAGTATCTATTGTAAAGAAGAGGAATGAAGATGATCTCAGACACCAAAGAGAAGTATTAGATGGTCATGTGAGAGAGAAGCAAAGATACATGGAAGAGTTAAGAAAATACACATCTGATATTGAGACTTTACGTCGTCAGTTGGTCCAAGAGCAGGAGCAACTAAAACAGGCTCACCTGCGATATGAGCACTTACAGAAAACCTCTGAGGAAAAAAGCAAAGCCTTGAATGAGTGCAAAATAGAAATTGAAAGGCTTCAGTCTCTCACCGAGAACCTTACCAAGGAACACTTGTTACTGGAGGAGGAGCTGCGAAATGTTAGATTGGAGTACGATGACCTCAGAATGGTCAGAAATGAAGTTGATGAGAAAAATACCACCATTGCTGAACTAAAGAATCAGCTTCAGATGAGCAGCAAGCAAACCCTGGAACTTCAGGGGTTGATTAATGATTTACAGAAAGAAAGGGAAAAGTTGAGACAGGAAATTGAAAAATTCCAAAAGCAAGCTCTAGAGGTATTCACACATATTTTGATCCCAGCTTTACTGTTTCTCAAATATATAATTAATTGCAGTGTCAATTTGAACAAATTAATTCACCCTTTGCTGTTTGAAGTCACTGTACTTGTGACTAACATCCCCTTTATGATCCTTGGTTAAGTTTTAAATAGAAATGGCAGGATTTGGCCACTTCCTCAGCCTCTTTACTCCCTGGGAGCTGTTCTAGGGAGCCATAAGCTCTCATCACCTAGGAGAACCTTGTCCTCAGGCCTTGCCCCAGAAGAAATCAGTGTTCTGCACCACTGCCCAGCAAACCATCCTAGGGAAAAATGAGAGTGCTTGGAGTACCACTGGGCTTTATCAGTTCCCTGCTGGCTGTGTGCTTTGCAGGCTGTTTCAGCCAGGATGGGTTAAGCTGTCCTTTGAGGCTGACTTGAGAGCTGTCACAAAGTAAACTGGCTAGAAACCCCAGAACCAACAAGATGTCAAGGTGCTGATTAGCTGGGTAAGATGTTGACTCCAAGCGAGGATTAAAAGTCATATTGTCTGCTGTACCTAAGGTACTAAAAGCCTACCTTTCATAGACTGTTTTGGGGATTTGTGTTCCGAAATCACTAAGGCCATTTGCAAATTTTACTATTGGCCTTTATTTCTTAAACTTTAGGTGACAATTAAAACAAGTTAAAGAAAAGATTTTTTAATATTTTGTTCTTCTCCCTGCTTTTTTGTACAAAGAGCTACTCTTTAAATATATACAAGTGAGCACTTGTGAAAATGTTTTTTCCTAGACTTGTCCCTTGTGTTTCTTTTCTCATTTCCTTTATTCAGTTTTTCTTTCCTTTATTCTAAAAATCCTATCACTGATTTTTAAAAAATACTAACATTTAGGATTATATAACACCTGTGCATATATATATATATATGCACATATATATATATGCATGTAATAGAAGTAGATAAACTTGTATTCAGTTTAATATGGACTGCATACAGACGTGCATGCTTGTGGGTGTTTGTGCATGTGCATATATGAAGACACTGCATGAATTAAAATGGAAGGCAATGCAGGTAAAATTGTTTAGAGTGACATGTGAAACTAACAGGAAAGCAAAAATTGAGTCATATATTCCCTTTTTATCCATATATGACCAGTCCTTAGCTGATGCAAATTCCCCTGGATTAGTAGGACTGCCAGGACATCTGCTGAGCATCAGGCTATTCATGAGTCTTAAATGCTCTCTGTATTTGTCAGTGTACTGTGAGAAGTATCAAAAAGTTACAGAGAACTAAATCAGCTGAAGATCGAGGCTGTGGGTAACAGAATGAAATCTCTTTAGTCTCTGGCAGTACTGGAGACGCTGTAAGTGAAGGGATAATGTGCCTTCTCTGGTTTATGTGTGTCCATAATCTTGGGTAAGGCACTGCTGTGACTGGAATGTTTTCCAGTGGGACCTTGATGCAGGTTAATGACAGGCTGGAGAGCACTCTAGGCAGAGGGCATAACTCTAACCAGCACAAACTCTAACCATCCTTTCTTGGTTTATTTCTCCTCCACAATTGTAGGCATCCAGTAGGATTCAAGAATCCAAAAATCAGTATAGTCACATTATGCAAGAAAGAGAAACCCTGCTGATAAAAATGAGTGCTTTGGAGCAAGACAAAGCCAGGCTGCAGAGATTAGAAGAGGAGCTGAACCGTTTGAAAGTTACCCTGGAATCAGAATCACGTTTGAAGCAACGCCTGGAAAGTGAGAAGCAACAAATTCTGAATGACCTCAATCAGTGGAAGAGCCAGCACTCCCGAACAGAGGAATCCATAAGGAAGATCCAGTGTGAGAGGGAGAAGAGCGAGAGGGAGAAGAACAGCCTGAGGAGTGAGATTGAAAGGCTGCAGATGGAAATCAAACGGATTGAGGAGAGATACCGGTGCAGACTGGAAGAGACAGCTGTCAAAAACCAGTCAGAGCTGGAGTCAGAGCGTCTCAGGTTGCAAAGAGAGATTGAGAAGCTCAAGCAGCGCCCATATGGGGCTCACAGATCTACGCAGACCGAGGAAGACTTCTGTATTGATGCCTCCAAGCTGGTGTTCAGTGGGCTGCGGAAGAAGATCACAGCCATGCAGCTGTATGAGTGTCAGCTGATAGACAAACTCACACTGGATAAACTGCTGAAGGGGCAGAGGTCGGTGGAAGAGGTCACGGCTGACATTGAACCCTACCTCAAAGGGGCAGGTGCTATTGCAGGGGTATCCCTTTCTCCCAGGCAGAAGTACTCTTTTGTTGAGGCCAAACGGAATCAGCTGCTTACAGCAGAGAATGCAGTCCTGCTCCTAGAAGCCCAGGCAGCAACAGGAGGTGTGATAGACCCACATCGAAATGAGATATTAACAGTGGACAGTGCTATTGCCAGAGATCTGATCGACTTTGATGATAGAGAGCAGATCTATACAGCAGAGAAAGCTATTACTGGATTTAAGGATCCTTTCTCAGGCAAAACCGTGCCGGTGTCTGAAGCCATCAAGAAAAACTTGGTTGACAGAGAAACCGGGATTCGTCTGCTTGAAGCCCAGCTGGCTGTAGGAGGGATTGTTGATCCTGTCAACAGTGTTTTCTTACCCAAAGAGATAGCTTTATCTCGTGGGTTGATTGACAAAGACCTGTACAGGATGCTAAACAACTGCCAAGGCAGCACAAAGAACTTCATTGATCCCACCACCAAAAAGGCAGTCACTTACATGCAGCTGAAGGAAAAATGCAGGATTGAACCACACACTGGTCTGCTTCTCCTTCCAGTGCAGAAGAGGAGCATGTCGTTCCAAGGGATCAGGCAGCCTGTCTCAGCAGATGCACTGCTTGAGGCTGGAATCATTAAGGAATCAACAAGGAATGACTTGGAAAGAGGTGCAATTACAGTGGAAGAAGTGAGTGAGAGAATTATTGATTTCCTTCAAGGCTCTAGCTGTATTGCTGGTATCTACAATGAAGCTACTAAAGAGAAACTTGGCATTTACCAGGCTATGAAAATAGGTTTGGTTAGGCCAGGGACAGCCCTTGAACTCCTAGAAGCCCAGGCAGCCACAGGGTTCATAGTGGATCCTGTCAGCAACGTGAGGCTCCCTGTTGAGGAAGCTTACAAAAGAGGCCTTGTTGGAATCGAATTTAAAGAGAAACTTCTCTCTGCTGAAAGAGCTGTCACTGGGTACAAAGACCCGGAAACTGGAAACATCATTTCTCTGTTCCAAGCAATGAACAAAGAGCTCATAGAGAGAGGCCATGGCATTCGTCTGCTGGAGGCCCAGATCGCTACTGGAGGGATCATTGACCCCAAAGAGAGCTACCGCTTGCCAGTAGAGACGGCCTACAAGCGTGGCTACTTCAATGAGGAGCTCAATCAGATCCTGAGTGATCCAAGTGATGACACCAAAGGGTTCTTTGATCCCAACACAGAGGAAAACTTGACCTACTTGCAGCTGAAAGAAAGGTGCATAAAGGATGATGCAACAGGGCTCTGCCTGCTGCCCCTGAGAGAGAAGAAGAAGGTGGTGCACACCTCACAGAAGAACACCCTTAGGAAGCGCAGGGTGGTCATTGTAGATCCAGAAACGAACCGGGAGATGTCCGTTCAGGAGGCGTACAGCAAAGGCCTCATAGATTATGACACCTACACGGAACTAGCTGAACAGGAGTGTGAGTGGGAAGAAATAACTATCACAGGATCGGATGGCAGCAGTAGAGTAGTCCTCGTTGACAGAAAAACAGGTAGCCAGTACGACATCCAAGATGCCATCGATAAAGGCCTGGTGGAGAGGAAGTTTTTTGACCAGTACCGTTCTGGCAGCCTGAGCCTGACCCAGTTTGCAGACATGATTTCCTGCCGTAATGGCACTGACGAGGTGTTCCGGCACGAGTCAGTGACTCGGTCTCCCACCGTGCTGAGTGTCAGGAGTTCTTCTTCAGTGATCAGGAGCGGTTCTTTCTCAGAGACCCCAGATGAGTGCAGTCCCATTGCAGCCATATTTGACACTGAAAACTTGGAGAAAATCTCCATTTCAGAAGCTATACAGCGGGGCATTGTGGATAGCATCACTGGGCAGCGCTTACTGGAAGCCCAGGCCTGCACAGGTGGCATCATTTGCCCTACCACTGGCCAGAGGCTTTCCCTTCAGGAAGCCACCAGCCAAGGCATCATTGATCAGGATATGGCCACACGTCTCAAACCAGCCCAGAAGGCCTTCATAGGGTTCGAAGGCATAAAGGGCGGACGCAAGAGGATGTCAGCAGCTGAAGCAGTGAAGGAAAAATGGCTGCCTTATGAGGCTGGGCAGCGGTTCCTGGAATTCCAGTACCTCACTGGAGGTCTTGTGGACCCAGAAGTGCGTGGAAGAATAACTACTGAAGAAGCCATTAGGAATGGATTGATTGATGGTCGCGCTGCCCAGAAATTACAAGACACCAACAGCTATCCCAAAATTCTGACCTGCCCCAAGACCAAGCTGAAAATATCCTACAAAGATGCAATGAATCGGTCAATGGTGGAAGACATCACTGGGCTCAAGCTGTTGGAAGCAGCCTCTGTTTCCTCTAAAGGCATATCCAGTCCCTACAATGTCTCCTCGGCACCCGGCTCTCGCTCTGGCT
This sequence comes from Chaetops frenatus, assembly GCA_013400775.1. Lineage (NCBI taxonomy): Eukaryota > Metazoa > Chordata > Aves > Passeriformes > Picathartidae > Chaetops > Chaetops frenatus. The sequence continues at coordinate 283,505 of VZTR01021054.1, read as the reverse complement.
CGCGCTCTGGCTCGCGTTCAGGCTCACGCAGTGGGTCTAGGAGAGGAAGCTTTGATGCCTCATCAAGCTCTTCATATTCTTACTCATACTCAGCCTTCAGCAGTGGGTCTATTGGGCGCTAATAACAAGTGTGGGAATGTGTCTGCATTTTATTATCGTTTAGATTATCCTATATTCTGCTTACTAAAAAAAAGAAAACCACCAACTAAGTAACTCAAAGCAAAGCCTTGAAGTCTTTTCTGTGTGTGTTACACTTCTCTTCTGAAAAAGCTGTAAAATGCTTGAATGCAAACTTACAGAATATAGATTAGGGAATGCAAAAGTAATATTTGTGAATTTTGAGTTTCGGTTCCCTTTTCCTTTAGTCTTTGGATTTTAATAGGTCTCTGTATATTTTAAATACTGTGTCATGTGCCTTCTCCTGTTATCCATAACTATCAACCTATATGGTGATAATTGAGGTTTGAAAGTCTTGCAGTAGTTAAAGTTTTTTCCACGTAGACCTTTTTCGATTTGCTATTATGAAAAAATAAAGTTATTAACAATATGGACAGAAAATGCCCCTAATAATGGTTTTGAATCTATACCATAAACATGAAACTGTCTTTCAGATGCTCTACTTCTTTATATTTTGCTAGCCATTTTCTGAAGTATAACTTGGTGGATGTAAAGGGCTATTATTAGGCTGGGCTTTTATTTTACTGTTAACCCAAATACATTTTCTACTGTTTTGCTTGATTTCCCTGTAACAAAGAAAATAAAAAAAAATTCCAACTGTACCATGTGAGCTATTCTGGACAATAAACTTCTGAAGTTTTAAAGTATTTAGTGTGTATTTAATAACTTTATCTGTGGATGTTCTTGGAGGTGCAAGTTAGAGAAAGAACAATTTTTAAAAGTAGCAGACATCAGCTTTGTTGTAAGAAGTGTACAGGCACATTACATTTCGTGATGCTGAGCCATCACTTTTATGAATGAGGACTTCTGATTCTGATTTTTGAGTAGGAAAATGAAGATAGCACCGATGATGGAAGCTATGCCCCAGAAGCAGAATTCCTGTTTGCACACTTATTTATAGAGTTGATGATGATAATAGGAAGCATATTTCTTCTGCTTGTGATCCAGCTCATTGTCTCTGCAGCCACAAGATACCGAGTCAGATTCTCCCTTACACATCCACGTAGCTTTGGACAATGAGCAGAACAAAAAATGAGCTGGCTTAGCTGGCCAGTACAGTGGCACAGGAACATCTTTCAAAACCTGAATAACTGCCTTCTGTAACATCCTTCTGCCTCTTCTGCTGCCTCCTGAAAGCCTAGGTTGAGAAAACTACAGTAGTGCATCAGTGCTTGCATGATGTCTTGCTGTCATCACTTTTATGTAGGCTGCTGACAGCCTGCTGAGTCCTTTTAACTGAACAGAGAAATCAGAGCAGGACTAAATGACCTCAGTATTAGAGAACACAAGAGCGATTTGAAACCACTGCAGCTCTAATTATTATTCATTAGCCAACACAGAAGATGACTTGTATACATGGCGGCTGTCCTGTCCTCTGCCCTGTGGCATACAGTGCAGATACCTCTGGATAGGCACGATGTTCTCAGCAGAGTGATTGATCAGTTACAGGAACTTAGAATGGTTTTATACAACTGCTTCAATGACATGCTATGGTTTTATACAGTGCTTTAGTGACAAAACTGTTAGTATAATTTGACAGTAGCTGAAATAAACATACTTCCTTTTCAGCCATGTATCATGTAGGCACCCTGCTACTCTTTGAGTTTTAGTGGTTATATATAGAAAAAAGATGGTGGGCATAAATGCCAGTCACTGTTAACAGTGCTCCCTAATTTTTTGGTAGAATGTTCCTTTTCTGCAGTAAGAAATAGCATGGGTTCTGATCCTTCTGTCTCTGGATAAAGTTTACCCTCTAGTCTGAGAAGCATTTCCAGTGTTTCCTGAAGATGAGTGCTGTGTATGAAATCTCTGCCATGAATAAAGTATCTTCAGGTACAGGACCAAGAAATTAATGGGATTTGTACAAGTCAGTGTTGGAGACCTCCACAGAAAGTAAGTGAGAAAGTGCTTCCTGTCTACTAGGGAATCCTCACAGCTTTGGAGATTTCTCTCTGAGGCCGAGTGTATTAGCTGTACCACAGAGGAAAAGTCAATGTCTGAAAGGCTTTCTGACTGCTAGGGAGAAACAACTGCTAAAGAATTAAGTCACTCCTTTATTTAGTCCCCGACTTCTTCTGTAGCTTTACATGACTGTGGGGTTCCTGAGGTCTACCGTAAGAGTAAAGCTGACCATTACTAAAGGGAAGTTCACTGTTGGGTGCACGCACCCCTGCAGTTAGCATGGGCTGAGAAATCCTGCACACTCCACAGAAGACTGGGCTTATGATTTTTTTCCAAGGCACTCCTGGCATCTCCATTCCATTGTTTAAAGCTCCATCTCTGCATACTTCCTTTCTTACTGCTCAGTCAACATTTTCTCCTCTCCCAGTGACTGAAATAGGAGATAATAATATCACAGAAATTATGGTGACAGTGTTTTCTCCTTGCTTACGCTCCAGCAGCAGCTGCTGGTGTGGTGTTAGTGGTGGCTTTATTTGGCCACAGGTGTGTGAGACCCAGGTGCCCAAGGCCTGAGTAGCAGCTGGGCCAGAATAGGCAGCAGGTGGTGCAGGACATTGCTAATGTGGGATGCTAAAGAGATAAATCAAGAGTTTTCCTCCACTATCAAAAGGTGCTGAGGAAAAAGGTTTGGAAGAATCTCTTTTCCATTTGCAACCCTGTGGGGAAGCCAGCTGACAGAGGTGTGACAGGTAAGCACACCCAGTGGGGCAAAGTGGAGACTGTCTGCAGCAGTGCTCAGCATTTCTGGGCTAGAAGAGCCTTGCTTGGGGGTTGAAGAGTAGACAGGCTGTGGTTTTTTGTAGTGGGATGTAGCAGGAGCACAGGCATGAGTTGGGGGCTGCTGTGGTGTATTTGGGGCAGAATGTTTGTAAGATATGTAGCTTTTTTGCACCAAAAGTGGAATGAACTATATTTATGCATTTTAAAAAGCAAAACTGGCAACTTTGGATGATCTCTGCTGCTGAGACAGTAACTCCTTGATATTGAAAAGCCTGAGTGTACCTGTTGGTTCAGCCTGTAGCTGTGAGCACTTCCCTGTTAGGAGAAATGCTGAGCTGGATGTACTCATTAGCAGCCTCATGCTTTCCAGCCACTCCTCTGATTTTGCTGCCTCTTGATTCCTCCTTGTGCCTCGGGGTAGGTGATTTCCATCCTGTTCAATGGCAAATGTGTGCCCCGTGTGCTGACTTGGCTGTGGTGGCTGGGGAGGGCTCCCCTTAGCAGGCTCAACTCTTCAGAGGATGGGTCTTTGCTCTGAGCAGGATAGCAATTCATTAATGAGGACTTTATTGAATGATCTACTGGTCTGTATGTTGTGAATTCACTGTCCTTCGTTTTGAGACTGGGAAATGACTGCTGGTTAGGGCCCAAAGTGTATAATGCACCATATGGTTTGCACAACACAGAGTTTTGTCTGTCTTAGGCTATTTGGAAATGTGCACTGCCATGGTTAATTAATAGTCCAGCCTGATGAATATGGAAGAGGGGTGGGGAGATTTACAGAATAGCAACGATATGACAGTACAACAATGCTTAAATTACAAGTAAATTGTAAGTATTTAGGCAGAAGGTGTATTTTGGTTCGAGTTTGTTCCAATTTTTACACATTTTTATAATATAAATCTAGAAGAATCTTTTACTTTGCTGGAGTTTCTGTGACCCTCGGCTGTTCTGAGATGAGCGGAATTTATGTGTTGTGTAATGCTCTCAGAATAATGCTACACTCAAAAATACTTTTTTTACATGCCCCAAAAGTATGAGACTAATTCCTGCTACTTGTACCAGGAGTGACTCTGTGAGGCAGAGTGAAACTGTACTAGGTGTGAAATGTGAGGTTAAATGAGTACTGACATTCCAGCACAGCTAAAACAGTAAATACATACAATCTGCTGCTGCTGAGTACCGTTATTTGATTACAAATAAGCCCCATACTGCATACAAAGTTTTCCACTCCTAAGACATTGTATTTAGTGGCTGAATTGATGGTAAAGAGAAGAAAAAAGTATTCCTTAAGAGGTGGCTGTCATTCAGCATGAACATTACCTCCAAGACCATGGCATCTGTCTAAGTCGGAGACCTCTACTCAAAATGCCCTTTTACCTCTTACAGCCTTTGTGTCTTCCTGGACACAAAATAAGAGGAGAAGCACATCTGGCCACAACTCTTCTTTGTGAATTGACCCTGGGGGCTTTTAGATTCCTACCTGCTTTCCCAACTGTTTCTTTCACTCCAAAAAATCCCTTAGGTCCTCTGGGGCCAAGCTCGCCATTAAGTCTAGGCAGATCAGGCTTCTCTTTTTTAAAATATTGCAACTATTTAATTTTTTTTTTTAATTAGGCCAGGAGTAATGCGGTTGTTCTATTTTTTTTTTTTTCTCTTATGAAAGCAAAGTACTGGAAAGTTTTTTACAAGAAGCCAAAGGTAGAACTGGGATAGTGCTTGGTGTCTTGGCTGAACTAAGAAGTTTAAAAACATAATCCAATGTTTATTTTTCATATGGTTTTATTTTTAAAGCTTTATTATTAAATTCAGTTCCATTTTAAAATGTTGTTATAAATATTTACATTTAGGAAATATCAGGAAAATCTTTAAACATTTTTGTATCTGTAAATCTGTTCACAGTACTTAGCACATGTTTCAAAATAGTTATAATTCATCTAGCATTGACAGTTTTTCTGGCAAATTATCTGGGAGGGTGTGTATGGAGGAAAGTAGGAGGAATGTACTTATCTTCAGCCTGGAAACTTTAGAACCTCCATTTCTTTCAGGTTGCTATTAGAGATTACAATCTAATGTTGCCAAATTTATTCAGCTTGTCTGTGGACCCTCTGGTATGCAAGCTGGAGGAGGAAGGGGATGAGTCCCAGCATTGTTAGATACATTTGACAAGATTGACCTTTGCAGATGACTTGGGTCTAGTAAGTGAATCTTGGGATGGAATTCCAATTTTTCACTGAAATTTTATAGGTCTGTGGTGATCTGACAGACCTCAAAACACAGGGGGACAAGTGCCACAGCTTTACATCCAGCCTGCAAAGGACTCCTATGTGAAAAATGGATGTCTGCTGTGGGCAGTAAATGGCACATCCCTCAATGTGATTGATCCAGATAGCTCCAGAAAAATACCTAGGTATACCTATATATAGACCCAATGGGTTGGAATATCTAAGCTGCCTCTAGTAGAAAAACAGAACAGGAGGTTAAAACAGATTGGGCAGGCTCTACTGAAGCCATTTGACAAAGCGGGCATCTTGAAGGGATGCACTATCCCATGACTGATGTACTTGGCAGACCAAGCTAATGGGAAAGCCAGGTACCTACAAACCCTAGATTTGGCAATTTGAGGGGTCAGGGATTGGTTACCCTTACGTAGCTGTGGTGCCGTGCTGTATTCCAGTATTTGGGATGAACTTCTGGGTATTGCCACACCTTCTGGAGTGATTCCTAGTGTTCAGGTCCCAAGTCTGCACCAAATTGCTCAGTTGTTGGATGACATCACAGGATTGGTCATCTGGTAGACATAGAGAAAGAGTTTGAACAACTATGGCTTTTGGCAGGTGGTGATTAAGAGAAAATTCCATCTATTGGGGACCCCAGAGCAATCATGGTGATCTTGGAATTTGTGGGTGGTGAGGATCTAGTCATGGGATGGGAGATATCTTCACCAAAGCTCATTTTTCCAAGGCCTTGAGACTGGCAAATGTAGGAATTTTTGGATGGGAACAAGTTGCTCATGTTACACACACACACACGCAGGGCTGTGTGATTGTGAGTTTTGGAAAAGGATAAAATTAGTGACAACTAGATTGAGCATTATTGGGGCATTTCTCTCAGAAAGCTCATCACAGCGTTACAAGTAAGTTACCCCACATTTCTGTCAAGGCGTAGGGAGGGCACTCAAGAACTGTTGGCGTTCTTGAGTAGAGAGGGAGACTTGCTCACATATTAGTGGGTATTGCCCTTCTGTTCAAGATGGAAGGGTAAAGAGGCACAACCAGTTATGGGAACTATCGGCAGAGGAAGCTAAAGAATGGCTAATGTCTCAGGAGTCACTTTTAAAAGACCATAGAAATTAATCATATAAATTAATTATATAAACATAAACTTTAATTATATAAACATGACCTGCCAAGGCAGGTCAGGCCTTTCTGGAGGACATAACTGTTAGATGTGAGAGTAAACCATCACCACTTGCTGATACAGTGGCTGAGAATTCTACATCTGGAGGAGCAAGTCCAGGAGGTGGCAAATGCCAGTAATATAAAACTCATTTGATTTCTTATAGGTACATGTGAGAAGTGCTATGAGGGCAATTACAGGCTACTAGCTGAATTAGTACTCTCAAGTTCCCAGCGAAGATTACCCACTGTTATTTAAATCAGGCTCTATTTACATCTGTGGATATTTTACTTATTGTCACAAGTCAAGCAAGAACTATTCTCAGTTCTCTTTTAACCAGAAATTAGACCTGTTCCAGAGGATATGGAAATAGTAGGCAGTGTCTCGAGTTCTCCACTAATGTTCACAGAGGCTGCATAAAAGGTCAGTTATACATTTGCTTGATTTTACTAGGCATTAATAGTGCATTACTTTTCTTTTGTTATTTTTACATATACTCAGTGAGAGGTTTGTAAGTTTGCCTTCCACCCCTACCCCCTACTCCCCTGCATGACACTGGTTTATCCTTCTTCTAAAGGTCATTTTTTGAGCAGTTTTTCTGAGATTTTCCTGCTTTACAGTCCTTTAATTTTAGTAATTGAAATATCTGTATTTTAAAGTCAAATTCAGACTTGGATCTTGAACTCTCTCAAAGTTTTGGTGAGCAGGTCTCCAGAAATATTTGTGAAGATCTTTCTTCCCTCCACCCTGCTTCTGGAAACAAAAGTGGCTCCTACAAGTGAGGCTTTCCCCTTCTGCTGACAACCGTGGAAACACCTTCTGTTAATAATTCTCATCACACCTTGTTGAGATCTGAGTGTTGCACAGTGCCATGTTCATCCAGGGATAAGTAGGACTCTGCTTGTAGCAGGCACATGATGCTTCCCTTTGTCCCAGCCACACCCCAGATATCCACATAATTCACAGGAAGATTGTTGTTGTGTGTTTCCCTGAGAAGGTGCTGTTAGGCTCTAGCATCAGGGCATTTTCCTGCCCTCTGCCAGCTTTCCTCCAGGCTTGGCTTTCCTGCTGGGCTTTGCAGCAAACTGGAAATGGTATTTGAAGAAGTAAAAAAAAAATTTAAAGGACTGCTTCCTACTATGTTGGCACATGACAGATGCACTGTCTCATTGGTACCACACTGGGTCCTAAAACTGGTATCCAATTTCCACTACTGAAGGTGCAAGTTGTGTGTTGTGTAACAGAACAAAGCCCAGTCTTCTTGGGGAGCCTCCTTGACCCTGCTCACTCTTACCTCCTGCAAAGGTAGCAGAAAACCTCTGGGATCATTCACTTCTAGAAGAGGGCAATTAATGGCAGTAGACTTTGATACAAGCTCACTAGGCAGTTAAGATGACCATTAAGAGAGTTTTTAAACTAGAGTTATCATGCATTCTGAATCTTTTATTTATTTTTTAGTTCTGGAAGAACAATAAGATGTCTATTTCTAGTTCATTTTTAAAGCAACCCTGACTAGCAGGAAAGGAGAAGCTTAGATTTGAGCAGCAGTAGCCAAGAATATTACTGGATTGCATGGCAAACCTCTTGGTATAACCATAGTAAAAAATCAGGCTGTGAAATCATCTGGAGTTCTTTAGCCACTATCAGGTTTTTGGCAAGGATTTTTGCAGTAAAGTCAGTTGTGTAGTGTTGGAAGGTAAAATTTTGGAAGATGTTACTTTCTGCTATCATTTTATTTATTTTTGTTCTTCATCCCAGTTTTTTGAGTACTAAAACTAATTTAATATGCCAGTCACACTGTATTGTCCTGGGGACCCAGAAATCCTTTCTTACCCACTAGTGCTGTGACCCCCAGGGGACCCTGAGCAAATGAAATCTTTGCCAGGAAAAGCCTTTTTGCCTGAAAACTGATTTTTTAGCATTTTGAAGTGTACCCTATCTCACACACTCTGGACTACCATGCACTCCTGAGATCCCACATATCCTTCATCACTGAAAATGACAAAGCAGTCTAAATAAAGCTCCTCATCTTGCTCAATGTTTCTTGGTGTTTCAGAGGATCTTTTTTGCTATTGCTTGTATATGTAAGTGAATTTAATGGTGTCCCATAACCTTGTTTGATATCACTAGATATTTCCAACATAAATCAGGAACTGCTTCAAAGCTGGAAGTTTGCCCATAGTGTTCCACTTGCATGCTTTTAGTTAGACATCTTCAGGAACTAGAGTATAACTTTGATTTCAGGCCACCTGAACAATGTATGGAGCAGTTTTTTGCTTCTCCAGTTCATGGTCACCAAGAAAAGATCCTGGTAGCCTTTCAGGGAAAGGCATTTTCTGCATGCCATCATGCACTGGAGTCCAAGTATTATACTTCCAGGAGTAAAAATAAGGTGCTGTTTCACTGCAAGGATGTTGACAATTTCCAAAAATGGAAAAAAATAGGGTAAAATATTTTCATTGGGGATTCCTAAAAATCACTTAAAAAAAAATACATTTGCTTTTAGAGAAATTTCTGGCACCCTTGATATCAATGATGTAGGCCCAAACTCAAAATGACCTTGTTTAATAGCACATGCTCACCTTCTCAGTCTCTCCCATTCCTTCTATACAATCTTGACTAAAGCAAAATTAAAGGAATGGGGCTGTAAATGAGTTGCCTGAAACTTCTTGTGGTGTAGAGTAGATGACATCAAAAAGATTGTGGTCCTCTGAATAACAAACATTAGAAGATGTTTTGCAAAGATCACAGTCAGTACTAAAGACCTTGTACAGTATATATAATATATAATAATAATTTCCTTAATTTTTAGAGTAATGAATAAAATAATCTCAAGGCTGCAGTGTTTCTGCCTACCACGTATCTGTATATTTGAATCCTGTCCTTTGGCTGATGAAGTGAGATTGCCCAAGTGCTCTGTGTCCTTCCTAAGTAACCTGTGCAGAAATAGCAACTTTAAGAAGTAGACAGCTTTTGGCAGTCCAAGTCTTTCAGGTAAGCCTGCTGAAAATCACTTAACATTCCTTAAGCCTGGTTTTTCCAGTCTTCTCAGTGCCTGAGTGCTCAGCCCTACTGGAACCAGTAGGCTGAATCTTTGGAAAAGGTATTTAAGGTATTTCCATGAGTGAGCAGGAATAGAAATTTGTAAATGAATTTTTGTTACAGTGGTGGGGTCTAGAATGTGTTGGGCCTGTTAGCACCTCTTGGGAGCACCAAGACTGGGATAAATCCTGCATTAATCCCACTTTTGCTGACTTTTCTTATACAGCCTGAACCAAGAAGAAATGCAGCTGGAAACCAATCCATTAAACCTCCCACCCAAAACACCAACGAATACAACAAAAACACACACACACAAAAAGAGATACAGAAAAGGTGTATCTGCTCAGGAATGGTGTGGATTTAGAACTGGCTGCTGGTGACTGTAAGCCACATCTAAAGAGGATACATAGGAGCTGTAGTGGGTCCCAGTGGCTGTTATAGGTACCTAATGAGCAGTGATGTGTCTCAATGCATTAAAGCAGTGGAAGGTGGTAAAAAAGATCGTCAGTTGCATAGAGGTGAAGAAAATTCCATCCTGGTGTTTGGATGGAAAATTATCCTGAAGGTAACATTTTCAGAAGGTATAATGATTGAATGTTTACTTGTAGTGAAATGTTACTCTTGAGAATACTTATTAGCAAGTGAACAAGGGTGAGATGGTTATGTACTAATTAAATAACATGCTTTGTATTAAAGTTGAGAAATGAGGCAATGCAAAATATTGGCTTTCCCACCTTGATAACCAACTTTCCCTTTTTCTTCAGGTAAACAGTTATTCATGTGAACTTTTTTTAATACAAGTAAGAGCTTTCAAACCTGTGTAAAGTGTGTTAAAGCATCTCTCTCTTTTGGAACCACAAAAACCCAAAACTATTGAAGCCCAGCTAACCAGCCTGCCTAATCCCTGGTACCTGGTATCTGATAAAGAAAAGGGATAATATTTAATGAAGGGAACAACAGAACTTGGCAGCTGGTGTATGCTTTGTAATTACATGTGTTGTTCAAAGATTCTGATTATTTGCCACATGTCTGAGTATCCAGAGGATCTTTCAGAGTCTGCTGGGTGTAAGACAACCTGTGAACTATAAAAGAAGTACTGTCTGGTAACTCTGGAGCAGGGACATCACTGGTAAGATGAAATAACCTTCAAGCTGATATTCTGGTACCTGAAAGATGGGAAAAAGATAAAAGTTCTTCTGTGAAAGGTAGTCCTACAGCACTTGTTGCCCAACAGCAGCACGCTTTGCAATAGCTCATACATGCCATATGCCTTGTGATTTTATGTATGTGCAAGTACTAGGCTGGTCTAAAAGCAAGTTGCTGGGGAGGGAAATAAATAGAAAAAGAAAGCACCTATCTTTAAACCATAATGATCCTCTAATGTTTCAAAGAGATGCTGTGTAAGAAACATACCTGACATATTGGTTGTGGATGTTCTTGGTGCTCAACTAAGCCACCAGACTTTCCTTTTCAGTACTATCAGTCAGAAGATAAGGGTCACAGTCTGATTAAGAAAGCACTCCCTACCGAAACACAGAAGGAATTTTGGATTAAAAGCTGTCAATGAAGGTGTTAGAGGGATCTGTGGCTTATGGGTGGAGAAGTGGACAACTGTGTCAAAAATATATTTCTCACTTCAATCACTGATTTCTTGTAGTATCTGGTTTTTTATAGCCTTTCTTAACATTTCCTACATTTCACGTTATTAACAGGCCCTAGTTCAAATGCAAGATACTGTCTTTTATATCTGCAATAAAGTTAGAGCATGAAAAAAATTATTTCATTTCTAAACATCTGACAGATAAGTATTGTTTGCTATTCCTAGGTGTGACTACATGGTTGTCCTCCTTACAATCATAGAGTTACAGAATAATGTTTAATATGCTAACATTTTGCTGTCTTTGATATTTATGACTACTTCTCCCAGCCCAGTGTATATCACTCTTGGTAAAACTAATGTGCCCATGAAGAGTTAAGAGAAATATTCAGAGACTAGGAAAAGCCTATCTTCTGAAAATTTGAATTTGCAGTGACTCTAGAGCTGAAATCTACACTTGGATTCAAATACAGATCCCAATCAGGGTAACCACACCTCTTTGTAATCTTAGGTAAATTAAGATGATTTAGAAGTACTTTGATTTGCAGCTATAAGGAGAGAGGCTTTGCCTCCTGGAGATCTAGGATGAAGTTCTGGCTCTACAGAAAGAGCAGGGAACAGACTACTGATTCCAGTGGGACCAGTTTTCCACCTTCGTTTTTTAATATTTTCAAACAAACTCAATTTTTTAAGCAAATGAGTAAGACAGTCTTGCAACCCCCTAATGTTTCATGTATTCTTAGATGCTTTCTCTGCTTTATACTGTAAATGTCTGTCCTTCTTACCAGGCAGACTGGCATGACCTGGCTCTCTGAAAAACAGTCTTTGGGGAGTTTCCATATGTCCCAAACTATCTCTCTCTGCCACTCTTTTCTGGTGGTAAAGGGAAGAAACATGCAACAGGGAAAGCAAATAATTAGAGAATAGATAGGCTAAGTTTGGTTCATTTAAGCATTACTTTATATACACTTCCCTTGTGCGCACCAAGTTATGAAAAATGTTTATGTCCAACTTCCATATTTATAAATTGATAAAGTAAGAAAGTTACCTGCTCATCTTCCTCTAAGGAAATGGTGAAGGAAAAAACAACAGTGAAAACTAGGCAAATTAATTTGTTTAAAACCTCAGGGAAAAGAAACCACAAAGATGTCTTATTTTCTGCCTGTCAGCTTAACACTCCAGGGACTTCAGAGCAGGTTTCCTCTGCTGCTGTGTTATGAACTACAAGAAGTTCAAGCAGTGGCACATTAATCTACAGGATAAGTCAACAGGAAGACAGGTGTTAAGCTTTCTGAACAGTTATGATCTAGGTCCAGTCTGTCTCCTTATCTGCATAGATACCTTCTCTAGGTCCAGTCTGACTGTTTATCCACATGGGCACCTTCACTAGCATAGTGAGCATTTCCCAAATGTAGGACTAAGTGTAATGACTAATTCCCAGTTTGTTGGAGGAGTTTGGTGGGTTCATGAATTTGTCTGCATGGGATGGAGAGGATTTCTGGTGTGGTGGTGCTTTCATCATAAGAACTAATTGTTGAAAAATTAAACAGCAAGGAAACATCTTGTGCATTTAGTTTGGAGTGTGGTATGATCTGAAGTAATCTCAGTTGGAAGTGAGTTTCTAGAATTTTTTTTGTGTGTGAAATCCTATGTTGCTTTTCCCAGGTTGGTTAGCCCTGTGTTGTTTCAGTGGTGGCTTTTTGTAGCAGATCAGGGCCACACAAGGAAGACAAATGCTATGACTGCCAGTTTCAGTCTCCTGGGTTATTTTAACTATGGAACAGAGGCTTGTTCTGTGTTTTAGAGGAACCAAAGCAAAAGGCAGAACACACTCATTAAATGAAAGGTTTAAAAAGACTTTTGGGTCAGTCACTTGTAGTTACTGTGGAACACATCCTCTGCACCTGAAGAAAAACAAGAACTGTTCTCAGACCGCTAACTACAGCTCAGTTGCTAGTGCACAGAAATCCCAAGGGTGATGAAGTAATAAATTCCTGCTGTTACAACACACAACCAAAATCATACATAGGTCAACTCTTGGCAGCCGAGGTCCAGTGGAGATCTACGTACACAACAAGGTCCTGATGATCAGCCAGGGAGCAACACTGTCCTGGGCTTGCCTTGCCAGGGCATTGCCTCCATCTGCCCTCCTGGCTCTGCAGGGATTGATGGGAGATACACACACACAGTGAGCAGGCTTCCCCTTGCATGTTTGTGCCAGGCTCCATCCAAAACCCTTTCCCATGTTCTCAAAGATGGGTCTCTCACTGCCAGACCCTTTTTTTGCTGCATTGTAGATATGATTTGCCTTGCTCTCCCTGTGAAGAAATAGCTTGAATTGGTCAGCCCCATCTCTCTCTGTCCTTTATCTCCCGGAGGTCCCATGTCATCTTAGAAGGGTTCCCTTTCCTTCTGAAAGGCAGGGACAATGAAATATTCCTCAGGAAGAACAAATCTAGAAATGAACTACAGGATGGCTTTAGAACTGTTTCTTCTTTGTTGTCACTGCAACATTATGAAGTTCTCTTGAAGTGCTTTTTTTTCCATTAATGCTTGCTGTCACGCGGAATTATGGCTGTCAGTAGAAGGGCAGTAAATGTACGAAGGAGGGCTCTAAATATATTGTAACATTTTTAAGGATGGAGAAACATCTATACAAAGGAGTAAAATAATGTAATTCTCATATTATAATATTTTAGATCTGGGATATCTTCTGAAAATATCAATAAAATAACTGGAGAGAAAAAAAATAGATACACTCTCTATTTTTGCTTTTAGTCAAACTAAGTTAATTGATTTAATATCATGTAACTGAACTGTCTGTCCAGAGATCTCTTCTCTGTTGCTCTGGAATGGCTTCACAGCAAGGCAGACTGGAGTCCAGGCCCCCACTGTTATCTATGTCAAAGGGACAACCTGCTGGTACAGCCAAAGACACTCAGGGCCTGTGTAATCACAGAAAGACAAACTTTTTCTGCTCATGGCAGATCTGCAGTGTTTTTGTGGACTCCTCAGGATTTTTAAAGTTCTGAGTTCATGCTGTTTCCTTGCACTTGATAAGTGAGTTGGACTAGATGACCTCTCCAACCAGAATGACCCAATGACCCTGTGATTACCAAGGCAACATAGTAACTTGCAGAGAACAGTTACCCTTCAGGGAGTTTAGCACCTTCATTAATGTATATTGATTGGCATTTGTTACTAAATACTGCAGTATTTTTGGTATACAGATGCAATAAAATGCTGCATTGCAAAGCTTTTGCAGAAAGCTTTTTTCCTAGGGAGGACTAAGTCTTTTGGTCTTTTACAAAAAATGCCTCTAGCATCTGGACTTGCAGCCCTCAGGAAGAGCTTAAAATGATTACCTACAGAACAAGAATATGTTCACCTCAGAGAGGGAAATCTTTTTACTCTCTTAGTTGTAATACCTGGATTATGCAAGGCTTGAGTGCATGCCAATGAGAATTACTAGGGTTAGGAATCTACTTAAACTGCAAATATTTTTAAAATTAGTAGTAAGACCTGAGTATTGCTTACAAAAATATAACATTTCAGTAAACTACTGTGAGCTTAAAAAAACTATGTCTCAGAGACTCAAGGATTTTTGTAACTGAATAAACTTGGGAAGAAACCCTCAATGTTATGCCTATGCATTCTTCTTATTTGTTCTTTTTTTTTTTCTTTTTTNTTTTTCTTTTTTTTTTTTGTGTCTTTTATCTTTTTAACAATATAATAATAAAGTTTTGTGGGTTTTTGTTTGGTGCTTTTTTGTTGTTGTTGTTGTTTGTTTAATTGTTTAGTGTTTTTTTGAATAAGGTAAAGTTGAAAATATATTATGTAAAAACACATCATCATGGTTTTTCTTCATTGTCAGCACGCACACCTAGGGGCTGGTTCCATGTCTACAAACATTGCAAAAATTCTAGGGCCAGGTGGCCAGTTACAGGTCCCTTTGTGACACCTCACTGTAGCATGTGTGGTCAGTACAGCTGCTGTGTCCAGCAGGATGATAGGATAGGATGAGATTGGTGAGGAACTGGTGAGGAGCTTCCAAGCACAGCCTGACTTTCTTTGCTCTCTCAGCAGCCCTGTGGTGCTGAGGTCTTTCCCCAAAGCTTCTCACTTGTCCCTTTCCTACTTTTTGTTTTTTCTCCTGCAGAATGGAGGAGACACCCCCTAGTCAGCCCAGGATGGCCTGGGTGGGGGACGGTGCTCTCCAAGAAAGCAGCTCTCCAGCAGAGCCCTGCCAGATGATTGTGGTGGATCCACTGCAGACGGGTGAGTGAGGGGGCCCAGTTGGACTGATCAGAGCTAGAGCCACCAGCACATCCTGCACAATGCCAGGAACATGTTTCCCTGGCATGCTGGCAGCAGGGGTTCTGGAGGGTGGGTGTGACGCCTGTATACTGGAGCTGCTGCGGGCTGGACACTGGCCCCAGCAGAGCCTCTCCTGAGGAGGGGCCCCAGCTCCTGCTCCACAGTGTGGGCAGCAGAGGGCAGCTGGCTGGCAGGAGGCAATGATGCTGTGGAACACTGGACCATTGGTGTCTGTCTGCCAGTACATTCCTCAGCCAGGGGCACTGGCACTTTCCCCACCACGCCATGCTCCGGCATGGCAGCTCCTCTGCTGGGCACCCTTCAGCCGGGGACTACATGGGAAGGCCATGCCAGGAGAGCACGTGTGGGGCTGGGCAGAGAGAAGATCTTCCTCTGCTCTCTCCCGTCACCAGACCTTCAGCAGCCCTCCCTGCTCTACCCTTCTGTTAGATGTCAGCTGGTTACAAATGTCCAGAGAGGAAGAAGAAGTTGTGGACTCCATCCAGGTCCTTGCCAGCAACCTCAGCCAGGTAACTGTGGCCAGCTGGACAGCAGCTGTTCCAGCATCTGCTGGCAGAGGCTCAGCTGCTGGGCTGCTGCTTCCACATGGCACTGCCTCTCAGGACTCCAGTCATGCTGGTTATGAGTCCCACCTCCTCGTGCTCTCTGTCTCTCTGTCCCCTGGCTGCCAGGATGTGAGATGCAAGATCACCCTTCTTTACAAAATCATGGATTTGTGCATAAACACTGCGTTCTTTGGCTCATCACAGCGCCTGATTGACTTCTGCCGCAGATACGACCTGGTAGAGAGGATCCAGGTGAGGGGCACCCAGTGCTCTGGGGAAGAGGGCACGGCCTCCTGGCACTGGCACCCTGTGAGGGCAGCACTCGGGCAGAAGCAGGGTCTGGTGGCACTGAGCGCTGCCAGGTTGCAGCTCTATTTTGCTCTGCAGGTGCTGCTGCAAGATGAGCCCTGGCACGAGCTGAGCACAGACTTGTGGCGGATCGCCATGCTCACCATTGAAATGTTGAGGTACCTGCCCATCCCTCCCAGAGACCCTTCCCCAGAGGACAGCAGCCCCCTGCACAAGGCCTCAAGGCACTGCTCCCAGTGTCCAGCAAAGCTCTCTCTTTCAGCAAGAGAGTGCAAGTGGTGCTGGTAGACAAAAAGAGAAGCCTCCTAGAGACATGCTTCAGAACTGTCTTCTGGCTTCCTTCACACTCTCATTTTAACAGAGATCAACAGCTCCTCTTGAAAAGTGTAAGTTTTGGGTGAGCTGTGGAAGCTCCCCATCCCTCTAGGCTGCTTGCTGGCCACCCTGTGCTGCCCAATGACCAGAGGTGCAAGGTAGGGTCTCAGCTTTACTTTCCTGCCCTAGTCCCTTCATCCCCTTCTCAGGGTCCAGCCATGTCCAGCTCTGTTGGCAGCAGACTGCCAGCTCCTAGGTCTCTCCTGGGCAGCAGGTGTGTCCTCCCCTGACACTGGCAGCTAAGATCAGTCTCAGATCAGGTGAAGAATCACTGCCACCACTCTCTGTCCTCCCTGCAGACCCTGAGAAGCATGGACTCCATGCTGAGGTCAATAGTGCTCAGCTCTCCTCCCTCCAGAATTGGTGAAGAGCTGCAGAACATCTTGCAGGTATGGCCTCTGCAAAGAGTGGGGGTCCCAGGGATGGTTCTCACCCTGAGGGGGATGTGTTGCCCACTCGTGAGTGAGTGATCCCCCCAGATCTGTGCCATGCAGGACACTGCCCACTTCCCATAGGGAGGCAGGGCCTGTCACCAGGCTGTTACCAGGCTCCTTCAGGAGAACAGAGGGTGGCACCTGCCTTCCTGCCTGGCCACATGGTTGGCCCAGAGCCTTTGTTCCAGACCCAAAAGGGAGCCCAGGGCCAGGATCCTCACTATAGGGTTTGCTCGAGGTCAGAGGAAGCCTTGAGGGATAGTGCAAGTCCCACACAGGATCAGAGCTGCCCTGCTGCTGAAGCAGGTGTTTGCTCTGGGACTCACCAGCAACTTTTTTCTGTCCAGGTGCTGCTGGATTTCACCAGTTCTAGGGTACAGGAAGTGTGGTCGAGAGCCTTGGGGAGGATTGAAATGCTGAGCCGTTTCCTGTACAGTTATTCCATACAGAAGGTAACACCCAGGCACCCTCTAGACAGGCCATGCCACTCTCCCTTCCCAGGGCTGCTCCCCAGCTGACTGCACTGGGATGCAGGCTCTGCAAAGCCTGGGCTCACCAGGGATCCATCACTGGACACACTCTTGGGTGTGGGGCTTTGGCACCAGCTGCCTGCTGTCAGCCCTGCTGCTCTTCTGCCTCCCTTACAGGACTGGGACCTCCTTAGGAAAAAGGACTGCACTGTTTGCTATGAAGACATCCAGATCTCAATCCTGGGACAGCTGCTGGGACGTCTCCTTCTTTTACAAACTTCCTCCAGAGAAAAGGAAACAGCTTTGAGTGCTCTTCATTACCTCAGTGAATTCATCTGTAAGCAAAATGTTAAGGGACATTGTGGTGGACTTCATTCCCCTCCAAACAGACATCTCAAAGCTCTGCCTCTCTGCTTAACCATCTTTGCCCCTCTGGTTGCTTCCTGTATCATCCAGTTGACATTTGCTTCTGAATCCAACTGCTCTCCTCATGTCCAAGATCTTTTCTCTGCTGCTCTCCTTCCTCCCTCCTTTCACCATTGTTAACTCTGCTGATCTGTGGACCCCAGTATGACACCCTTCAGAATCTTCTTGACTGCTTCTGTCCTGCCATCTCACAAGCAGATCTCAGGGTCATTTGGAAAGCTTGCTGGCAAAGCTGCTCTGTCTTACTGACTTCTGCATCTGCCTCATTCTTTAGGCAGGTCAAGGCTAAAGGAAAACACACAACTCCATGGAGAAGGTGACACCACCTCCTTGCTGCGTTGTGTCAACCTGCGTAATACCAAGGTAATGAGCTCCTCCCTTGCTGGCACTCTTCTCTGTGCCATGAGCAGGGCACTTGTGTGAGTAAAGGGACCCAGAATCAGAGGGGCTGATGTGGCCTTACTGTCTCTGACAAGAGCGTTTCTGCTGTCCCTCAAGCAGGGACTATCTGGGGGTGGAACTCTGGTGTCCCAGCAGCAGCTCTAGTCCTCTGGCCCACCAGTAAGCCCTGGATCTCTGTAGGGCCATCACTCTGTGACAGCTCACTCTATGCAGCGCCATCAGGGTGCTTGGTGTGACATGTCTTTGCTCCCTTCCTTTCTGGCACAGCCCTTTGAAAGGTACCTCATGCCTTCTGAGAGGATGCACATCATCCTTGCAGCCATGGAGGTAATGACAGAAACCACTGTCTTTGACAAAATGGTGGCAGGACACATTCTGGAAGTGGCCATGGGAGACCCGGACTTCTGGCTGACAGATGTAAGTGGCCTGTGGTTGGGTCGCCCTGCCCTTCAGCCCTGTCAGGGCTTGTTCCTCTATCCATCCCTCCCTCCCAAACCCAGGTGTCCAGGCACCTGAAGCCACCTTAATGTAGAGAGGGATGGAAAGGGCAGCTCAGGACATAGCTGCACTCCAGTGGCAGCACCATTCTCACCTGTGTCTCCTCCAGGTGCAAAAGATTGTGAGCTGCATCTATGACAGCCTGCAAGACATCCAGAAGACAGCAATTCGGCACTGCTTCGACTCCCTGCTTATGAAGATGGCTGACAAGTACCCTGAGGAGGTAGTCACAACACTGCTGAACATTGCTCCACAAGGAGACAGGTACTGGCTCTGACAATCCCGAGGGCTTGTTTGCTGTGGGGAGAGAGACCTTGAGACCCTCTGACTTCCAGACCCAAGGAATGCTGCAGGACATCTCTGAGGAGTGGGGTTCTCCATCCCACCAAGATTTCCAGCCCTGATGTGTTGTCTGGGCTTCCAGGAGCCAAAGCTGGCTGAGCCAGCCCAGAGCCACCATGCTGCTTCTGGGGAACACCACCTCAGTCCCCCCCTGCCTGCCTGGGCAGGGCCCCCAGGCACACCATGCCTCATGGGGCTGGCTCAGGCCATGCTGTGGCCAAGGCAGCCCCGTTGACAGAGTGCTCTGCCTTCCAGCACAGCCCTGCAACTGTGGGGTCAGATCTTCTACAAGCCACACATTCGGGAGAAGATATTAATGGTATTTGTTAACTTGCTTCAGTCCCTCTGGATGACCAATATTCCCATCTCTACTGCAGAAGGCAACTGTACCCCTGACTTAGCTGTGAGTTACCAGAAAAGTCCCTGATCCCCTGCCACGAGCCTGCAGGCTCTGCCAGTATATCTCACTGCTGTTCTTGCTTCTGCAGCCATCCTCCAGACAGTTTCCATCCAAGGATTTGAGTGACAAGCCCAACATCGAGAGCAATCAGAAGCATCCAAGACTGGTGACAGCCTCCCTGCTGGTCAGAAGCCTCCACATGCTGTCAGAAACACGTGACATGGTGAGCAGGGTGGTGTTGGGGACAGCCACGCTGCCAGCTGGAGTCTGGGGCTGTGGGTAAGGTGGTGGCTTGGCTTGGCCTGGTCTGGGAGTCAGGCAGGGAGGTGACTCCTCCAAACACCCTCCTCAGTATTGTGGGGCCTGGCAGCTGCCTGAGGAGTGTTCCAGGTGTGAATCTTCTCACAAGAAAGAAACTGTCTTTCATACAGGCAAGAAAAATGCAGGTCCTCCTGCCAGATATGGTGGGGGTCCTGCAGGCTGGCAGTGCAGACCTGAAGATAAAGGGCCTAATGTTCTTTAAAAATGTGGTGGGTAAAACCACCACATTTGAAGACCTGGAGAAGGCTGTGGGCAGGCCCATCACTGGGCAGCTGATGGAAATTCTCCTGTCCCTCTTTGACTCGGTAAGGCTGATGTGGGAGCCTGAGCCCCAAGACAGGCACTGGGCAGTGACAGCTGCCCTGTAGCCTAGCTGTGTGAACAATACTCAGAGCAGGCTCTGCTCCTCTGGACTCTTGTTGCTGCTGGGCATTGCTGCCCAGCACTACCTGTCCCCACTCTGAAATCTTACCCTGGTGCATATCTCCTCACCTTAGCCACGATCATCCCCCATCACAGTGGGCAGGGAGCCATTCTTTCTGAAGCTTACCTTTCCTCCTTCCTACCAGGAGTGCAGCCAGCTGCGAGAGCTCTCCATCTGCCTCTTCAGAGACCAGCTGGAGTCACTGGTGGGGAGCAACAAGAGGAGGAACAGCTGCATAAGGAGTGTGCTGATCCCACTCCTGTTTCGCATGAGTGACCAGAGCCCTGGTGTGGCCAAGGTACAGGTGTCAAGGCTGAGCAGTGACACAGACAGGAGTGGGCTGCTGGCAGCCAGCAGTGCTCCTCCAGCAGAGCCCGTGGGAAGGGTCCCTGCAGAACCAGTGTGAGCAGGGCTGGAGAAGCTGGCATGGCCATTTCCAGCACCTGCCCTACCTGCTCCAGCAGGGCTTGGCGGCAACCCATGGCCAACAAAGCCTGAAGAGGTGTGTCCCCACATGTTTCTTTGCTGTCCTTGGCATGTGTTGGAGGCCAGGGCTTTGAGCCTCAATCCCTGTACCCTAGAACTGTCCTCAAGACACATCCCAGATGTTTTGGTGGTGTCATATCCTGCCTTCCTAAAGGCAGGATCACCTCAGGAACAAAGCCAAGAGGTCTCCTTTGCCAGCCATGGTGCTCACAGCCTCTGCTGTTGTGCAGGCCTCTGGGGAAGCCCTCCTTGTTGCTGCCAAGCTCCTCAAATGGAAGGAGCTCAAGCACCTGCTGGAGACACAGCAGACGTGTAGGATAGGCAAGTGCTTGGTAAGGACAAGCCCCAGGGCACAGGCTGGGTGAGACTTGCCCTGCACCCAAAGCCCCCACCAGCCCTGAGCCCACAGGCTGGACCCGCACCCTTGTTCCTGTCCTTAAGGAGAGGGCCAAGGGGTGTCTCCCTTCCCTGCACCCCGTGGGAGGGAGGGCCCTCGGTAATGATGAGTGCTGCAGGAGGGGCTGCCCCAGCCAGCTGGGGGGCTGTGTGACATACCCATCCCCTTGTGCTCTCTCCAGCTGCTGAAGGACAGGAGCAGGGCTGAAGAGTACCTGTGTCAGAGCCTGCCGTACCTCAAGGACCCTCAGGCCACTGTGCGAGAAGTGGCTGTCGGGTTCATTGGTGAGCCCCAGCCCCTGGAGCCCCCTTTTTGGCAGCCTGCCCCCCATTCCTGCTGCTCCACTGCCCTGTCCCTGACGTGTGCAGGGCCTCAGCCCTCCCTGTGCCACCCCTGTCCATGTAGGTGGGCTTGGTGGCCACCTGGCTCAGTTTCATTTCCCTGGGCTACTGGTGGTTCCTGGGGCCACACCTGTTAAGGGAGAAGGCAGGGCCAGGGGCCAGGCTGCTGGAAGCATGCTAAGGAGCAGGAGCTGAGGGAATTTTGTGCCTAGGGCTGGCTGCATGCCACCTCCAAAGCGTGGAGAAGCTGGATGAGGTCTGCAGAGGTGAGCGGGGAGCATGGATGGGAGAGGATGTCTGGGCATCTCTGCAAACACAGGAGATCATCTCGGTTCTGTTTCTTTTGGTCACAGCCCTTCAGCCCCTGCAGACAGACAGCGATCCCTCTGTCTCTAGCCTAGCAGTTCAGATGACCTGCATCCTGAGGAGTCCAAGGGCTCAGAGAAAAGAAGGATACATCCTGCGAGCATTGTGCTGCTGCTGCCCAGAATCAGAAGGAGGGGAGCTGTGATTTCATAAAGCTGGAACAATAGGTCCCAAACCAATGGTGTCCTTCAGATGTGTGGCATTCTGAGCAGACTGTCCTTCTTGGCCTGTCCTGCTGCCAGCAGGATGACTTCCCCCTCAGCACGCATTGGCCCCAGGCTTATTTGAGAAATACACTCCTTAATGAGGCTTCCCTCAGGAGAAGTTTAATTTGTCCCCACCTGGGAAAGTCCCCCCACCATGCAATGAGTATAGGGCACAGAAAAAATGGCCCCAGCCCTGGCGTCCCCATGGGTCTCCAGGCATTCAGGGAGATGTCTGCTGTTGCTGCATTGCCACCTCCCTTCACCATGATGGATTTGGAAGGGTTTCCAAACATGATGTTAAGGGGATCAGAGGGAAACCTCAAGGGTCCTAGATGGACTGGATGACAAACAGAGAGTCTGTCACTGCCACCATAACACACCAGTATTTGCTGATCATAGAGCAGAATACGATAGCTGTGCTTTGCCTGGGCAAAGCAAGGGAAGAAAACAAAGCATATAATGAGTCCTTAGATCTTAGTGGCTGGTCCTGTCACGTGGATGGTCCAGAGCTTGGACTGTGAGACAATGAGAAAGACAGGAGAGTGAGGGAGCCTGATCCATTCCCTTTTATAGTTAACTTGGTGCCCACCTCTAACATAAACAAGAATTTTTGTAAGTTTTGTTCACACAGGCACAGCCAACTCTTCTCCAGGAGCTGAGTCAGGGGGTGTACTGAGCACAAGTCTCAAGGCAGAGCCACAATTTGTCTCAGAGCAGCGCTGTGCCACCTCTGGGGGGCCCCTCTCCTCTGATCACACCTTTCATGTAGCAGCACTCAGAATGTTAGAGGCAAAGCTTGCTTAGGTCCGTGCCTCAGCCGCGCCCGTTGCCGATAGAGGCAGGGAACAGCTGCCACCAGGAAGCTGTAGCCACCAGGGATGGCATGGAACACGGGCGGCTGTCCCCAGTGCTGCCCCTGCCCACCCGGGGCAGCCGTGTTCCCAAAGAGGGAAATCCTTCAGCCATCTCAGTTTTAATATCTGGAACAAGCAGGACTTTGGGTGCATGCCAATGGCTAGTACTAGGCTTAGGCATTAACCTGAATTGCAGTTATTTTTAAAATCAGTGGTGAGACCTGAGATGGCTTACAAAAAGTGTAATAGTTCAGTAAAGTACTGTGACATTAAAAAAACCCAACCAACCAACCAAACAAAGAACAACAACAACAAACAAACAAACAAAACCACCAAAAAAACCCCTCTCAGAAACCAAATAGTTTCTGTAACTAAATAAGTTTAGGAAAAAATATTATCCTTCATAAATTCCTTTATTGTTTTAACAATGTGCCTAATAATAAGGTTTTGGGGGTTTTGTTTTCTTTTCCTTTTTTTTTTTAAATTAAATTTAATAAGATAAGCTTGAAAATATATTACATAAAAACATGTTAGCATAATTTTCTTAATGAATTGTTTTTGTGCTTGCCTATCTTATTTTTGATCGTTTACTAAAAATAACATGGTTGAAGACACTCCTTAAGTTGTAAGTTGAAAGGAGGAATTGAGTTACAATTTTCCCCAGAGTTTAGAGCTGTAAATCTGGTCAGGAATGTGAGTAACCAAGTTCAACTGGCAGCAAGACTAGACATTCCCGTCCACAGGAGAAAGTTACGCAGAACCTTCTATGACCACAGAGGAAGAGTGCCTGATTTTGAACATTGTTGAGATATATGAGTTCTTTGTTTGAGTTTGTGAGAAGCAACAGGCAAGTTCAAATCTTAGTTCTGCTTTTGATCCAATACCTTTACTGAACAGTGTTTTTATCTATACACAGAGATACAGATGAAGATTGAATTCAACAAAATTCCAACGTCTAAAAAGTGCAAAGCATAACAGAAAACGGTTTCAGGTAAAATGTGATTTCAGGTTTCTTGGCCTGTGATATGGTAATTTTCAATGCCTGCTTTTTCCATCTAGTGGTTTGTCACTTGGCAAATGCATCCAGAAATCTCAATGAAAATCCCTTCAGTTACAGTATATACAAACAAGTTCAGGTTAAACTCAGTCTCTAGCATTCATTTGGTAACATAAATAACAGAATAACTGAGGTTGGAAGGGATCTCTGGATCATCTGGTCCAACTCCCCAGAACAATCAGGTTTATCTACAGCAGGCTGCTTGGGGCCATGATCAGATTTTTGAGTATCTCTGAGGATGGAGGCTCTACAACCTCTGTGGGCAACCTGTGATAGGGTTTGATCACCCTTACAGTGCAAACTGTTTCCTGCTGTTCAGAGGCAACCTGCCAATTTTCACTTTGTGCCCATTGGCCCTGCTTCTGTCGTTGGGTACCCCTGGAAAGGGCCTGGTTCTCTCTTCTTTGCACGCTTCCTTCAGGATTGGTGAGATCCTACCTTGCGTGTTCTCTTCTGTTGGAGTGGTCCCAACTCCCCATTGTCTCTTCATATACAAGATGTTCCACACCCTTCTTCATCTTGGCTTTTTATGGAACTCTCTCTAGTACCTCCGTGTCTCTCTTGTATTGAGGAGCACAGGGCTGGACACTGGAAGCACTATACATGATATCTTTCAATGACTTATGTGATAAAATGTGAAAATATTTGATAATACATTTTTAAAAGAAATTTTAAGATGGTTTCAGTGGAAACTAGACTTATGTGAATGACCGGCTCTTCCTTTAAGTGGTTATAGGAGCCCAGCAATTTCCTGCATGTTATTTTTCCTGATGTGCCTTATCTCACTCTTCAACAACACTGATTTATAACAGCTCTGGTATGTCCTGATCTCTTAAAATAACCCCTGAAATTTCCAAAAATATCTCTAATTCTTATTGCTCTAAATAATCTTGTGTCATGGACAATTTGTCTTATCACTGCTAATCCTTGTCTTCTGCAAAATCAGTCTTCCTTTATGGACTTTGGGACTCCTTTCTGCTGGTTCATTAAGTTGCAAGTGACTTTCTCTTTGCTTGGCAGGTTTCTTAACTAAAGCTCTATTTTGACTCTTATTTGATTGTCACTTACTTTAATGTCCTTCTGAAGTGTAAGAGGAGTGGCCTTGTTTTCTTCTTAAAAGGTTGTGGGAGGAAGAAAGGAGTTGTCTCTTATTGGAAGCACTGATTCATTGAACCACTTCCAGTTATAATTTTGAATTAAGATATTAGGGATCTTGGAGACGTTTAAAATTAGGCATGTTTAAGTGCTCTGTTGCCTTTGAGCATGAATGAATACAGATCAACACAGTGATGAAAACAGGCAACTTTAATGATACAATGGTTCTCTGAACTAATTTTCTTTATAAGTGGAACAAAACTTACTGCAACAAATTATTTCAAGCACAGTTGCTTTAAATTCTGAAATGGCAGCAACGTAACTTCCCCGTTACCTTGATATGTCAGAAAGTCAAATGATTTCTTACAATTTTGAGCCGTGACTTTGTGTCTTGAAGTTTTTGTTCCAGGCTGGTAATGTTTTTGACCCTGTAACTATTTGGCAAAAGGTTACTCTTTTAGGCCAGAGGTCCTAAAAGCCAACAGTTTACAGCTGTCTGTAACAGTTACTTGGGTTGTATGATCTCTTCTTAAGACACATTTTTTTTTTTTTTATTTGCCATGTATGTCCTAACAAGAGATACATACATGTATAGCTACATTTTATGTATGTACATACATATATAAATATATATGTATATATATACATGTATGCTTTTGTAATACATGAGGAGCATATGCTTACCCAAGAAGGCCACCCAAGTTAGCAGTGCATAGTAATCTGTGCTATGTCTCAGGTGTGTGTGTCACAGAAATAATTTTTGAGGTACAGTTTTGCCTTGCAGATTATCAATCTGTCTGGGTACTCTCCCTTGGGACATGAAAAGATTTCCATTTCATTTCCATTAATGTTAAATGGGGTGTTTGGTAGAAGGCTATTTAAATCAGGCTGTTAAACTCAGGAGTTTGCACTGATGTGGGAACTGACTGCTGAAATGAAAGTAGCAGGAGCCACTCCTGAGTGAGTAGAAGGGGGCCCAGTGCAGTGGCTCTGGTGGAAAGTGTGTGAATTAAATTTTAGTTTATTTCTTGCTTAGCAGGTAGGGAGTTAAACAGAATGTCAATACTGCAGTAGTAGTACTGGAATAACTTCTTAGTGTAGACAAGGTTTTGCTGCAGCAGTTTTGTTTCACAGATCATTTGCAGTCCCTGACAAGGGTTCCAAGTGAAAGTGGTTCTTGAATGGTCCCCCCAGCTTCTACTGGATTGATCAAAAATGACCTGAATATTCCCAGGTGGAAATTTCAGCGAGTCTGCTCACATGCTGATAGTCCATCAGCTATTCTGTAGGTTGTCATACCTTTGCCAGTGTCTAGGAAACTAAGAATTATCACTGTATCTGGCTTCCACTGCAGTGGAAGGACAGGAGTCGGTCCTACACAGGTGATTGTGCAGGCAGGTCCACCCTTAATTAGAGGTGATTACAGAATAGTAGGATGAGTTATTTGCATCTTTTTTTTCCTCCTCTAGTTTTCTTTTTCCAGCTGGAAGTTAGAGGAATAAATACATTTGCCCATGTCTTCACATGCAAAATATGGGATACTTCTGTTCTTTTCAGTCACATAAGGTGTCTAATTTACTGTCACACCATAAACATTAGCTTAATAAATGAACATGACCAGCTTGCCATATGACATGGAAGTAGATGCCCATAAGAATGAAAGATCAGTCAAAAATGATATAGCCTAAATACACTTCAGGAAGTCTTTTTTGTAAGATTCTGTCACTAGGATAAATTATGTAAAAGCCACACTGTCTTCTATATTTAATTTTGAGGACACTATTCTGAATGGAGGTATAAACAAGCTTATAATTAGTAAATTATATTAAAAAAAGGAAAACAGAAATTTTATTATACCTTTTTACTCAAGTCAGAGGCAATTTTGCAATTACTGGTCCTTAAAGGGACTGGTCAGATATGTATTAGTAATCCCACATATGATAACGATTCTTCTTTTAACAATTGACATTCATAGGTGCACTTCTGTGTACATTTTCTGTTTTCCTTGGCTGTCTCTTCCCTGGTATAATGGTTTTTCACGGGAATTTTGACAACTGTTGTGTGTTCATCTTTGTGCTTCAGACAAGCCTATGGCAAGTCTCAACATGGTGAGAAGTACCTGCTTCCAAAATGCAAATGTATCTGATCCTCTTAGCTCCTCTGCTCAGATCTTGCCTCTTCAGCCATTCTTCACCTCAGCATGGTACGGGATTTAACTGGTACATATGATTTCTGTGGTTTTTCTTTACTGTTTCTTGTAAGAAGAAAACATAAAAACCCTTATCAGGGGAATATTGCCTATATTCCACTGAATAGCTGAAATGACAAAGGACTTCTAAGATTCCTAGAATGCTTTTAATCCAGCCTTATTTCAAATAGAAAAGATTTTGTTAACTTTTCTGACATGTTTTGCAAACATATGTGTCCATGTGCCCATACGTATGTAGACACAGGAAAAGCTCTTCGTTCCTGGGGGCGGCGGGGCGGGCGCTGCCGCTGTCCCTGGTGCTGAACCCGGGCGCGGCCCCCTCTCAGAGGGTGCGAGGGTACACGCGATTCCTGCAATCTTTCCTTCTTGGCGTTGTGAGGCTGGCGTCCTCATGGCTGACAGCAGTCTGACGTGCTGCACATGCCAGGGCTGCTGTGAGAAGTCCTCGCCCTTGCTTCTGCGTTTTTTACGGGACAATTTGTCTCTTGGAATGGATGTGGCAGTTCCTTTTGTCATGCGTGAAATGAATAAAGAGGGGTATCCAGAGAAGGAGCAGGAGATATGCTGGAACATGCATGTCACATCTTTAGAGCTTTGTATCCTCTGATAACCTGATGACATAAACAAAACTTGAACCAAAATAGCCTGTTCCTTAGTAGATAAAAACTATTTTCCCTGAATTTGCTTTTTGTTTCCCACTCAGGCTCTGATTAGTCAGACTGTGAGTCACAGGTCTTCATGCTAAGACAATGATCTTTCATCTACAATGAAGCAATTTTGCACACCAAAGCATTTTCTGTGAGACATGCTAGTCAAACCCTTTATGTAGTAGTATTTCTTAATAGTAGTTTATTCAAACTCTGTGCTTGAATAAGCAGAACATTTCAGTACCTACAGTACTGATTTGGAGAGAGCAGAATTTCAGAGACATTCAGCCATATCTGGCCATTCAGTCTGGAAAGCATTTTTTAGCTTGGCCCCTTATACTAGTGTCTAACTGACATGTGAGTTATTTCTTTTTAAAAAACCCCAGACAACAAAACCACAAGCAAACCAACCTATTTTCATTCTTCTAGAGGAAAAAACCCCTAAAACTTGATTCTTTGTGTCACTTTATTTGATGTGTTAATTATGCCTATATGAATCATATGACAGGAGAAAGAAAATTATATTGCATATTGTAATTTGTGTCTTGTATAAAATGACTCCTTGCTCCTTAGACTTTTGTCTTTCCTGCATTATCCTCTGTCATCTCCTATTCTTGTAAGTTATAATAGGTCTTATTCAATTATCAAACTGCACAATAACTGTCTTGACAGCAAAAACACTGGTGAGAAGATAACAATGGAGAGTATGAGTAGATGAGGTAATTTTAAAACATTGCTCTGAGTCTGATGACTTCCACAGAGAAAATTACAAAATAGAAAGGCTATACAATATTATCAGTAACTTTGCATGAAAACGCTGCATAAGTAAAATATGCATTGATAGAGATTCCTCTCCCCTCCATATTAAGGGTATCCTGAACTCTCTGTACTTTCTCTTTGCAGTTAGGCATTGTGGTTTTACATCCTGTTCAGGGTGTAGAATAGTCAAGGTTTGAGCTAGTGAACAATGAAATGTGGTGAGATGATTCAAGGGCACCAGCTCGTTCTCTGTTCCAAAATTCCTCTGCTCAGGCTTTCTTTACACCTCGGGGCAGTCAGGACAGTTGGTATAAATTCATGAAAAATGTGAATTTGAAGTAAGTGCAGAACACTAAATTAAAGAATCCTTATTCTGATAAAAATAATCTACACATGTAAAATGTAGTTTGACTAAAAAGTAAAGCCACAATAGACCAACTGTCCCAAGTTGAAGGATAAACCTGGCAAATCCTGAAAAAAATGTTTTTCTTTTACACACACATTAGAGGAATATTTTCCCTGAGAAATCCAGGGAAGGATACAAATAAATGCATCGTAAAGGCAAAGTCACTGAGATTGAACAAGCCTGGTGTTAAAGACTTAGACTGGGAGTCATTGGTGAGATGGTAGGAGGCAGCTTGAATGGGGAAGCTAATGGGAAGATGAAATTTAGGCAAAGTTTGGGCAAAGAAACAAGGAATCAATAAGAAAACTCAAAACAGTCTTAGTAGTTGGGGAATCTAGAACTACAGAAAAGATGGCAAAGAGAAATAAGGACAAGGGTATGATGCAGACTGGTGCCTGAAGGTATCTGCATCTTCACCTAAAGGTCATTTCAGAGGATTGCTATTTTACAAAGTACCATGTTGCAGTCCCCTTTAGGGATGATTCACAATGAAAATGCCAACTTTGCTACTGTGGCATTTTTACTGTTAAGGCCATGTAATGAAGACGTGATTTTGTTTCTGCATTTCTCTCTTTTGTCACGTGCATGTATGTTAGGAAATCAAGCAAAAGGTTGGAAAAGGAGAAAAGATATTAGATTATGATGTATATGATTCTCCATTGAAATTGTTTGCTTCTTCTAGTCTTGATGCTAATGAGTCACTCAGAACTCATGAAAAAAAAAGGGTTTCTATTTCATTTACTACCTGAAACCAGGAGAGTTCTGTCTGACCATGTAAACTGACATATAATGGTAAATATGTAAAAATAATGTTGTAGGAATTCTGGATAAGCAGCCAAAAAGGAATGTTTTTAACCTCTGCTTCATAACCAATCCATAAGATCTCTTGTCTCATTAATCCTCTATTTACACAGATATTATGAAAAGAAGTGATTTATGAACCCTTAGCTATTTAAAACATGAATACTTTAGAAAGGTTGGTGAGCCAATTCTTAGGATGATTAAAATAATGTGCAACAAGTAAGGACCATACATCAAATGACAGAGGACAAAACATATATTGATAACAAAATAACGTGATAATCTGTTATATATTCTCAATAAAACAGGGTTGGCATGGAAAGAAATACTACCAACCTATTATAATGAAATTAAAGACTAACAGAATTTTTAGACTCAAAGGAACTAAATTAATGGTCCATAAGTAGCCTGAATTCTGTTATTTCTTGATGCTGACTTGCTCAGCTTTGCACTTGAAGAGGTTCTTTTAGCGTTTGTTTGTTTGTTTGTGTGACATATATTTTCATAAACCCCTCTTTCCTCATGTTTGCACAATGCAAGTACTCTGGAAGACACTTATAATGCTTCCTTGCTGACAAAAGTTTCAAATCCTTGCAGATTAAGCAGACTGGTGCAGTTAACAAGATTTCTATATGCCATTCAAAAAGCTAGCTTAGTGGCACAAAGCTTTGCCTGGTTCACAAACACAGCCATCCTCTTTCCCTTTTCTTGACCATGAAGCCTGGACTATGGGAACTTTTGCCCCAGAGTATGTTTCCAGTATCTCAAACCACCAAGTACATATGGCACTATAGATACAGCCATGGATTATCAATTTTACTCCATTTGCAGAAAATGCTTCAAGAGTTGAGGATATACAGCTTTTATAACAGCAGTCTTTCTAGTGACATGGAAACAAAACCACCCAGAACCATTAAGCCTCAGAAAATTCCATGCATTGGGAACCCAGAGTTCTAAAAATTAACAATATTCAAGGACTGAAAATGTTGGCTGACAGATTGTTGGTAGACAGGAGTAGGCAATGAGTGATGAAAGTGAAAGTAAAACTAGAAAATTTCAATCCATGGGATTAAATTCTGAATAGCAGTACACAACCTAACAGTTTCTTTATATCAGGTGTTGCATGGTTACCTTCATTTGAAACCCCTTTATAAAAAGGCTAAACAGGTGGTGACCCTCTTGCAGCAGTAATATGTTTCCATCTTTCTGCCCTGGGGTAAAAGAATTAATCATTATACTTCTGATAGCTGATTAGCAACATAGTGTGATGTTCTATGATGGGATTAATTTTGATATAATGATCTACAGCAACGTTTTGAGACCTCACTGAATGGGCACTGTCGTGGTGCTGAGCGCTAGAGAAACATGAAGAGGCGGACAGCCCTGCCCTGAAGAACTTATTGCCTAAAATAGGTTTTCCCATTTTCTGTTTTTTAAAACTGAGTTCCTTCATCAATGTTGCCTCTGGAATGGATGCCTGAGAAGGGATAAAAGAGGAAAGAGGCATAAAAATATAGTAAAAATACCATTGATTTTCTAGTCTTGTGGCTGGAAAACCTGGGCTCTTGGAGAGTTTCTAAACAAGGAAGGAGCCTGTTGTTTCCACTATACCATGTGTCTCATCTGTTGTAGAGTTGTGTTGTTCCTCTCCCTACAGATGTTGTAAGGGCTATTATAATAAGCATCCTAATAAGCATGCCCACAGTTATGTACTGATGGCCTTGCATTCCAGAAAGGATGAGGGCATGGGGGAAAGGAGCAGAAGCTCTGTCCTTTGTGAAAAAGTAGTTTTGCTTTTTCTACCTTTTGAATATGTCTGTTGCTAAGGGCAATCACAGTAAGTTTCAGAGAACAGCATTTATTATTTAGCAAATAAATAAAATAAATAAGAAGGTTTAAGGTGCACATTGGGATTCAGACCCAGATGGGTAACTGGCTGGACAGAGAGTGCAAACCCATGTTTTGAAAGTGCCATCTAGTGGCTCCAAACGAGGGGTTTTTTTCAATGTCAGAAAGTGAAGTTCACCTCCTCAGAATTTGGGATCAGACCAATGCCGGTTTCAGAGTCAGGGCAGTCAGTGGTGGGACCTTGGTAGCTATCTGCAGCCTCAATGAGAAGTGCAAATGCTGTAACCTGGCTCAGCTAGAAGACATGTCAGGCAAATATGTGCAAATGTTCCAGGAGTGGAGATGTGAATCTCATGCTGCACCTGGATGGGAAAATGGAAATATGTGTGTGGAGATATACAAATGGAAGGCACACAGAACTAACTGAGGTTTATTTTGCAATTGGCAGGATATTAGTTTTTTTTCCAGAAGACAACAGCCCCTAAATCCCCAAATTAAGGTGATTAGTCATAGAAATATTTTTTTTCTGAATTGCTGTTCTTAAATACCTTAAAATTTGGCTGCAGAACTATAAGGGTCTCCAGAGACAGAGTGAAAACCACTGATACACGTTATTTCATGGGACAAAATTGGTCAAACTGGATAGAACAGAATTTTAGCTAACCAGTGGCAGTTTTCTGCATAGCTTTGTAAATAGAAAACTGCAGAAAGGAAACCAATCTTTGTTTTCAACCAGATTTTACTGCTGCAAAGCCAAAAGCTTTGTAGCAATGTGTAACAACTTCAAACTGAATTAATTGGTTTCCAGGAGTCACTGAATTCTATATAATCTCTCAGTAGCTTTCTTACTGTATAGTTTGGAGTTCTTAGTTTGGTATTCGTTCCTTGTAGAAATCATCTCTTTGACTACTGATCATTTTCTGCAACATACAAAGGCATTGTAAACCAATATAAATCAATGTATGATTTAATCTTCAACAGCTTCAGAAGACCAGAAATCATTCTCAGAAGTTATAATTTTAATTCACTTGCCACTAATTTAAGCCTCAAATTTTCTTCTGGGTTTTGCTCCTGTGGTTGGAATAAGCGGACTGTTTATTCCTAGTTCCATTTACACACATCTATCAGAATGAGCAACATTCTGAAGAAAGATAAAACCTCTGCAAGAAGCAGTTAGATAAGCAGAAAATTTATATTCGTGTATAATTTAAAGGCAAAGCATAACTGTCTTGAAACTGGTCCTGAATTATATTTCATTCAATACCAATAGTGTTTTTCTGCAGTTCTATTTTCATGTGGCACTGGTAGCTGAATATGTGATGAAATATATGGTTCACAGAAGCACCTTGTTTAGCTTCAGTTGTGCTCTTAAACTTGCCACTTCGATGTGCTTCACACAAATATTTAGTTAGACATGTGTTGTTAGGAGTTTTTTTCAGACTGTACATCCTTTTCTGAATTGGGGTCAGAGTAGTAATGATTGCACTATACGTAAAAATAGATGTTCGTGTTGTTGCTATATCTGTTCTTAATCATTTAGGAGACACTCAGGCACCATGGTGTTGAGGGCTAGACATACTTCTTAATCCTCTAAGACCCAAATAAATGATATAACATATGATAAAAAACCAAAAAGAAAGGAAAAGAACCAACAAAAGACCATCAAGACAGGAATCTCAATGTCCCATGGAAATAAGTGTGTTAATTTAATTCAAGATTACACTTTTCTAGTCTTTAAAGTTGAAATTAGTTACATCTGGAACATTAGGAGGGAACATCAATTTCTTGGTTTTGATAGATATTTTGATATTAAACCAAATTATGTCCTCTGAAATGAGGAATATGTGAGTGATAAGGAGCCATGAGGCTAGAGA
The DNA here is from genome assembly GCA_013400775.1 of Chaetops frenatus. NCBI lineage: Eukaryota > Metazoa > Chordata > Aves > Passeriformes > Picathartidae > Chaetops > Chaetops frenatus. The sequence continues at coordinate 249,978 of VZTR01021054.1, read as the reverse complement.
GAATGGCTGTGTTTTTCCTAATTCTACTGATGCATAAAATTGTGCTAAAAAATGGATGTTTTCCTGTGTCTCCCACACAAATATTTTGGACATTCATTCTCTAATCAAAAGCACTATCAAATGAAAGAAACCCTTTCCAGAAAACATTTTCAAAAAGAAAAGTTTTTCCATAAGGCTTGAAAAAAAAAATTCTTTACCTCACCAGAGAACATTTGCAAAAGCAAACTGCAGATTCTTCCTCAAGTTCTAGTCATATGACCCTTAATTTAAAATGTGTTTCTTTTTAATACATGGCCTATAAACATGCCTGGGGGGAGCTTGACAGTCGTTTAGGAAACAGAAACTTGAGACATATGGTTGAAATATGGTGAGGAGAAAAATAGAACGCATTGCATTAAGGACATTGAGAGTAGTTTCAAATGCAATTTGCTAATGATTTTCTCTGCTAATGGGATCCTGAAGAGACGAGGGACAAAGGCAACAAGGTACATGGCCAGCAAGATAATCAGCCTTGAAGTTTGTCATTTATTGTTTGGACTTAGCTTTTAAGTTTGCAAAACAAACCCTTCTGAGGTAAAGCACTCAAGAAAACAACTGTCAAACTGCTTGTCTGTTGTTCTGATCTTCAAGATGATCAAGGAAATGGTGCTTTGCCTACATAGATCCTTCTGCCTATAATGAATTGACAGAGTTTGTTATAGTAGTTAGTGTATCTGACAAAGGAAAAAAAGCAGTCAGTACAAAATCTTATACTGAGCTATTGCAGTCTGAGTCCCTGTTAATTGTTGCATTAATTGTCAGTCTCAGCAGAGGGAGGACTAGAGGGATGATTATGGGGAACAACAGTGTTTAATCTCTTGTTGCTGGAGAACTTCTGTTTAGGCATCTGCCACTGCCCCTGCACTCTGGACCCCACTCTTAACTGCCAGCAAATCTTCACTGACAAATAAGAGAAGGAAATTGGTGTACTCCAAAATTGTAAAATTATTTCATCTTTAGGTTTGTGCATGGTTCATAGTCTTAGATCAAGCTGATATTTAAAACTCAAACAAGGCCCAGGCATTGCTCCTTTCTTTGCTGTAGCTGTAATATGTTTGTGCCTTCTGTCTGGTAATAGATGTACACAGCCTCTACTGGAGCTGGCAAGACTTGTCCTTAGCCATGATATGCTAGGAGGACAAGCAGCTTCAGGAGGAAGACAACCCCTTGGTGGACTGTGTGATAATGGAGTGACTGGCAGGACTTTGCCAGGAGATGTAAAGTACCCCCAGGCACTGCCTGCCTGTTCTGCACACACAGAGTAGGACAGGGACCCCTGGGAAAATTCACACCCTTTCCCAACTCACCTATTCCCAAAGAGAACGTACCTGAGGGGCAGACTTGAATTTTCTCCATGCTGAGGCTCTTATTTCTTCTAGCCATTGCAAGGAGGAACAAGGAAAACATACCTGCTTCAGGTTCCCTCTGTAGCCACATTTTCCAGCCACAGCCTTGCCCTGGGGAGCCTTAACCAATGGATTTTTCCTTCATGATGTCACAGAATGAGGAGTGATCACACAACACTCTGAAGTACATCATACATTGGACTGTCATTGAAAAACAGCACCATTAATAATCCTGCACAAAAATCCGAACTTCTGTCTCCCTTTTTTTTTTTTTTGAAAAAGTTGTTTTCAGGGTTTCTATTTCAGAAATGTTTCACAGTCTTTTAAAATACCACATGACTGTACATGTCTTTCTTAAACCACTTCCACGAAGCCCAAGTATTAGTCCAAGCTATGTTTGCAGCTGCCTCCTTGCTTTCAGAGCTCTGCTCTGGGTCATGGCCAAGACCCTTGGAAATAAATTGTTGGAGGTTTTCTACAGGCAGTAAAGAGAGGCTACTGTAACCACCTCTGTTACCCATCAGCTAATTTATTGCAAACCTGGAGACTTGTGTGACTGGCCAAATATTCTTTCTGGAGAGAGCACAACGTTCCCTTACAGAAAATAATTTTAAAAGGCATTGCAGTTTGCCAAATGATGTATCCAGATTGATAGCTGTGTGAAGAAGAGTCTTTTTATTGACTGCCTTCCTAGAAGACTACAAATTCTGCCAAAAAGTTAAAGGCAGAGGTGTATATGGAAATGGCACCAACAATTTAGTAATTCTGAAGCTTAGTACTCCAGGTGTAATTTTGCCTCATGAAACAAAGACTAACTTTCCTTCTTTCATCCTCTTGTTTTGTTTATGAGAATGTGGAATCAATAAAAATGCAACAACAGTTCATTAAAACTTCAGGAGGTGAAAGTATATCTAAGAAATTGGATATAATGAGTTCTAGAGGATTTCTCTCTAAAACTTTTCTCATATGTTGACAAAGTAGAAAGGCACAGACTGATTGAGATGAGTATTTGGTGCATTAAGAACTAAAAATGCACTTGGTTAAAAAAAAAGAAAAGCACGTGTTTTACAGCAGATATAGGGATGATACCTGGAAGTGGTGTTTCAAATTAAGTCCAGACTTGCTGCAGAGTGCTTATGGATTGCAGACTTTATAAGGAAGAGCATTCTCTGGAAAAGCAAACAGGAAACCACATTTTAAAAATGATAGCTGAACATATGGAAATTTTAACATGCATGATGCGAAGCGAGAAGTGTGTGTTACTAAGAGGCAGTGCTGTAGCTGATTCTGAGTCACCATGGGCCTGTGTCGGACTCCAAAGCTCTGCTCTACTCTAAACTGGACTAAAGAGCTCATGTCTCAAACCAGAGCCGGGTTGCAAGGCCTGGGAATCTGCTTTAGAATGGTGTACAGATATGTGTGTTTTGACCTACAGTGTTTGTTTATTTGGAAGTGTTTCTTTTATCTAGTAAGAGGCTATGGAGAAAAAGCAAACAGGAATAAACCCAAATGGCCAGAAGAAGACCATCAACCAGCAAAAGCTTGAGATTTCATGAAGGAAAATGTTCAAAGTACTAACTTTGAAAACTTCTGAACCATTAAGAGAAAAGCTGGCTTTGCTCATGTGAGCTGAGCCAAGCAGCATCCAAAAGTAAAGAGGATGTTTTTGGAGTGAAAAGGACTTTCAACAAGATCTCTCTTAGGTAGGACAGGAATTTGGAAAACTCAAGCAAGGAATATCTGTAGAAGGCATAAAAGTTCCCCTTGCAGAGACATGCTGCTATGTGATGTCTGCAGCTGTGGATACATTCCTGCTTGGCTGTCTGAGTCATAGGTTATCTGCCTAAGCTATAAGGCCAGGACGATGAAAGCACTAAACCCCGAGCAGCAGGATCCCATGCAGGCAGCTCAGCCTCCAGGTTACCCTGATGGATAATTCAGCCAAAGCACTGCCTCTGTGAAGGCACATAGAACAGCAGCACGAGTTTAGCATGAGGTAGCCCAAGATACTTCCATAGAGCTGCCACTTTGTGCTTGCTGAACTCATTGTCCCTGGGTTAGTGGGTATAGCAGCTATGGCTGCTCTGAGGGAATGCACGGGCTACCTGCTATATATTTTCTATTTGATAGAAATTTTAGAAAAAACCCAAACCAACTGTCTAGACTGCTATTGGGGATTTTTGCCAGTGCTCTGTGTGTCTGAGGCTGGGCTGCTGTGCTATTCAAAGAGTCACTGAGATGCTGTTATGAAAAGTTACGCCTCCTCACTTTTTCATATTTCATAACCTGTGGAAGCAGATCAGTTTGATGACCAGCTGTGCTGCTTTAGCCCAGAGGGTACTACCATTACACAGAATCATAGAATCATCCAGGCTGGAAAAGACCTCTGAGATCATCAAGTCCAACTTGTGGCCCAGCACCACGTTGTCCACTAGACCACAGCACTGAGTGCCACATACAGTCTTTCCTTTAACATCTGAAGGATGGTGTCTCCACCACCTCCCTGGGCAGCCCGTTCCAGTGTCTAACCACCCTTTCTGTGAAGAAATTCTTCCCAATGTCCAACCTAAACCTCATCTGGTGCAGCTTAAAACTGTGTCCTCTTCTCCTGTCACTGGTTTCCGGGGAGAAGAGGCCAAATGTGACCTGATTATACCCTCCTTTCACACAGTTGTAGAGAGTGATAAGGTCACCCTTGAACCTCCTTTTCTCCAGACTGAACAATTCCTAAGCTCCCTCAGCCACTCCTGATAAGACTTGTACTCCAGACCCTTCACCAGCTGTGTTTCCTAGTTGCATCTTATTATCTACTCAATTTCGCAGTCTATTGCATCTGCTGCTCCACCCTGCACGTGTCGAGGCGTGTCCTAAGGACTGAGATTTGCCCGACGGTGTGATGGGAGTGACGTGTGAGTCTGTCTGTCTGTCTCTAAGTAAATACATGTATTTTTTAAAAATCTCAGCTGCTTATTGGAACTCCCCTGCAGTCAGAGACGCCAGCAACAGCCCTGCCGCCAGAGTGCCGCCGGTGCAGAGGGCAGGCAGAGGCACCGTGGGCCGCGCACGGTGGTTGCGGAGCCCTGTCCCGGTGCCGGTGCCGGTGCCGGCTGCGGCACCGCCGCGTCGGTGGCTCCGGGCGCCCGGCAGAGAGCGCTGATGCGGCGGCAGCGGCCGGCACCTGCTCCACACGCGTGTGTTTGCACACACCTTACACACCTTTTTCCTCTTCAGCTGCTGGGTTTTGTTCTATTTAACGGGTTCCCTCCCCCTTTGCCCAGGGCTGGGCGGGAGGGCAAGGGCAGCCCGGGGCCTGGGGCGGAGTCTTTCCGCCGAGAAAGGCTTTACAATTCCTCCCACCTGGCAGCCGCCTCCAAAGAAATAAAACGAATACCTTAGTTATGATCTTTTAAAGGAATTTTCTACCAAGAGTCTGATTAGTAAGTAAGTACGACGATTACATCCATCCCCTCTGAACCCCGTTTTCTTGTGATGGCTGCTGTCCTGCGTGGAAGCGTTTGGTGGGGTAGAGGTGGCGAAAAGGTTTTGTGTTGGTCCACACCT
>VZTR01021054.1:212809-244435 GCA_013400775.1 Chaetops frenatus | reverse complement strand
TGGCACCGGGGCCGGCTGCAATGGCACCGGGGCCGGCGACCCGCCGTTCCCTCAGGGATTAAATCACAGCATCATCAGAGAACCCGTTAGGTTGGAAAAGACAGCTGAGCTCATCGAGTCCCACCTCTGACCAAACACCACCATGTCAACTAGATCACGGCACTGAGTGCCACATACAGTCTTTCCTTTAACATCTGAAGGATGGTGTCTCCACCACCTCCCTGGGCAGCCCGTTCCAGTGTCTAACCACCCTTTCTGTGAAGAAATTCTTCCCAATGTCCAACCTAAACCTCATCTGGTGCAGCTTAAAACTGTGTCCTCTTCTCCTGTCACTGGTTGCCTGGGAGAAGAGGCCAAATGTGACCTGATTATACCCTCCTTTCACACAGTTGTAGAGAGTGATAAGGTCACCCTTGAACCTCCTTTTCTCCAGACTGAACAATTCCTAAGCTCCCTCAGCCACTCCTGATAAGACTTGTACTCCAGACCCTTCACCAGCTGTGTTTCCTAGTTGCATCTTATTATCTACTCAATTTCGCAGTCTATTGCATCTGCTGCTCCACCCTGCACGTGTCGAGGCGTGTCCTAAGGACTGAGATTTGCCCGACGGTGTGATGGGAGTGACGTGTGAGTCTGTCTGTCTGTCTCTAAGTAAATACATGTATTTTTTAAAAATCTCAGCTGCTTATTGGAACTCCCCTGCAGTCAGAGACGCCAGCAACAGCCCTGCCGCCAGAGTGCCGCCGGTGCAGAGGGCAGGCAGAGGCACCGTGGGCCGCGCACGGTGGTTGCGGAGCCCTGTCCCGGTGCCGGTGCCGGTGCCGGCTGCGGCACCGCCGCGTCGGTGGCTCCGGGCGCCCGGCAGAGAGCGCTGATGCGGCGGCAGCGGCCGGCACCTGCTCCACACGCGTGTGTTTGCACACACCTTACACACCTTTTTCCTCTTCAGCTGCTGGGTTTTGTTCTATTTAACGGGTTCCCTCCCCCTTTGCCCAGGGCTGGGCGGGAGGGCAAGGGCAGCCCGGGGCCTGGGGCGGAGTCTTTCCGCCGAGAAAGGCTTTACAATTCCTCCCACCTGGCAGCCGCCTCCAAAGAAATAAAACGAATACCTTAGTTCTGATCTTTTAAAGGAATTTTCTACCAAGCGTCTGATTAGTAAGTAAGTACGACGATTACATCCATCCCCTCTGAACCCCGTTTTCTTGTGATGGCTGCTGTCCTGCGTGGAAGCGTTTGGTGGGGTAGAGGTGGCGAAAAGGTTTTGTGTTGGTCCACACCTCACTGGGTTTGGTACGGCACTCCCTCTACTCCTCCCTACCGTTTTCCAGATGGCCGCCCATAGTGTATAAGCGTAAAGTACGCCCTTCTTGCCGTTTGGGGTTGCTGTAGGCTGTCACAAGTGTGTTTTATAGAGACTGATTTTAATTTTGCCACCCAGGAGAGTAACAGTCCCAAAGAAATGAAGCGTCTTTTTGCTATTGTTATATATCTGAAGGAAAAATCCTGGCATGTAATTGGCTAAAAAATAGTAGTGTGATGAGTCAATAAATTTCTATTGTGTAGCTTTCTCTGAGTGAACAATGCTATGTTCTGGGGTAGTGTTAAACAATTAGTTCACATATCATGCAAATAAGCACATCCTAGATGGATACATCTGGGGGTAGTGGAAATTATTCATCTCTGGCCAATCAGACAGCAGTTTTTATTTATTTCAGTGTTTAACAGAATACCTCTGAGCTCTGGGAGACCTTGTGAGCAATTGAAAAGACAATAACTTTACAAGGAGAGCCAGCAGTTTTTCCTCACTCATCATCCAGAATAATAATATATGACAGAATACCCTGTTCCCACAATGATTATCCTTTCTATCCCCAAGGGTTCAAATAGATAGCTGGACAGAATTGACAGACCTCTTCACTGTCCTGTCATTGGGGCTCCCTACCCTTTCTCTAGTGGAGGAGTTTTTGGCATTAACATTTCTGCCAGTACAAGGCAGAAAGAGAGAGGAATCTGTCCAGGAGTCCATCAGAAATGAGCAATAAGGACAGAACCTTAGTTTGTGTAAATGCAGCTGGCTGTGTTGAGGAAAGTAGGACAAAACAGAATGCAAATCAGCCAGACAGTTTCTTTTGAATTTCAACCATCATCTCCCTCTGTAGTTCTATTTAAAGGCAAAAATTTTATCTTTGATTATATGCAATGAAAACATTTACAAGGAGTGCACCTTCATCCTTGGTCCTCACCATTATGCTTGAGTTGTTTGGAGTAGTTCTGTGTAAATTCCTGAAGTTATTTTTATTGCTTTGTGTTACAATGGTGCCTAGAAATCTGAACCGTGTTTGCTAGATGCCGTTCAAATATGTACCACGGGACAAACCCTCCCCAGAAGGTTTGCAGGCTAGCTCTTTACTGAGAATAGAATTTAATTCCTGGATTTCATTTCTTGGTACATTTGAGTTCTTGAATCTCAAGAAAACTTAATTTTTCTCTGTTCTCATTTAGTCCCAGTTATTGCCTAATTAGAAGTTAATGGTTTTTGAAGGGGGACTACCAAGAGAGTTTTCAAGAAATGTGAAGCATGCAGGGTTTTGAACTAAGTCTCTACAGATGGTGCATGCTTACAGACCCCACTAGATCTCTCTAAGGCATTAAGAAAAAGTTTAATAGTTTTCATTTTGTGCAGGGAGATTAGTGATCCCCAGCTGTGCCTGAGACCATCCATTCTTCACAGCTGGCCATTCTTATTAATCCCCAGGAAATAGCCTATGTTCTAATTTGGTGATTTTTAAATACAAACTGAGCTAAATTCATTTAAACACAATAGTGGAAAAATTGAAATCATATTTTGTGGTGGATCACATTCATGAAGAAGTAACTTTTGTGGGAGTAAAGAAGTAATATCCCAGGTTCACCTCTGGTGTTTATTTTGAAGTATATAATTTTGAAGTAAATATAATGAGAGAACATAAGGCATCCCAGGCACACTCCTTCATGAGCCCAAATGCATTTTTATTCTGGTTGTTGTTTTTTGACTTTATGTGGGAAGAGAGATGTCAGCACAGAAAAGCACCAAGCATTATGACAACTGGAATTAACACTCCAGAAGACTGTTAATGTTAATGTTGCCAAAACCCAGGAAACTGGTGCTTTGTTTTTACTCATGCTCAAAACTTTGAAGGGGATTGCTCTACATAAAGGTGAAGTTATTTAGGACTGTCAACTCTGACAATGAATGATCAGCAGATAATTACAATGAGAGCTCATTAGGGTCCTGTGTGCTTTCTAGCCAGGTAGGTCTGGCTAAAAACCAGCTCCAGCTTCTCTGTTGCTCCAGTGCATAGTCTCCAGCTGCAGGGACTGTGCCTGGCCATCAGCGTTGTGATGGGGCTCCTCTTAGTTTGTGTGTCTGAGGCCTTGAAGTAGACACTAATTTTCTCCTAGTTCCTTCCCAGCTGGTGCTCTGCTTCTTCCAAAATTCTAATTACTTGAGCACTCTTATTTATCATCTTTTTGGTCGAGAACAAATCACAGTTGAAGTAGAAAGTGCATGCTTTGCAAAAGGACTTGTTAAAAACACAGGCTTTTCTCATAAGCCATGTAAAAGGGTTAAATAGTGAGTTGCAGGGGAATACAGTCTCCCAGCCTTCACCTTATGAAGATTCTGAGGGCTTTTGTCACTATGCCTGAGGAAAATAAGCAGAGCTGTTCTTGTTTCTGCATTCCCTGATTGTTGATTTCTGTTCAGCCCCAGGCCAGCTCTCATCCTTAGGTTGTATCTGCATTTAAAGGTGTCTAATTTTGAATACACTTATTTTTCTTGTTTTCTGCTGTGGATTTTTTACTGAACCAGCTCTTCCTTAGGGATAGCTAGGCAAAGAGCTGGGTTTTAACACTGGTGAATCCTTGTCTTTCACTGTGGCAGAGCCATTCATCTGGCATTTGCCAATGATGGTTTAGTTTTACTTTAACAGTGTTAGCTCTCAAAGGGATGCTTTAACACACAGAGAATGGTATTTCTCCAGGAACAAAAAAAAAAAATAAAAATTAAAGAAACCCTGTGAGACTAATTTATTCTTCTTTTTTTTTTTCTTTTTTATTTTTTCTTTAAGGCAATTGAAATTTGGATTTTCCAGTATTAAAAACCCCAACAAAACAACCCTCTGATCTTCGTGTCACTGAAGATGCTGAATTGATTGTGCACTAGGAAATAAAAGCTCCTGAATGAGGGTTTCTTTTTTCACTTCAACTGTCTCCTTGCCCTTCCTTATATGTCATTGTATAAATGAGTAATTAAATGTGGTTTGCATCTTTTTAAGGCAAAGGCTTCTGAATCCTCTATGTTTTTCAGCAACTGGATGAAAATGGACATGTGAGAAGCTTAGGTTGTGAACTATTCAGTATTTTTCTTAGAATTCCACTTACATATAGAAAATTACATGTTAAAGTTGAGGCTATAGGAAAGATTTTTAAATGCCATACTGGTTTTCTTTGGTATTTGCAGTGAAGTGCACCTTTTATTTCTTTTAAACTAGTAAATCTTATTTTTGTTCTCTTTAATTATATATAGAGCAGCATGTTAACCAGGAAATTCAATATCTGAACCTCATCTACTGTAAAGTGTGGCTTCCTTCATTGTGTCCCACTAAGAGCCTAATCTGGAACTTCTTTTATTTACAGTGATTGGGGAACTGTATGACTTCTGAGAGTGTTCTTTGTGCTTACATGGAGGCATGCCTTATATGACACAGCAGAAAACTTTGGTGACTTGTGTTCCACTCCAGCACATTTGTGAGTGTGAAGCATAGGTTGCATCTCAAATAAATTGTTTTGCAGCAGGGGTGTGTTTGTGAAGCCCAAGTCCTGAATGTCCTCTCTCACTGCGTTTAAACTTTGCTACAAGTTGCAAGGTTGCTCCCATGCCAAAGGGAACTGGAAGATGCTCTCTAGTGGCTGTGTTCCAGCCACTAACCAGTGTTCCATCCATGGGAGTGCGTGAGAACTAAAGGAAAGTAACCTCTGCCTTGAAATGTGTTTGGCACAGACATCACATGCTCAGCCCCAACAATTCTGGGCTGCTCTGCTTGTTAGTGCAGCCATAACCTGGGGTACATGAAATATGAAAGCCAAAACAGGGGGAAGAGAATGTGTGTGATGTGTACATCTTTTTCATACTCTATTCATTATCTTGAAAATTTAGCAGAGGAATGGTGGACAGGTCTGGAAACTGCATCCTTGCACCCCACTTCAGAGAACTTTTTTATCAAAGAACTTCTTGTGTTTTTTTAACTAAAGACAGAACATAAGAGAGACATTATTAATTGCTAATTAGAGGTGCCTTTTTGGTTGTTTAGGTAGGAGATATATGTATCTATTGTTTGTCATTGAAGTATTAAAAATGCTTACCTGAATTCCTGCAGTGTTAGTTCAAGGGTGGTTACTTACATTTGCAGCTTAAAATCTTAGTAATGACACCTTGCATGGACCAACACTTACAACTAATTGCCCTTATTATTATATTAACGTTTTTTTTTCATGTATGATCTTGTCCTCTGTTTTACCTTAGAAAGCAGCCTCAGAGCTGATTATATTGCTGCTGTAAATGTGCAGGGAGTAAATTGAAGGCATACCGTACCCTCAAATTAAATAAGTTAGCATTTGAATTTCAATTTTGTAATTTAAAATGCTATGAAACATATGCATAAGTACTTATTCATAAGATTTTCACCTTAGTGTATCAAACAGCAATTATTAGCCTGTGAAATATCATGAATAAAAGTGGAGGAATTTTCAACAGACTTTAAATATACAAATTAAAAAAGTAGAGCTCAGTGTTTCTGAACAGTAAAAGTCTAAATCCAGTCTTCATGTCAGTTTTGAGAGAAAATAGATGTGCTTTGGGAAGGTAGCACATCAAACACCCAACCTAACATTACAGTTCTAAGTTTGGAGACGGCCAGAATTTTGCAAACCAGTATTCTCCGGTGAAGTCCGTTTTGCTAAATTTAGTGAATCAAATGACAAAGCAAATAAAAACTGGAATCTGTCTTTACTTTGGTTTATAATGAAAAATAATGCAGTCAACTGTATAATAGCTTATTACCTGGTAACTGCAGATAGAAATGCCCTGCTGGTTGCAGCCTGCTGGGATCTTAGCTTTTCTAGGATTTTTATTTGAATTTAAGGCATGTATGTGGCAGTACAGCAACTAAGTAGGGACATATTTGTGATGTAAGTAATGGAATCATAGAATCATAGAATATATTGAGTGGGAAGGTACCCGTCAAGATCACTGACTACAGCTCCTGGCCCTGCACAGGACACCCCAGGAGTCACACCATGTACCTGAGCGACNGTTTTTTTAACTAAAGACAGAACATAAGAGAGACATTATTAATTGCTAATTAGAGGTGCCTTTTTGGTTGTTTAGGTAGGAGATATATGTATCTATTGTTTGTCATTGAAGTATTAAAAATGCTTACCTGAATTCCTGCAGTGTTAGTTCAAGGGTGGTTACTTACATTTGCAGCTTAAAATCTTAGTAATGACACCTTGCATGGACCAACACTTACAACTAATTGCCCTTATTATTATATTAACGTTTTTTTTTCATGTATGATCTTGTCCTCTGTTTTACCTTAGAAAGCAGCCTCAGAGCTGATTATATTGCTGCTGTAAATGTGCAGGGAGTAAATTGAAGGCATACCGTACCCTCAAATTAAATAAGTTAGCATTTGAATTTCAATTTTGTAATTTAAAATGCTATGAAACATATGCATAAGTACTTATTCATAAGATTTTCACCTTAGTGTATCAAACAGCAATTATTAGCCTGTGAAATATCATGAATAAAAGTGGAGGAATTTTCAACAGACTTTAAATATACAAATTAAAAAAGTAGAGCTCAGTGTTTCTGAACAGTAAAAGTCTAAATCCAGTCTTCATGTCAGTTTTGAGAGAAAATAGATGTGCTTTGGGAAGGTAGCACATCAAACACCCAACCTAACATTACAGTTCTAAGTTTGGAGACGGCCAGAATTTTGCAAACCAGTATTCTCCGGTGAAGTCCGTTTTGCTAAATTTAGTGAATCAAATGACAAAGCAAATAAAAACTGGAATCTGTCTTTACTTTGGTTTATAATGAAAAATAATGCAGTCAACTGTATAATAGCTTATTACCTGGTAACTGCAGATAGAAATGCCCTGCTGGTTGCAGCCTGCTGGGATCTTAGCTTTTCTAGGATTTTTATTTGAATTTAAGGCATGTATGTGGCAGTACAGCAACTAAGTAGGGACATATTTGTGATGTAAGTAATGGAATCATAGAATCATAGAATATATTGAGTGGGAAGGTACCCGTCAAGATCACTGACTACAGCTCCTGGCCCTGCACAGGACACCCCAGGAGTCACACCATGTACCTGAGCGACTTGCCCAAATGCTTCTTGAGCTCTGTCAGACTTGGTGCTGTGATCACTTCCCTCAGGAGCCTGTTCCAGTGCTCAGCCACCCTCTGGGTGAAAAACTTTCCTGATAACCAACCTAAACCTATACTGACTCAGCTTCATGCTGTTTCCTTGAATCCTGTCACTGGCCATAAGAGTTAAGAGATCAGTACCTGCTCCTCTTCTTCCCCTTGGGAAGAAGTTGTAGACTGCAATGATGTCTCCCCTCAGTCTCCTTCAGCTTCAACAAAACAAATGAACCCAGACACTCATATGTCTTCCCCTCAAGGCCCTTCCTATCCTTTAGATGGTCTCTAATACCTCAATGTCATTTTTATATTGTGACACTCAAAACTGCCCCAGCACTCGAGGTGAGGCTGCCCCAGTGCAGAGCAGAGTGGGACAATCCCCTCCCTTGCCTGGCTGGCCATGCTGTGCCTGATGCACCCCAGGACAGGGTTGGCCCTCCTGGCTGCCAGGGCACTGCTGACTCAGGTTCAACTTGCCATCGACCAGGATCCCCAGGTCCCTTTCCATGGGTCTGCTCTCCAGCCTCTCATTCCCCAGTCTGTCTGTACATCCAGGGCTGTCCCATCCCAGGTGCAGAATCCACCACTTTCCCTTCTTGATATTTCCTGTTGGTTATTGCCCATCTCTAATTTGTCAAAGTCTCTCTGCAGGACCTCTCTGCCTTTGAGGGAGTTCAACAGCTCCTCTCAGTTTTGTATCATCCGTGAACTTGCTCAGTGTCCCTTCCAGTCCTGTGTCCAAGTCATTTATGGAGATGTTGAAGAGCACAGGGCTGAGGATGGGGCCCTGTGGAACCCCAATAGTGACCCCCAATAGTGGGTCACCAGTCTGATGTCACCCCGTTCACTGTAACCCTTTGTGCCTGCCCCGTGAGCCGTTTGTTCACCCATCACATGATGTGTTGTTTATCCAGCTGTGGGTTGCACATTTTGTCCAGAAGAATCCTGTCAAAGACAGTGTCAAAATCTTTGCTGAAGTCCAAAAAGATTATATCAACTGGCTTTCTCATATTGGCTAGGTGGGTCATCCACCTTGTCATCCTTCTTCTCAAAGACACACAAAGATGTAAGTGTGAGCCTTTGAGTTTCTCATCACGAGTGTCAACGGAAACAGTGTGGAGCTTCAGGAAGAACATCTTCCCTCACAGCCCTGGAATGGTTTTGCTCCAAGAAAAATATGATGGGCCAAATATCTTTCAAAAATATTGTCAGATATTGTAGACAGTATCTTCATTTACCTCTGTAGAGTAATAGACTCTATGAATTTAGCTGTTGTCCTCTTCCCTCATGTCTCATGATTCCTTTAGTGACATTCACAATATCTTCTTTTTTTTTCCTGAAAAGCTAGCTGACCCCAAAACTTTGAAAATCAAAGGTATTCCTGTAATTCAGAATTATGTCTCATTAATTGCAAAAGCACATGTTGCCACCTTAAAAAGATAAGTCACAAGATTGTTTGTTTAGGTTTTGTTTTACAGGAAGTTCTTTCTTAGGTTTTGGATGCTGATGGCATCTTAACACAGTCTGATGTCAACAAATGCAAAATTGCTCTTCTTGTTCTTTGAACTAGTCCACCATCATGACCTTTTGGCTCAGGCAGAGCTGCTGTCTGTGTGCCTTTGGGACAGTTGCTGTCATCCTTAGGGTGAGGTAGAGAAAGCCTTTAACTCTTTGCAGTGTCTGGATGAGAATGTTCTGAGATACCTAACAGATACGTGTGTAATATAAAGGAGTATTGACCACCTAATTAGAAAAATAGCAAAAACCTTTCTAATACACCTCAACTTGAGCATTCTGAAACAAAAACACTGGGAATGGCAAGTAGATTTTTGAAAACTTCCTACTGAGCTTAACTATTCACTTTCCCCCTCAATTTCCAGGCTGTGGCTTATTCTAACACTCATGAGATGATCACAATACTAGTATGTTAGTGCCTATTACAAAACCATGCCACTTCTTATCCAGAAGGAAAAGAGATAAAAGAAAGGAACTGGAAAGCACTGGTATGGCAAGTCCTAAAAATTAATGTAATTTAGTGTAGCAAACTTAGAAAAGGTGGAAAAAAAGAGGAACTTGTGTGTGATTTGCAGCTTTATTGGGGCATATGTATGAATTATATTTAGCACAGAAATGACCTAAAGTGAGAAAATTCTAACATTGAATTTTGCAGTCATTTACAGTGATTCTGTCTGTTAAACTGTGCAAGTGAATTCCTGCTTTCCTTGTATGCTTTAGAGAGTTTTTGTTGTTATACAGTCTGGTACTAAAATATATGGTGTGTCCTGATTTCCACCACTGTGGTTTAATTAACAGCTGAGTTTTCTTGCAGCATCTAAAAATGATGGTACCTTAGTGACCCAAAAATGAACTTAATCTTCTGTCTGGCCTGGTTGCATGGACAGAGGAAATATATCCCCAGTGATGAGGAAATACGGCTGTGGATTAGGAAGGAATATAATTCTGTCTGACCCTGTCAAAAATCTCTGGAAATGTATCCAGTATTCATTCTGTGTATCCATTCTTAAAATGCAGGGAACATGACTGTCCCATGCCTGCAGTCTCCCTTCATATTTTGTGGTAAATAGACAGCCCAGAGAAGTGCATACCATCCTCTCTTGTTGTCCAGAATACTCAGATTACACCATTTGCCTCACCTCCCTTTGGGTGCCCCTTCATCTTGGCACGAGTCGTTGCCAGGCTTGCTTTTGCTCTGTGCTTGTTCTCTTTTCAACATCTTTGTGGAATGTAGTATCTCTTCAGGGCATAATCAGTCAGGGTGCAAGGAAAGAACATGGGATAGATTAACAGAAAAATCACTGCAATGCTGATAACTTGCTGATAGGCAAGAATCTCCACCATCAGCAGAGCAAGCAACTTATTTAATTGTTGTATTTGCTTTTTGGGAAGCAATGTCTTAATCACAGTTAGTGCATGCTATACATTGCTAGTCTTGTTGCAGCACTGGTCATTGAAGCACTGAAATTTTTGGAAAGTTCTGGACCTTTCAGGGAGCTGTGGTTTTTCCATGGATGCTCCACAATGACAATCATGTCTTCCCACTGCTCCCTTAGCAGGAGTTTCTGGCAGAGCAGACTGTAATTCAGGTGTTCCACGTGGTGGACCCAGACCCTTTGGGTCTTAGAGAGCCTGTCCTGTGGGTTTATTCAGGACATAAACTGGGAGTTAAAAGTTTGGCCAGTACATCCCTGGTTCCACAGATATCCTGGAAAGGCTGAGTTTCCTAGTTCTTCTAACCCTGTCACTGTTGTTGTTCTGAAGCAGAGTGAGAATGCCTTTTTCATGCTTCTCTTGAATGGGAATTTTTCCCTTAGGATCTCTTTCTGAAGTCCTGCACACACAAATATCCATGAACAAAGAATGTGGGCCTGA
Organism: Chaetops frenatus; assembly: GCA_013400775.1. Lineage (NCBI taxonomy): Eukaryota > Metazoa > Chordata > Aves > Passeriformes > Picathartidae > Chaetops > Chaetops frenatus. Next base: position 233,574 of record VZTR01021054.1, on the reverse strand, counting down.
CTCCGTGTACTTAAACGTTACCCACAGTTTTTTGGATAGGTGTAAGAGAAACAGCCCTGTAATATGAATGAACTAAACTCTGAATTCTGTGGTGTTAAATGTAAATCTGAGCTCTCAAAACCAGAGGTAAGGAGTACACTACAGAGAACTGCCTTTGCCTCTCGTTTACAAAGTATGCTGTCTTGGATGACCTCTAAGTTTGTTGGCCAAAACACTTTAGACCTCCTTTGGTACGTTATATTGTTCTTCCCAGTTCAGACAACTGGGTTTAATTTTCAACACATAATTATTCTACACTTCTTTGTGCATTCCCTCTTCATCTCCCCAAAGTAAATGCATTTTGACAGTTACCACCAAGAAATAAAAAATGTTATATTCCATGGTTCATTGGACACAGTACTGGAAAGTGAATCATTCCCTTCCTTCATAAGTATTACCATATAATGTGTTTTGTTACAAACATGGATAGAATATATATATATATATATATANCAGAATGATGAACTATAGAATATATATATATATATATATATATATCTAAACCCGTGTGTTTTGCCTGTATGTCCCTAGGAATCTTATATGTTTAAAGGCCCTGGGTAGGACGTACATTTGAGCATTACTAGATTTGGTCCACAGTGAGTGGCTTTATAGCCCAAGAGCCTCCTTCAGACACAGTCATTTAAAAAACCTGCCTATCCAGGCTTTTATTTGAACACTCTCATGGTGTTTTCATGTTAACAGATTTAATACTCTTGAACAGTAATTCTTGGAGACTCAGCCAGAATATGCATTATTTCTTCTTCTTTTTCCCCCATTTCCTTCCATTTTTTTTTTTTCTACACTCCTTATGTTCTTTACCTCATTCCTGCTGTAAACATGAATAAAAACTTAATTTTACATCAGGATCTCTTTGACATTCAGGGGTGAAAAAAATCTTGGTTATCTTTTAATCTGTTCTCAATTTGGAATGCAAGTAGATGTTTAGGTTTATACAGCTGTTGCTGACTCTCAGCATCATGTTAATGAAGTGCTCCTTTTTAATGTCTTCCAAAGTTCCAGGAGAGATTTGCATATGCATTTATTAATCTGACACAGCACTGGAATAAACTCGTATGCTGAGATATTTTTCTCTTCTCTTGAGGATGTTTTTGAACTCTGTTCTGATCATATCAAGGATAAAAAATCAGCACGATTTGTTTGTATGTGGTTTTCCACTTTCAATGTAAGGGCCTTTTCCTATGCTCAGGGGAAAACACCCTCATATTTCACAACTTGCCCAAGAATAGTTCAGAAGATAGCCCAAAGGTGTGAATTTATTCTTAACCTATTGGCAGGAAAACCAGTTCACTAGCAGCCAACAGGCTGTGTTTCCAGGAGAATTCCTGTCCTGGAGCAGAACATCTCTCACAGTTCATTAAGGGGCAACATGGCTTTGCATTGGTCACAGTGCAGGAAATCAAAGTCTCTTTTATCTTCTCTTCTTGATGTTATACCTGATATGATTCAGCTCAGTATAAACTTTAAAATAAAATTATTTTAGAAGACTGAATCAGTTGTTTCTATCTATTTTTGTAACCTGGCTTTAGATGGCCTGTAAGATAGTGGTCCATGCGGGCTTCTTTCTTTTGTCTTTCCTTTATGGATTGATATCTGGAAAGGATTCTTTCTTCCCTGGGAGAAGATAAAGTACTCACTCTCTTCTCTCACTGTTATCCCATAGGAGCAGTAGTTGAGCAATAGGGATCCCAACAAAGAGGAAGAACACCATTTCTGTGAATGAACTTTGGATGGGTTTACTATTCCCTGGAGACAGGTGGTTTTTTCCATCCGTTATCCATCCTGTGTTATTGAGATCATGGATTCTGACCTGTCTGCTTGCAAAGCACTGGGCCAGATTTGGTCTTGGTATGCCTTGTCCCATCCCTGAAGAGGGGATATCCTGGCTGCTGCCAGGGCAGGGCCTTGTACAAAACTTGTGTTAGCTCCATGGGCAGAGCTGTTTGCTTGGGGTGAAGGCAGCGCTGTTAATTTCAAAGTTAAGGAGTGGTGATTCATGACTCCTGTAACAAATGCTGAGGCATGTGCTTGTCCAACCAAAAAGGCCCTCAGGAGGTGGAGAACATCTGGCAAACCCACATTAGGGAAGAGGCTTGTCCCCTCATTGCTGCCTTGGGTCAGAGAGCACTGAAATGAAGACTGGAAAGAGGAACACTTAGGCTACGAGAATGGGGAATTTAGGCTGCCTGTGCAGTTTTCTCCTCTGCCCTCTTATCCATTAGTGCTTAGAGGTTTCTTCATTACCTCTCACTAGTTCTCCAACTAGCTATTTAATAGATGTAAAAAAACCCCTAACATAAATATTTATTTTATTACTTATTACTCTATAATATATCAAATATTTATTCATTTTATTACAGACTTAAGGAAATGGATGTTATTGAGCATGTCATGCTGTTAGTGAGAAATGTAGAAATGTAGCAGGCTGCTCAGAATATACTATGAATTTTCCCTGCAATATGTTCCCTACAACATATCTTTATAAGGACCTTTGGGTTTCCACAGTGGTGTAAATACTTCTTAATGTAAGAAGGAATGGAGTGCTTTTCCTTCTCCTGCTTATATTTTCTACAGCTGACAGTGAGCCATATTAAAAGTGTTATTTCCCATTTAATATCTATACTTTATGAGTCAGATTTCCAGAAAGTTTGAATTAGTGTAATCTCAATGATATGTCAAAGAAACTACTCTAATCTTCTGGCCCTGTGTCTCTAAATATGGCTTATTTATAAGGCCCAGAGCCCTGTGGAATTTCATAATTCAAATAATTTCTAAATTAAACTAAAGCCCTTGAAAGCTAGATACATGATTAGGATACACTTAAGAACATGTTTTTATCTGTCAACATTTCCTATTATGTTTTAACAACTCTATTAAATATTATACTTTGTTATGAAATGCTGTAGTCTGACCTAAATCAGTTTCACAAGTGAGGAAGCTGCTTCTGCAGAGAAGCAAATACTTGGAGAATTAGCCCTGGAGCCTGAGCAGGGCTCAGCTGGAGAAGATGGACAGTGACCCTGCTGAGGCTTTGACTGCCATGGATCTGAAATCATGGGAGTATCAACCTGGCATCACCCAGAGCTCAGGCTGGTCCCATTGAAGCACAGCTGCAACTCTGGGTAATGTATTTGCAGATGCTTAAGATTGGGACAGTTAGACTTGCTTTGAATTAAACTTTATTATAGACAATAGACATCACTGCACTTTTTATTAATTTGTTTTGAAAAGAACGCCTTCCTAGCTCTGTGCTGAAGACAGTGAATGGATTGGAAAAGAGTGATGATTGTCTAAGATTTATATGCAATGTTTTCTAATCCAAATATTTTCCTTTAATTGNAGGCAATCAGGGCACATAAATTTCCAAATGAAAGCAAACAGCGTCCTTTCAGCCTCCTCTAGAACAGTTCTTGGACAAACTCTGAGGGGAAAAAAATGTTATCAGTGCTCAAACCTGCATTGACCCCAAAATGAAGTTTTCCCAGTTTTGCTGCTGCAGTCTCGCTTTTCTGCAGTGTTTTGTAGGAGGTAATTCCTGTGCTGGTTATGATTTGAAAGGCCTGGCCTGCAACCCAACCTCAATCAAATTGGAACAACATGTCACCAAAGGTCCTGGTCCCATGGTATGTGCTTGGAAATACAACTCCCCAGTGTGGAGAGGTTTCTGGCAAGTCAGTGAAACTAAACTCAATTTCCATGACTAGAAATTGCTGCAGGACCATTTCATTCTGCTGCAGTTGCTGTGTTCTGTATATTTGTGTGTGTGTGTTGGGGGGGGAGTTGCAGGCTTGCTTGTGGGTGTGTGTGTCACTGAGATAGGGCAACTCTGAAAGCTGGATTTGTGGACAGAAATGACAATTTTCTGTTAAATTATTGACACAGAAGGAAAAATACTTTTGTCCTTTGAAGTTAACTGAAACCAAATGGGATTGTTTCCTCCAGGGAAAAGTAGGAGTTTAGTTATGATGCATCCCCTCCCAGAAATCTTTCAAATTATACATACTGTACCCTCTGTTTATATGAATATGAATTACATGATTGTGTGTACAGGGTCATTTGTAGTTCAAATGGAAATGCAACACTGCTAGGCAGAGGCTATGCAGAGATCGAGGGGATTCTCAGATCTGCCATTTAACCCTTTTCAAATGTTAAGTGTCTTTGAGTAGATCTGCAAGAAATCTTTGGCCTGGCATTACAGGAGACACCCTAGTTTTGCTGGTAAATCCAGAGTTCTATGTAGCTGTAAATGGAGAGAGGCTGGTTGTCTCTCATTTATGTGGGGTTCTCTGATTGTACATTGTTGTGGATGGTGACAACCAGCAGTTTATGCTCTGCATTGAATTTGCTTATGTGTTCTCATCCAGCTGTGAAGTTCAAATTTTGCAAGGGATGTTTTCCCACATGCAGGATAACAAATTTGCCATATTGACCTAAGGGTTGTTCTTTTCCAATTTGCCAGTGATTTCTTTCTCATTTCAGCTAACTTAATAATAGTTGGTTTAATTGTTGTTAAGCCATAAATAAATTTTCTTCTGAAAGACTTTGTTTTTTTCTCTGTCATACAATCATGTTTCTGTATGTCAGCAGAAAGACATATTTCTGACTGGGTGTCCTTCTATCTTTTAAGCTGAGAATTTATCAAAATTAATTTCACAATAGGGCATTCAGTTATGTGTTTTTCTCTTTTTGTTTACATCCTTGGACTTTACTTTCTACTGCCTTATGTCTCCTTGCAAGTTCTCTGAGGAAACTTAGACAAAATTGATAGAGTTCCCTAACTTAATAGCTCTGGGCAGTCCAAATATGATGCTTATAAAGTAGAAATGTCATAACTATTGCCTTGTAGACAAAAAGTTTTGTTCCTAATCTGTACTTTTGTTCCCAATCTGTGTCATGCCATCTGTGTCATGTCTTGTGTCATGTCTGTCTACCCTCTCCTCCCCAATTTGATTAGTTTTCCCAAGAACATAACAAGCTTTGGGTAGTCTGTGTCTTATTTCAGCTCTAAGAAGGCTTCCTCTGCACAAAACTTCCCACTTAGGTGAACTTTTCCACTTCAAATGTGAAGTAATTACCACTATGTTTGGTGTCACCTAAAGATTTTAAGATGTATATGTCCTGTCTTCCTGAGACTGAGAGTTAGACTGAAGCCCAGAAACTGTTTGACATTGATCTTAGCATGGGCAAGGAAGACAAAGTATCCAGCAGGAGATCCTGAGCCAATTCTTCAGGTGACATTTTTGGGTTTTTTTGCAGTGTTGGTGGTAAGCAGGGTGCAGGGTTTGTCTGGTGTGTGAAGATGTATAATTCACTCTTCTCCTCTTACGAGTGGAGTGTCTTCCACTGTGTCTCCTGCAAAGATGTCAGAACAGCTGTCCATACCTCCTCACAGTGGAATAAAGGCTGATTGAAGAGCCAAACGCTCCTAAAAACAGTGGCCTGTGCTTTCAGAGCTGGCAATTGCAAAAACTCCTGTTTTACTAAAGTGGTTTGGAACAAAGCAGCCTGTAACTGGCAAGGAATGTTGGGCAGGTGACTTTTTACACTGCTTCTGACCTCTTCACTGGTGCACGTCCCATCATCTGTTCTTTATAAATCATTTTAGACAGTAGAAAGGGACATGTCTACATTTCCATTAGCAACGAATTTGGCAGAGGCACATTCATAGTGGCCTGTTAATAAAAAGCAATGCAGGTGGATACAGTTTCAGACAGCAAACGCTTGAATTAGATACACAGGTATCAGTATTGGATTCACAGGTATCAGTATCTATTGACCCAACACTGTATCTCTTCTGGTCTCACCTCTGGTAATGTTAGAGCCAGCCAGGTCAGTAGGCTTTTCCAGTTGAAATGGAAACAGGGCAGTTGTATCATCTGAAATTTGTAGCAGCTCCTCTCATTTGGAGATCACTCCTGGTTTTTGACAGACAAAGCTATGTAACTAATACAGAGGGTTTGCTTCCTCAAAGTTAGCTTTCCAGATGCTTTATTCATGTTATCTTAAGAGTCTTAGCCTCAACGTACTTCCATTGAGCAAAATACCTAGCCTGTTTAAAGGTGTGCATGGATCATTGCAAACAGCTTCACACTCCTGGTTTTTCCCCTCTTAAAAAATATCATGATTAATTTCTCAAATCTTTAGTTATAGTAATCAACAGACCATTTGAAATGAGGATGGCAGAAGTGTAAAACTCAGTGGGCTGGCCATGGAACACACTCACATGGGTTATTTCTCTACTAAGTGTTCAGTGATCCTTGGTGCTCAGCACTGTCTATTTATGTCTAATTATTGCAGAGATATTGCAATGTGAAATTGGAGCACAACAGGAAAATCAAGCCAAGCTATTAAGCGAGATGATTCTATCATTTATTTCTGTCTTTTGTTATGGCAACAGCAGAGGTATAGGGCTGGGATATTTAGCCAAAACCATAATGAAGGAAAACACCTGATTATGTTAATACAGTCTGTGCCACCCAGCAGTTTTATATTGTCACCCTTTTCTAGCCTTCCTATTTTATATAATGGCCTTGACCTCCTTCTACAGCTCAGTATCCAGCCCCCTCTAACACTCCCAGCTCAAGCCCATTGTCTTCACATAGTCTTGCACTCTGAGCTCAGCTGGACTAGCTTTGGTGGTGCTCAGCTTAAGTCCCCTGAAATCCATTGCTCTCCCTCCCAATACTATCCCCCTGCAACCCCTTGTAATGTGTCTGATTCCTTCCAGCTCCAGACCGGCAAAAATGGCAAGATTCATTTCATCAGTAAGGAGATATTAGGGAGAACTAAGGTGGGTTGGAAACAGGGAGAAAAATCCTGCCTTTTAAAAGTACAATCTGAGCATTTTACAAGCATTTTCACATTTCCACAGTAGCTCCCTGAACCTTAACTCTCTCATCTCCTTCATTATTTAGCTCTACTTTAATGGAACAGTTTCTTAATGAGCCACAGTAGAAGAAGTAATTACTTTTGGCTGGGCATTTATCAATGGTAATTTAAATGTTGTTTTGTCCTTTGTCAGATTTGTGCATTAATTCAAAGCTCAGTTTGGTTCTGAAGAGCGAATCAATGGAAAAGGCAGCAAGAAAACCTTTGTGTTCATGGACTTTCTTGCCCAGTTTACAAGTAAAAAAATTCTTTTCTGCTTATTAGTTCATTATACCTTGAACTGGGCTGGGAATAGTGAAAGAGAGTTCTCTCTGCTATCTACATGATAATCAGTAACAGAGTCCCTATTTTCCCATTGAGTTACCTTTTCTCTCATACAGGTCTGATTAAATGGGAGTTGTTACTGGGTTTTATTGCATTGACAGGTGTTTGGGATGTGTCACAGTGCAGCAGTCTCCAATTAGCTAAGCAAACTGTACTGATAAAAATAGAAACTGGTCAAACCAAATCCAGGATCAGCATGCATATTAGTTGTAAACTGAATTACTGCAAAGGTCAAGTTTGCAAATACTCCAGGTCAGGCACAGGTCTAAGGTCTTAGATTAAATCTTTGCATCCTCCATTCCATTCTATTTATCCACTGAAATGTGTTTCTGTAGAATTAGATTCTTCTTATGTACTACACCAAAATAATATATACGTATAGGTATATATATGTATGGGAGTTCATAACACTACAGTGGCGTTCTTCCTCATGAAAAGTTTCCTAAGCATGGAAAGAAGCAAGTGTGCAGTGCTGGTGGACTGGAAGTATCTCTCCTTGCTGAACAACATGTTTTGGAGAAAAGAGCCCTCTGGAGTCCTCTGCATCATCTCAATGCACTTTTGAGAAAGTTTCTGTGGAAAAGGCACATGCTAAGTATCTGAAAATGCTATTAGTTTCACAGCCACTTCTATGTACAAATGCACATTCCCAGATTTTACCCAGGCAAAATCTCTATCTTGCTGTAAATCCCATTCTTAAACTTACTGGTGCCTGGTTTGGATGTAATCTACATTTGCAAAACTTAGGGTTGCAAACCCATTTGAGAATAAGACCTAAACCCTCATGGTTTGCCACCCTTTTTTTTTTTTTTTTTTTAAATTTATTTTATTTTATTATCATCATTTTCTTAAGGTAATCTCTGTTAATACAGAGAAAAGTGCAAGAAGGCTGAATTTGACCTTAAACATGTGCAAGGTTAGCAAGGGATTACGTTAATATATAGTAGCTGAAAATGACTGTACATTCTAATCAGTCAGAGTAATAGGGAAGAAAAGAGATAATTTTCAAATGCTGTCATCCTACACTTGGGAAGGGATGTGAGAAAAGTCTATCAATATTCAGTCTACTCTACAGGGGACTGAATGGATCCAAGATGCTGCTGAAAAGGATAAATACACTAAAAGTGACACAAATGAATATTGGTTATTAAGTCAGTTAAACACTCAAATGACTCAATTAATTCAAATATAATGCTGAAAGTATCTTTTAAGTTTGTAGTTCAAACATACCAATTTTGAGACAAGAAGTGATTTCAATAGCTCACTTTGTTGAACTTTAATACCTCCAGTGCATCTCTGGCAATGTTGACACTCAATTTTCCCTCCTGATCCAGTCCCTTCAGCTCTTACATTCCTTGTATCTCATTACTCTTTCGCAATTCTTCCCATTTTCTCTACCTTGGAAAAGACTCAAAAGTAAATAGTTTACTTACAGTGTTACCATGACTTGGGAAGTTTCATTGATCCAGTTACTGTTAATTTAAATTGATGCTGTTAATTAAAATTCTTCTAAAGGCTTGCCTAGCAATTGTAGCCACAACTAACAAATGTCCTGCAACTAAAATTCTGCCCATTTCTTTTTTCAGTTGGGAGCAGACAATGAAAATAGAAATAAAAATTGTTAAATATGTTTAATTAAAGATTAGGCACGAAGGACTATGATAGCTTATTCACAATTGAAACTAAATATAATTTGCCATTTTAATAATCAAGCAAAGCAAACCCCTGGTCCCAGTGTTCTCCTTACCACATCCTTGAAGGACAGAGATATGTGGGAAATCCTGTGGAAGCAGACTGCATGAAAGTGTATTATTGATGTATTTTCTTTCATTGTCTTTGTAGGAAATTTGGTATGGGGGGGGATGGAGTTTTAAGATTATGGAGTCTCATATGGAGGCAGGAATTACAGAAGCAAAAACAAGTTTGAGGAACAGGGTGCTGGGAAGAGGCAGGGCTCAGGGAGGTGGCAGCTCAGTCTCTCAGACTTGTGCAGCAATACTCAGTTCTGTTATTTTGAGCAGTAAAGCCCATGTCATTTTTGGAAGGAATCTGAGATAAGAAATAATTGGCTGTATGACAGCTGCTGGAAATTATTTGGGATCTGGGAGATGATGGATCTCTGCCTCTTAATTTCCTGACTCTCTTCTTTGGAGAGTGGCATTTTCATGGCTCATTGTATACCCTTGAGTTTCCCACTGGGTCACACATCCAGAGCTCATGTTGTCTCCCATGGAAGCACACTCACCAACAAATGGACAGCACTACCTATTAGTCATCAGAAGAGTTCAGAGCTTCTTACCAAACCTGTATTTATTTGTACCTCAATGATCATTTACCAGGAAATTTTATAGAGTCTACACCATGCTGAGATGCCTTAAGGAAAAAAAAAGAAAAATTGTCTAAAGCAGAAAGGGTAGAACTGTAGTCTGCCTCCTATGGAAATTTCTCCCTTGACATTTGGGAAGTCCTTTGGTGGGTGGTAAAGGGAAATTTCTATTAGTTGTTACTATTATTTGCTTAGTGTACCTTAGCTGAATTTTCTTAAATTCACATACGATTTGAACAAAAAAAATCCAAATTTTCTGAAGGTGTGTTGCTCTAACTGTACTTTATTGCATAGAGAGTTGTACGCTCTGCCTTAAACAACCAAAGATTTTAATGATGACAGTGTAATATAATAACCATACAGGCCTTTGTGTAAAGGAAGTAGTTGATCAAGGAGGTATCTAATTCAACTGTTGACAGTCTAGTTTGTTCTAATACTTTCTTGGATCTGAGTTATGGTCAGATATTGAAGATGATGATGACTGTAGGGTGCCTGGAAATACAAAGCACTTTCACCACACTGGCTTCGATGTGTTGTCATGCTATAATGATTACAATTTATTCGTTGTCACTAACCTGCTCAAGCATTTGAGAACAAAGTGGTGTGGTTATATAAAACTTTGTGCAAGAAAACACAGCTCTCAAGATCATTTTTAAGCACTGCTGTTGTCATCTCCAGTTACCTTTGATCCCAACCACATATCCGCTTAGTAGCTCTGAGGATCTGTGAACCATTTCTCTTTTCTCCCTGTTCTGAGTTGCAGCTGCTCATTAGAACACTTCAGGACATCTCTTTGAAGAAACATGGTGGTGACAGTGGCTGACCAAACCCCAAATGCTCAAAACCCTTGGGCTGCAGGAGGAAATCCATATGTCAGGATACTGTAACATCTTGAATCTGTTATTGGGGGAAAACAAGTCTAATGTTAAGGGAACAGTTTGGGAACAAGAAAAACAGGATTCAGCTCTCAGTTTCTGATCTAACCATGGAATAACCCTTCCATTCTCATTGCTTCTTAGTTCTCTGTGTGAAAATAGATTTTTTTTTTTTCCCCTGCAGAGGCTTGTAAGAATGACTTCATTAAGTGCTGGGACATCTGAGCACTCTGACAGTGATAGGAGCTCAGATGGGTGCAATCAGAGGCCTAAGGAGTTATCCTCTGGTGTGAGAGTGATTCAGCCCCAAATTATATTATGTTGGTAGGACAGAGGTATAGCTGTGTGCTTACTGCTTGCAGCTCCTGAGAACTTTGGTGTCAGAGCAAAGTGCACAGTCATTTAGCAAATCACAGAGTACCTGCATGAACACCAGGCTGACCCTTTGGAGTTATTACCAACCACATCCTCTCGTCTCAGCATGTAATTCTAACACAGCTCCAGTCTGGAGAGTTTTTATGGAAAGGTAAGTATTGCTGCATGGATTATAGAGGCTTACAGCAGGTCTCTGTATTTTGCTTCTGACAATTTCACAGAGCCAACAAGTTGGAGAGGATGTGTGCTGGAAACTCCTAGTCTGCAGCACTGGTCCCACGTTTTACTAATTTACAGCTTCTGAAAAATTTTGTTGATGGCATCACATCCACAAAAAATATATTTCAGGGCATAATATGGACCAATGATAAATATTTAGTGATGAAAGTCTGTGAAGAACTTTGTCTGAGTCTAGAAATCCAGTCTGAGTTCATACAATAGACAAATTACATGGAAATGAGTATCAGATATCACTGGTGGGAGGAAAACACAGAGGTCAGCACTGTCCTTTTCAGAGTTATTTCTATAACAGGAACCTGCAATTGACATTATACATAAATTTTTTGCCTCTTCAAATGTAAAACTGAAGGGCAAATACTAAAAAGCTTTCTAATGATAGTGCTCAATTGTGCAGAGCATTCCTGACAGTAACGTAATTCCGAGAAAATATCTGTAATATATGTGTACTTTTGTTCTTAGAAAGGGTTCCTCCAATTGCTGGTGGCACTGCTCAAATGAAATGATCCCCCAGGAGCTTCGGATCTCAGTCCAGGCAGCCAGCCTGGAGTAAGCACCTTGCCAAGTAGTGCTCCACATGGCTAGGCTCACTGTTGGATGACCTGCACAGGGAAATAAACGGGTTTCATGTGAGTATTTTGACAATGCTACCTTTAAGGATGCTCTAGGAATACTAGGCTATGCAAAGATATTGATATACATGATAAAATAACTGGTCATTTCTATTTTTAGGGAGAGTGGGATGGTTTTGTGTAGGATAATTTTTTTTTCTCAGTAATTATCATGGAGCTAAGCTCTGAGTATGTGCAGGAAATAGTGTTGGTAATACAGAGAGGTTTTCATTATTATTGGCAGTACTTGTTCAGAGACAAGACCTTTTCTGCCTCTCAACCCCACCCTGCCAAGAAGTAGGCTGGGGGTGCACAAGAAGTTGTGGAGGGACACAGGTGGGACAACTGACTCCAGATGACCAAAGGATGTCCTGGGCCATACAGCATAGTGCTCAGCATATAAAAACTCAAAAAAGTAGGAGGAAGGGAGGGATATTTGCAGTTATGGAATTTGTCTTCCCAAGTTACTGTTACCCATGATGAAGCCCTGCTCTTCTACAGATGCTCCAACACCTGCCTGAAAATAAGAAGTAGCAGATTAATTCCTAGTTTTGCTTTGCTTATTATATAGTGTTCATTTCAACCCACAAGTTTTTCTCACTTTTACCCTCCTGACTCTCTTCCCCATCCTACCAGAGCAGGGTGAGCATGGGGCTGTGTGGGGCTCTGTTGCTGGCTTAGGTTAAACCACAAGAAAGGGATTGCATTCTTGCCTGCAGAGCCTGGCCTCGGAGGGCCCTGAATCCAAAAGCGAGGCCTCTTGGCCCTTTCGTGATGCAAGCAGTAATTTAAAATATATGTCTGGCACAGTGCAAAGAGAGAACATCCAACATCTGTCACATTCCATTATCTTGCCTTGATGCTATTAGGCTATTATTAGTATTTAAACTAAATATATCTTCCCACAGGCTGCTAACCATAATACCTCATTCAAGTACCCATTCCTTCTAATGCCACAAACTGTTCTGAACATCACATAAATGAAACTGGAACATCACTTGATGGACTGTTATCATATTTTACTGCTTTATTTTATTTTAAATGGGAGGAAACAAAACTCGCCAAGAGTTGTCGTATGGTTTGAAGAAGATTAAATGGGTTTCCCTATCGTTTTGGGTGAGGGAAGTGAACAGAGGCTTCTCTAATGGAGATCAGATGCAGGCATTTGGTTCCACACTAACAAGGGCCCATATGCTCTCACTGGTGTATCAGTTTTGTCTTGGGGCTGTAAGACTCTGGAATGACTGGTTAATTTTTTTTTTAACTGTCTTTTATAATTAATTATCTGACTCCTCTATCTCTTCAAAGCTGAGTGAAATAAAGACGTTGTAAGAGAATAGAATTACTCTAAGCCAGAAGTTAGCGTAGAAATGTTTCCTTCCCAAGCCAAAAGCTGCATTTCTTCTAGGAGCTCTTCTCAGCAGTTTGCAAATAACTGCCCCAAACCTCAGGTAGCATTTTGAAATGAATTGTGTTTTTAATTCACATGAGCACAAATCGCAGCTGCTTGCCCAGGGCCAAGAGCAGTGTCCTTCCCTAGGCTGCCATGTAGGATGCTCAGGAAGCATCCAGCCTGCATAACAGACAACTCACACTGCATCTGTTCCCACACATTAAGCAGTGACCACTTACATTGCTGGTTCCTGGGACAGGATTGCCCTCATGGTTGAACACTGTAGCCTCAGGCATTATTTCAGTCTGGGCCAGGCATTGCCATCTCAAATGGCTCCCGAGGTGGGTGGATGCTGGTACTGACCAGAGGCAGTCCTGGGGAGTAAGGAAGGAGTGCTGGTCATGAGCCTCCCGTGTCTGGTGGGACAGTCCCAGAGAGCAGTCCTAACAACATTTAATTTCAAAACGGAGAGAGTGAGAATCCTGCAGGCACTGGTGTGCCTTCAGAGGCTGTCCCACCACCCCTGCATAGTGAGTTGGAGGGTGGTCACAGTGCTCCATCCATCTATGAAGTCTGAGCAGAATGTCGTGTCAGCACAACTCTGCAGCTTCTGGTGTCTGACCTCTGGCATCCTACACACTGGAGGTGTACTCAGTTTTAAGCTAATCCTATCTTCCCACTGACATTATTTATTCATTGTTTTACATTATTTATTATAGCACTGTACTTGTCAAATATGAAAACAGTAACAATACATTAGGGGCTACTCTTTCCACCCCATGCAAGTCATCCTTTTACATAGGAGCAAAGACCCACGTGGACCCAGAGCAGATGAGCTGCCTAAGTTCCTTCTGAATGGCTTTCAGGTGCTGGTTCTGGCAAGGGAAGGCTTTATCTGATTTTCAGTGCCATGGCTGTGAGCTTGCCCCCACAGCCCCATGCTGACCTGCACGGATGTGCTGGTTCCATCCATGCTGCCCAATGACACTGGGTTGGCTGTGCCCCTACTGGTTTTCCCACCCTGAGTTACAGCAGCAGTGGCTTCTCAGCCTGCATCCCCCGGGGACCCAGCAAGGTCTGGGCTGCTGGCACCCTGCAGGAGGGATAGAGGCTTCAGAACTTGTGTGCAAGCTAGCTGAGACAGAAAATTTGAGCTCTTCTTTGGGCCAACAGTGCAACAAAGACAAGCCTTGCATTACAGGCGTGCTGTTGCTCTGGAAACTTGAAGCCTCTCATAAGCAATGCAATTGCTAGCTGCTTATCAGTTTTGCTTCACCAAAGAGGAAATTTATTAATGTAGAGAACACTAAGGACACAGAAAAATTGTGGGGTTTTGTTTGTTTATTTTTTTTTTTCATTTGGGGTTTTTTTTTTTTTTTTTTTTTTTAAAAAAATTTTTTTAATTATTTTTAAAAAAACCCCATTTTTTTCGGGTGTTTGTTTGTTTTTTTTTTTTTTTAATTTGGGTTTTTTTTTTTTTTTTTTTTTTTACAAGGATATCTTCTAATAATCTCTAAAGAAACCACATTTCTTTCTCTGTGGTTTCTACCTACCTCCAGAAAGCAAATGCATAAAATCTCTTTTATCAGCCTCTAAACATTTCCTGTAGAAAGAAAAAATATGAGTCTCTTTCCTGAGTTACCTCATCTTGAGCTGGCATGGAAACTTGTTTAGTGCACAATGGCAGCTGCATCTCTTCAGCTAAAATTAATATATGGCTGCCGCTTACCTCAGCTCTTCTGACTTGTTAACAAAATGATTATTGCAAAGTGTACCCCTTAAATCTAAATGTTAAATGGTGTTTGGGAACAATTCATGCCCTCTTTCTTCTTAGCTGAATCAGTTCCTTTAAGGAACTAATCCGTAAGGCTATTAGCTGTCACAGTAAGTACAGGTAATGAAAAATATTCTCTTTGGGGGATGAGGGAGTGTTTGAAAGAAAAGTGTATAAAAGAAAAGGCTCAGCTATAAGACAAAAGAGGTTTAAGTTTTTTTAAACTCCTACAGTTCTTGATGTCTAAAAATGCCTTTGTGGACTTGCTGCCCTGTGCAGTGTCTTCTGGGACCCTGCTTTTTCCTAAAACACCATGTTTGATTTGGCACTGTATGAGGTGCCTTTTGAAGCAAAAGTGAATGAAAGCTACCGGTGTCGACTTAATGTTTGTAAGTGGCAAAGAACTATAGGAAATGCACTTTATTCCCCAGAGCCTGAGGAGACCACAAGGCAGAAGACCTCTTAGTGGCAGCTCTGCTGCAAGAAGGGGTAATGGTGGCAGTGGGGAAGCCTCAGAGATGGCTGAGAGTGGGAGAAGGCACCAAGCTCCCTGTCACGCTTCCTGCAGCTGCCCCACCGAGGAGGGAGATGTCCACTGAGTTCAGGGTGGGATGGGTGTGAGGACACTTGGCTTTCTGGTACAAAGCAGCAACTGAGCCTAAAGCAGCAGGGAACAGTCTCTGGCATTTATTTTTGGAGGGTATTAGGACCCTTTGTCTTTGAAAACATGTCCCTGTGTGCAAATAGATAAGGGAAAGGCAGTCTGAGTACAGTGGGCTTTACAATAGAATACTGCTGGGAATGGCATTTGTATTTTCAAACTTTAATAATCTGGCAGTCCCCACTGTGGCCCCATGCTATTTGGGTCTATCCCAATTTTATTGAAAAGTGTTGTTGAAAAGACATATTTTGCACACTTGTAAGAACAGATCTTGTCAGAGTTACTTTAAATAAGATTTCAGAACCGGTTTTTTTCCTCTCCAGGATATTTTCCAGTCCCATTCTGCAGTGTTTGTGAGCAATTTTAACAGCTGTTCTTTCCTTAATCATTTTCACTGGTCTTGGTTTTTGGGGTTCTTTTCTTTTTTGACCCAAAGCAGAAGGTGATGGCCAGGCCCTTGCATCTCCAATACACAGTTTTTCTTTTGTCTGTATAGAAATGTGCACCTGTGCAGGTGAGCAAGCTCAGGTGTTCAGCCCTGGGAAGTAGTTGTAGGTGCCTCTTTGCAGTACACCAGCCACAGAGGGATGTGTTTGCTCACAGCTCACAGCAGGACAAGGCAGAAGTGGAAGGGAATTGTTTCAGCAAAGTACACTGCCCAATCCTGCTCTTCTGTTGCCAGATAGCCAGAGGGATGGGCAGCAAGTACCCAACAACCATGACCTGGGAAATACACCGGGATCCTTTCCTTGCCACCGTGAGGTACAGATGAAGCACTAATTCTAATAACTGGCTAAAGCAGGGTGCTGTGAAGTGCCGCTTGCTAAAACCAGTCTTACAGTTCATCCTCATGTTATGAGCTATGACCAGTGGTGTTCATTTTGCCTAGTCAGTATGCCAGACAATGCTCATGGAGGGACACTGGCTGATGGCTCACCAGCTGACACCAGCAGAGGATGAAGTGAGGACCTCTCTTCCTCTTGTCACTTCTTTTTGCAGCATTCATGTTCTTACAGCCAGGTACCTCCCTAGTTTTCGTTGTTCAGAGGAAATTTAATTCTTTCTCTGAGATCTCACTGAAGAAAAATAAAATTAAAAGCAAATACTGTGAAAATACCCAGAAAAATTGTATTAGTGGTGCAATATATTAATATTTATTTAATTGCTGACATTTCAGGTCAGATTCCTTTGATAGTGTTGACTTCGAATGAAATTTAAGACATAATTATTCGTACATAAGTACATCCTTGATTGGGTGAAGATAGTGGCCAGTATTGGAACAGAGCTGGAATTGTTTGTGAACCTCATACTGGGACTTATTTCACTTTTAACTGTTTGCTTTTGCAGGGACAGCAGCCCAGTCATGTTATTGAATTGATATTTATAACCATTTTTTGAAGGGTTCTGATCTGGGAAATCACCATTGCATATTTTTAGATCAGATTTCTGAGTAAAGAGAGTAGTGGTTTGCTATGTGCAAATAAGATGAGGTTACTATTTTTCAACTGCCTCTACTTGCAGTGGAGAAAGTTCGTTCAGCAAGCAAAAGGAAAACTTTGAGCTTTCATAGCAAATGCTGTTTTTAGCCTGCTTCCATCTTTGAACTAAGATTATACTCAACCACTCCTTCTCATTGCACAAGCAGACTTTGGAGACTGATACACTAAAATTAGGAGGCATGTTTGCATTTTCAACCTCTCCAAGTGCAGTGCTGCAAATAGTTCATTCCAGCTATGTCATTATTGTACAACATAGGGTTTAGGGATTTTTTTAGAAGGCAAATGTCATTACTTACATCTCTTCCACATTGCTATAAAAAAATACCCACTTTGTTTGGCAAAGTGAGTGTGAGGACCCAGGCTGCCTTTACTGCAGTGTCCTTGCTGACCCCGTAAACATAGGAGCCTGGGTTTGTCACAGGCACTTTGACAGCTAGTGGTTCATCTGGAGGGAAGGTGTGAATGCAAAGTTGTGTCTTTTCTATGCTCAGGAGATACAGAAGGGATGACTAGAATAGTAAGTTCTCCACTCCATTCAACAGTATGTTATTAGTCCTGGAAAAATATCAAATTGAATGTGTATCGTTCTGCTAGGGTTGTGTATTCCTGGTACCTGGGAGGATTGATGAAGATTTTACACAATCCTCCTCATGAATAAGATAAGGTAGTGTATTTTAAGGCATCGTGATGGAAACTCTGTTTTTTGTTTGTTTTGTTGTATGGTTCTTTTCATCCTGAAGGCTTCCAACTAAAGTTAGCTACCTTTCAGTATTTCACATGCCTAGAACTGCTCCACACAACTTTTGCATAAAAGAATGAGGAAACCCAATTTGCTCAAACAAGAGCAAGGAACGATTTGATAAAAGTAGACAACTGAAAACCCAGTAAATCCTCTTTGACTAGAAACAGGTAGCCCAGCTTTTAACTGCATACAACTTAAACACTGTCGCTACAAGAAGAAACTAACTGCTGTAGTTAGTATTTGCTGGCACCATGCCACACCTTGGAGTGGGTATTCTGTGGGATACAGGCTCTGTTCATGGTCATGTATAAAAGACTTTCTTCATGAAGCACTGAGCAGGTGTGGGACTGAATATATACTAGAGTTTGGCTTAAGGACAGAAAATTATATAAGGCTTCGTCTGGGGGAGGGAGGAGACCTCTTTGCATTGTATAGAGGGAGGGTTGTTTATTTTTGGTTTGGGATGGTTGGTTTCTTTTGTTCTGGTTTGATTTTGGGTTTTGTTTGTTTGTTTGAGGGAAAGAAAAAAAAAAGTTTCATTGTTAACTTGCCAACGAGGGAAACTTCGAGGAACAGACCCGACTTTCTCCACCAGATGTCCGTCACGAGCAGGGAAAGCTGGTGACCTGCGCTATACACAAAAACCTGGGTTTGCAGCATTTTTGAAGATCTGACATCGAAAACTCAAGTAAAATTACATGTTACCATAGAGTTTTGGACGGCGGGTGTGCTGCGAAGGCTTCTTGGCAGCGGATAATGCAGAACCTTGCCGGTAGCCCTACAATAGATATTTAACTCTCAGGTCTCAGCCTGCAGCAGTTGTAGAATACAGAGCCTTTGCACTCCTCCAGAGAATTAGGTACGCAGCTCTCATCCAAAGTCCTAAAATCTTTTGGGGAATCTTGCCTTTTCAGATGGCAGGAATAGCTGAAAGTAGTCACTGCGTGTGTGACCTCTGGAAGGAGACTTAGTCCTTTTCAGCCTCTTCGAGTTGCTGAGCACTTTCTGTAACTTTCCTAAGTCTGATAGCTTTAACTGAAACCCACAGCAAAGCATTCATATCCACAAGCAAGAGGCATTTCCAGGCATAAGTAGCGCACAACTCTGGAAAGCATTTCTGGAACAAAAGTGGAAGACAAACTTGACGAGGTGCAATGACTTCATAAGGAGGGCATTAGCTTCCTAGCTACACAAGGGAGCTTACTTCCAGAATAAGGTAACTAAGGAGGGAAGTACTGGAAGGTTTGCTGTGAGCCCCTGTCCTCAGGCTTCTTTAAACTCAGATGCCCAAACGCTTCCAACAGCTGCTGTTTATTGCAGTAACCCCTATTTCAGGTTAAAAACGTAAAGGCAATACACGTTCGAGAAACAGAGGAGCAGAACCACCCAAGAGCTGGCCTTTAACAGTGTTGCTAAACGTGCACCATTTCTTCCTGTCTCCAAGAGAAGCAGGGGACGTTTCGGATGGAAGGGTTCATTCTTCAGCAATAACCGTGTAATGGGACACTCCCCTCTCTCATCGTCAAAACAGGAAGCGGAGCTACAAAGCTCTTCTGGGCACAGCGACACGAGCAACACCCGAACAGGCTCAGATCAGTGGATGGCTGTGGGAAGTGGCTGCTCTCCTCCCGCACCACCTGCGGGGGTAAGTACCTGCCTAGGAAACGTCCCTCACTCACCTAAGGGCTCCTGCCCTTCCTCCCAGCCTCCAGACGTCCTTCCTAAGGGGCTGCAAAATGTCCTCCATCCCTCTCAGCTCACCAAAGGGACAGCTACTCCTAGGAAACTGGGTTTTCCCAGCAGGATCCCACACTGCCTTAAAGAAGGAAAGGTGTGTTGCTCACCTCCTCTCTGGGAGTGAGCCCTAGGCTCCACATTTAATAAAAGCAGCCCCATTGCTTTAAGCTGAGAAAAGTGAATAAACCAACTGGCAAGCACAAAAATTTCCCTGGACATTGCCTTCCTGAGTCTTTCCTGGGTAACACCGACCTCTTTCAGGAAGGTAGTGGGATCCACTACAGCAAAAGGAGCATATTGGGTCCGTGCTTGCACGTGCATCCCCATTTTCAAATTCCAAGTGTTTTCACAATCTGGAAAAAAAAACATTTGCAAAAGCAGCTTGCATTTTCTTCCCTCCCATCCCCATAACATCTTTGTTCAAATCTCCTTAAAGATGCTCTTTTCCCAATCAAAATTAGTTTTAAAATATCCAGCTTTACGGGTATTCCTTGACTGGTCTGGTTAAAAGCATCTGTAACCTCACTTTCAGAGACTCAGTGTAACCTCCACTTCTGAAAATACCGTATTCTGTCCTGAATATTCTCAGCTGTGTCTCTGGGAAGCTGAATATGAGCTTATTGCCAGGTTCTGATTCTAATAAAGTTAATGGAAATTTTGCCAATGACTTCAAATAGTCCAGATATTATTCTCGGGCCAAATCCTATGAAATTATCCCAGTTCAAACATAGAGCAATTGCATTGATTTCAGTGAGACTAGACTGGCTTTACTCATCCAACTGGAGGAAGATCCATGAAGTCAGAGATCAAAGTATGGAAGAGCTACCTCTCGCTCAACCAAACTGCTGTTATTGGAGTGTTGGATGGTGTTTGCTTAACTTTTTTTTTTTTTTTTTTTCCCCCCTCTTCGATGAAAGTGATGAAATCAGAGCTGCAACATTACTGTAGGAAGGGGTATGATGTTCTTTTATGGTAGTATAGCCTGTCCCACAGAATGCGGACGGCTATTCCATCGATCAGGGCTGGCGGCGGTACCTGAGTACACCCCGCCGTGTATCACAGTTCCCTGTTCAGTTCTGCAAGATACTCCACAAAAAAAGCTGTGTAGAATGCCGTAACCTGCCAAAATGAACCGCAGCGCTTATTCATATTTAGAAAACTCCACCCATTTTCAGGACAAATAGCCAACACCCTCTGAGGGCAGGAGGGGTGCCCGAAACCCTTCCTTTAGCAAGAAACAAGCCGGCAGAGTCCTGCCACAGAGGC
>VZTR01021054.1:162954-212078 GCA_013400775.1 Chaetops frenatus | reverse complement strand
CTCTACCACTCCCTGGCCGAGGGCGCGGAGGGCAGCGCGGGCGCGGAGCGCGGGGGCCGCCCGCCGGCCCCTGCCCCGCCGCTGCCCAGCCCGCAGGACAGCGCCTTCCTCAACGACGCCGATATGGTCATGAGCTTCGTCAACCTGGGTGAGTGAGGGAGGCAGGGAGGGAGTCCCGGGCTGCGCGGAGCCCACCCAGCCCCTCACCCGCCCGCCCGTCCCGCGGACACCCCTGACTCGGTCCCGGGCGGGCGCGACGGGTTCGGGGCTTTGCCGGCTGCGACCCACCTTGGGCTGCGCGAGTTTCGGCAAGCGCGGCAGCTCGCTTCGGGCAAGGGCAGAACCTCTCGCAAACTGCAAGAAGAGAATATACCCTAGAATGCAAAACCTTGGTGGAGAGTTGGGAGGAAGGGAGAAAAAAATAATCGTTTTGAGTTTTTTAAAGTGGTTCTTGTTCTGATGGTAGTGGTCAGAGCCTGGAGTTCAGAATTAAACACCCTCCTCTGCTTCTTGGGCAGCAGAGCTGCGGTCATGCCAGAGTACAGGTTGCACTCACTCTACACAAGGTCCAGCAGCGCAGAGATGCCTTTGGGGCTTGAACAAAGTACAGCCACGCTACTCCTCGTCTTCCCTCTTTTAAAGTTTTATTTTGTTTTGTTTGTATTTTAAGGGATCAGAACTAGTGTGGTGGTGAATATGTAACTCTGTGTAGGTTATTTTGGTGACTGAGCACGGGAACATGATAAAAATCGGTATCATGTGGAAGTCTTGAATTAAGTTCTGTTAGACGTCAACCTGCTTGCTCTTCAAACAAATTTCAAACATCTGTCAGTGATGTGAAGGGCTCTGAGCTGGGCATTTCAGTGGGAAAGTCATTAAACTTTTTTGCTTAAAGGAGCTCTTAGTACTAAGCAATTGTAAGGAAACAGTGTAATTAGATTCAGCCTAATGTGGAGAATGAAAATATTTCAGTTGGCAAATTACAGTTCCTTTTTTAAGGGAATTCCTGTGAAGCTCAAGTGTCTTAGCCGGTCAGCTGAAAACTTTGTCTTTTTGCTAGCACTGCCAGAGCTGCGTGCCAGAATGACAACAGCTTGTCTTGTTTAAAAAAAAACTAAAAAAACAAACCAAATTTGTTGGATGTTTACTCATTTGTAGCAGGGATATGTCACTGCAGCAGGACATTTCTTGGACCTCCCAGTGCTGGTACAGGTGTTCAATAGCTTTGTACTGTGCTGTACACATCTAGAACAAAAGCTGATTGATTTTTGTACCTGATGGAAGTCACAGAGTAGGTCACAAGTGTTGCAGATTGTTGTTGAAGGATTTGTCTACATGGAAACCAAAGCGACCACAGCTCGTGTGGGTACAGCTGAGCTCCCTGAGGTGCTCGGACCTTCCAGGAGCTTGGAGCCCTGTTGCCTCCTCATACTGCAGGTGTGTACCTGTCAGGGTCACAGTTGCCTTGTTTAAAGTCATCCTGGGGATGTTTAGGTGGTGCTGCCATCTCAGAGCTCAGATGCACTTGACTGAGACATCCTGAAATTGTCCGTCAACGAAACCAGCGCGGTCTGTGGTCTCAGCTCAGAAGCTGAGATCTGGGAAATACTCTACAGGTTTCAAGTCCAAAGGGCACCTGCTTCCCTCCCAGCCTCCCCAAACCTCTCTGTTCTTTGAATACACAGAGCTGCTGCTGCTGTCTCTGTTCTTTGCCTTGGGGACTTCCAGGACCGATATGTGGAGCTGTGAATTTAGGAAGTGTGGTGCTGGCTGTAGCTGTCTGTAAGCAACCCCCATGGCACGTTTTACTTGAGGGATGTGAAACAAGATGCCTGCAAGGGGCTAGGCAGTTTCCAGAAGAGTTGATTTCAGGGATAAGCATGAGCGTGTACTATTTTATAAGGTAATTAGCTGCTAATAAATCACCAGGAGACTATTATTAGATGGTAGACCTGAAAGTATGTGTTTCTTTTGAAAATAACCCCTTCCACTCATATGATTCAAATCAGTTCTGATAATTTGGATCTGGACACTTATGTAACAACACGGAAAATTATTCATGTAATGTAGTAAAATAGTGCAATTGAAATGCTAGTTATGAGTCTCAGGAATCATGAATCAACTGTAGAAATTTCTCATCAACTTCCAAATTCCGAGTCATAAACCATAATGTCATTTAATGTGATTGTTTGTTACCAGAGTGTTGGCAAATCGATGGGCTGGACTGAACAGAGGTTTGGCTGTTTTCTGTGGCTTCTCTGACATGTCAGGGATTTTTTGGGGGTCTTTCACCCATGTATTGACATTTACTTTTCCATTTAACAGTAATTGAAGTTGGAAAATTAGAGGAAGCCTAAGGTTATATTCCAATATAGAAAGCAAAGGTTTGATGGGAGAAAGCCAGCATGTGATCTGTCAAAGTAACTTATTAGGTGAAGTCAGAAATACAGAAAAATATGATTGGATCATAGCAGAAAGGGAAGAATTCTTGATCTCAAGCACACTGACTATTCCAATGAAGCACATGTCAAACAACCCTGGAAACTCACAGCTGGAGTCTGCTTATAAGTGGACACGGCCCGAATTATTTTAGTTGTGGCTTTCTGTGTGTGCCCATACATATAGTTGCTTCTGTTCAGTTAAAACTGACTTCTGAAGACCTCTGTGTTCAATCTTACACACTTCCCTTTCCATTATTGAAGGGGCAGCTACCAAAGAGATGTGAGAGGCCCTTACTGTTCCTTTAGGGTGAGGAGTGTATGGTATGCCCTGGGGGTACAGATGCATGTGGCTGTGTGGGTGTGAAGTCAGTGTTGGTGACCTGCCTTCAGGTGCTGATGCTGCTTCTGCTGCAGCTCAAAACCAGACAGAAATTTGATGTGTCTCATTGTGCTGGAAAGCCATCATCTAGGTCAGCTGTGCAGAGAAGTTTGCAGGTGCTGCTGTTCTTATAAAAGTGAATTTAATTTTTCCAGCCCTGTAGCCCAAAAAGAGTCACTAGCTTGTAGTCACTGCTGATTTTAAACATGCAGGACTCCAGCCCTTCCTGAACAACCTACATCCTTCAGTCTGGGAATACAACAGATGTGTTTTCTGTCTGGGGAAGGCTATGTTTCCATATGTGCTCGGGGTATGAATCCTCTTTGCAAAGGTCTTGCAAAGCTGAGGGACTTTGGTGAGGTCTTGGATTATTCAGGCAATGCAGACTTGTCCCAGTCTCAGAGGTGATGGTGTTCTTGGTGATGGTTTCTATTTTGTTTTGGGGTTTTTTTTAAAGTGAAGAAAAGAAGGTCACAGAGGTGTGGAGGTTCTCCAGACATACAGAGTTGCTGTCTAACAGGGAGGACAAGAAATATCAGTCTTTGAAATGGAGAGTCTTGGATTTATCTTTCTTCTCTGGTGATGTCTGTATTGTACTATGGACTTCCAGTGTGTGGGCAATGATTCCCAGAGGGGCTGATTATAGGGGAGTTTGGTGTGCCCAGGGTTTCCAGAAGATGCTTAGCACTTTGTTTTATAAAGCACCTCGAGAGGAGTATCAGGGAGGAGAAATAAGTTTCTGTTCACATTACAAGAAAAACCATACAAGATATAAACCAGTTCAGATAGTTTAGATAATAAATTTAATCTGTCAGGTTACATACCTCTTGAAAAAAACATAACCTGTCCTTGCTTAATCTGGTCCCTTCTTTGGGAAGATGATCCTAGAAGTGTCTATTTTGGGTGTTTTCATTAGGATGAGGCATCTGACAAGTGTCTGTTTCTTTTCATTTCCCACATGGGAAGTCTGGATAGCCTGCACAGATGGAAACATCTGCATGGATTCACTGATGAAGCAGGGTACCAAACTTCTGTGCTTTGGAGATGGCATTACAGCAGGGCTGTGGGGCTGGGGAGTGCCTTGTGTGCCAGCAGGTGTCTTTGTGAAACTGTTCAGCTCTTTTTGTAGGAACTGCCTTGACATAAAAGTGTAGTGTGTCTTGACACAGTACTGTTGGGAAAATAACATCTATTAATGTTTCCTATCTGGAAAATGTACCTTTCTCATGGCACGAGATAAGGTTATCTCCTCTTGGAAAAACAGCCTGGGGTTGGTGTGGAGATTTCTCTTGAGGCAGTGCTGCTGGATTGACAGCTTGACCCCAGTCTTCTCAGGCACATGGGTGCTGATGTGAAGGGAATCTGCTCTCCCTCCTGTTTCACCAGCTAGTGTCTTCAGAGCAGTTCATGCTATCTGAAGCAGCAGAAAACAAGACTCTCAAAGACTTTGCTACTTTAACTGCACCCAGAATTATTTGTGTATAATGAAAGGTGCTGTGAAGCAACCCTGTGTCAGAACATGGTCTTCATCCATGTCTTTCTATCCTGGCATCCACACTGAGAGGAAAAACAGCCATACACTTCTTACAATCAAACCCAAGGAATTCAGTGGCAGTCTGAGTTTCTCCCATGACCCAAATCCGGGACTGTTGATAGCTGTGCAGGAAAAGTCTGAACCCATCAAACCTGCTGGAGATAAGAATCATAAAAAGTGTGCTTTGGGGTGTGGTACCTGGTTATTCAGCATGGTGGCTTTTGGTAGCAGACTAACAGCACTGATTCACTGTATCTCTGCTTTTGGAGAGTTTTCCCTTTTATCATAAGACCCACTTTTCTCTTGGGAGGGCTTCATGGAAAAGGTTGAGGGGAAGCTCACCTTTTGCCAGGCAGTCCTGCAGTCAGCCCTGAAGCTTCAACATGGTTTGAACTGAGGCTGTGGTGAAAAGCCTCTTCTACTTTTGAATCTCTAAACTCCAGGCAATCCCCATCTTCCCTGCAAGACTTCAAGTGTCCACTGGGGCAAGGGTGCTCCCTTTCAGTGCAAGGGAGTTGTTTGGAGGTAAATATAAGATTTGTTGTACAAATACTCTCTCTTTCTCTCCTTGCCTATAAAGCAGCACCTTGTGGATGTGATGTCTTCCAAACAGCCTTTTCATCTTTTTGGCAGCCGTCACCTGCCAGATTTCCTTCTAGGAATGATCTTGCACAAATCCATTGCACCTTAGGTGCAAACAGTATGCCTTTGTTCTGCACAGCTTTTCTGCACAGGAGGGAAGCAGCGTTCCAACATCCTTACATGTGTTTCTAAAGCAGGTGAACTTTTTCATCTGAAGAATTTGATCAGCCCACCTGCCTTTTTCCCAGTACCATTCTTGCTGTTGGAGATGCGAAGTTAGGCAACCAAGATGTATGAGGGATGTTGCGTGATTGTATTGATGGAACTGTACCATTCATACTGTCATCCCATCTGTTTGTACTCTTGGCCACGTGTTGTAAAGGTCAAGACATCTACTCAGAGGGAATAACTGGAGTGTGTGATGCTGCAGATCTGGCTGTGCTGCCAGCTGGCTGTGTTCAGCCTCACTCACTCAGCATGTGAGCACCATTCTCCACGTGTGTCCAGAGCAGGCCAATATTAGAAATCATGAAGCTGATGATGGGAATGAGTTTGCTGACTTCTACCAAGCCTTGTGTGATGGGCTTTGATGCCAAGACAAATTCCCAAGTGCCAAAGAGCAGCCTTATATTTGCTGTTTAACTGATGCAGCTCAAGGTCCTCATTTATGTCATCTCCTTGAAGTAGCTGCTGCTTGCGAGCTGCCTGCTAGTGTGAAGCTGCCTGGCAACATTATTAAAGAAAGGGCAAATGGTCTTTTAGAAGTCCTCAGCTCCTCTGGACTTGGAATTTGAGGGACTGTAGTCATCCTACTGCCTTTGGCCAGGAGCCCTGGAAGATGTGTGGCTCCAGGATAAGCTGCTCTTCAAAACCTGTGCCATTGAAATGAGCGGAGGGTCATGTTCATGTAAGCAATTCGTCCAAGTCTGACTGTCATCTGGACTAAGCTACTGGAACCAGACACTGTGACATTAGTAAGATTATTCTCTGTCTTGTGAAAGCTTTTCAGAACTTGAAAATTTACAGTCTGAGACTTGAACATTTCACACAAATTTTTCTTCCAGCAACAACAACAGCAACAGCAATTTCTTGTAATTGTAAAAAGCTAGTATTGCCAAACCAGTCTTGATTACTTCAAGCCAAATTTTTTATCTGTAAATAAATGAAAAGTTGTATTTTGAATTAGAGATGCAGGTGTGGGACAGGGTTGGGTTTTTTTTTTTTGGTGTTTTTTTTTTTTGTTTTTTTTTTTTTCAAAAAATAAAAGCAGAACTTCCTAGTTATTTCCCTCAGAAAAACTGAAGCTAAACCACTTTTTATAAACAGGTTTTCTTTTGACAATTTTCTTCCAGCTCAACATGGCTTTAGCAGAAAATCACTTGGGCAGCTGTCATGGATGTCTTGTGCTGAGCTCCTGCTGGGACTGCTTGCTGCAGGCTTGTACCTCTGCCAAGGAGCTGTGGATCCTTGCTGGGTCTAGCCCTGTGCATTGTAGTGGTTACACTCCCTCTCGTAGTTTTAAATATAAACTTCTAAGCGCTGTTTGTGATTTAGGAGGAAGGAAGGCGGTGTTTAGACTTTCCATGCCATGGAGTCATGATTCTTTTTGGGTCATCTTGCCTCATTGCTAGCTTGTAGGGGGTTAGAGGAAGGTATGATTTACTTGGGAGGTAAACAATCCCATTGTGTGTTTCTGCTGTATCCCAGCAGATGCACAGCTATGCTGTAAAGTACAGCCCACTTACTAATCATTTAACATTTCCATTCGACCATTTATACAGCAGTGTGAAGCAAAGAGCAAACACTATTGCCCAAATGGAAAGATGGCTCATGGGTGAGAGATTCCCATTTGTTACAGCAAGTATCAGACCTCAGAGCCTGGGAGATGGAGCTTAAGGGCTGGAAAGCTGTCTTCTGCCCACCTGACTCTTAGAGCCTGGTGTTGGTAACCCTGGTTAGGTTCCCTGTTTGATGGGGCAACAGTTTTAAACTGAAAGAGGGTAAGTTTAGATTGGATATAAGGCAGAATTTTTTCAAACAGAAGAAGTGAGACACTGAAACAGGTTCCCCAGAGGAGCTGTGGATGCCCCATCCTTGGAGCTGTTCAAAGTCAGGCTGGATGGGGCTTTGAGCAATCTGTTTTACTGACCAATGTTCCTGTCCTTGGCAGGGATTGATCTGGATGACTTTTGAAGGTCCCTTCCAGCCCAAACTGCCTGGATTTCTAAGTGAGAATCGAGAGGGCACTTGGGACTGGGATTCTGTAGCCATGATATGCTGAGGGTGAGGACACAGGCCTGAAAAACCTTCAGTTAGTGATTTCTTTCCAGCTTTTTTCCAGTTGTGGCTGGTGGAGGATGCAGAGTGGTGCCTTCTGCAGAGCTGCAGCACTTGCAGCAGGGCTGGCTGGCAGCAGCACCCTGAGAGGCACCTGTGGCCCCGTGCTTTGCCCCCAGTGCAAGCTCCCACACAGTGGCTTTGGGAAGGGCATGGGGCTGCAGCTGCTGCAGGGCTGTTGCAGGAGAAAAAAGCTTAATTAAAGAAGCTGAGTCCCTGTGGGATTGCAGGGGTGTTTAATACCTTGTAATGGACTTTGATTCCTAAAACCTGCTGTGGATTGGGGCTGGCATTTCCTGAACTTTCAGTTACTTAAGAAACAGTCTTGTAGTGTTGGGTAGAGTTTTGGAGTGGATTTTTTTTGTTTGTTTGGGTTTCGGGTTGGTTGGGTTTTTTTGGTGATGTAATGAGATTATTTTTTTTTTGTTTTGTTGTTAAGGGCACAAAGATTTTGACAGCGCTGCTTTCAGCTCTTTTTATTTTACGTAGCAGTGTTCATCATAGCACAATGACAGAATTGAATCAGTGTAGCAAGAGTGGGAACTTTTGGCAAAAAAGGATAATGTAGACAGAGCTGAAGTGTTCTGCTAACTAAAACAGTAGCTGTATTTTTCAGAGAGCTAGACATGACTGTTTTGATCCAATGTGGTGTTAATCACAAGAATACATAACTGCTTTCCTGTGAACTTTCCCCTTAAAAATATCCAATGATATCACCTGATGTTTTGCACGAATGCTCAGTATAACCAGAATTTAGAACAGCTGGCTCCATGTAAACTTGGAACATTCATAGGTCAAATATTAGTGTATAAATAAAAACATTTTGAAAATGAAAGCAGAAGCACAGTATTGGAAATATACTGAATGTGCAGATGTACTTCACGGCTTGAATAGCTTTACAAATAAATCAAGACAGTGTTAATACTTGTTCTGAAGAGTCAAATTTCCTGATAGTAAATGAGGGAGTGTTTTCAAACAGTATTCCAAAGATTCCATGTATGTTAATGGTTGTTTGCAGTGTGAGAAATGTATGAATTGGCTATTTGATGCACTCTTTAAATGAATATGTATTTGTTCAACCCAAAATCTTGTCAAATGGAGATCTGCAGTTTCTTTTATCAAGTGCAGGCTGTAAAATTTGCCATGTTTAAGGCATGCACAGAGATGTTTATGTTGAGGTGTACTCCTGCAGCTTTCTTATCTTGTTGCTCACCGCATCGTGTTCGTGTGGCATGTATGATCAAGGTATTAGACAGTCTGTTTGTACAAGGGCTAAAGGGTGACATAATGTCTATTGAAGCACAAGTGTTAAGCTCCACACCAGGCAACAAAGAGCAGTTAAAAAATGATTAGAGCTCATGAGCAGGGTCTGATGGTCACACACACAAGCCAGGAGGTGTTGGAGGGAGGAAAATGTCGGCAGCTGCGGTGTGAAACAGATGTGCCTTCTCGCATCCTTGTCTCTCCTGGGCCTTCCAGACCACTTGAGAGAGAAATCCAGAAGAGTAAAGCTCTTAGTAGTCAACTCCAATCTTTTTACAAGGAATAAAATTATCCAAATAAGTTGGAAAATAAGGTTTAACTGTAGCTAATGCGTACAAGATGCAAAAAGACTTGTCTGCCTCTGCCTTTTGTAAACTCTATAATAATACGAAGTTGTTTGAACGTGAACACTTGCTGCAGCCTAACTTCCATATTTTTCAAATTGCTTTAAAATATCTGGGTAAAGGTTCTGTATCAGGGATTAAAGAAGTGGTCGGAGCTTTAATTTCTCATGGCACAGAGGCGCAAGCTCTCTCTGTCAAAATTCAGATGAACAGAGGTTGAGGCAACAGTCTTTAATTGCCAGATGCTCTGCAGGAAAAAAGGAGGAGGCATTTCCTATGTCACTTACCTCGGGCTCCCCACTCACATTTCCTTACTACTTATGGCCACAGTGGTGGTGTGGTTCAGGGAGAGGCCTTACACACTTTCAGTGTACCTGAATCTTTATAATGATGCCAAGCCTGGTCCTTCAAAACATTCGCATGCAAGCACTGAGAGGCTTCTCTGCAAGCCTTGACCTGTGTGCACAAATTGTGATGCAAAAACTTAGGAGGATAGTTCTAAAATTTCAGCCTGGTTTGAAATTCATGTTTTAATATCTACACAAAGATTTGATCCACAAGTACAGAATCCAGGTGTTCAACTTAAATGATGAAGGTTGGCAAAGAAACCCTTCATTTTAGAAAAGCAGCAGCCTTTCTTGCCCACAAACCATTATCCTGAGACAGCGTTTCAAGCATGCAGACCCTTTGGCTTAATTATTGTAACATCAAACATCTTTGACATGAAAGAGACCAAGCAGTGGCTATGCAAGATAATGACTTGTTTATAAAAATAAATTAAACAGCATATGAAAAGGATAAACATGCATGTCCTGCCAAAATTCACTGTATGTTCTGCAGTCTTTAGTGATTGTGAATCTCTTGGCTTGCTCTTTGAATTTCTTTCTTTTTTTTTTTTTTTTTTTTAATACCCTCAAAGAAAAAAGGCAGAGGGGGAAGGGAATGAAGAGAAATGAAGGGAGACTTAAAAAAAGAATTCTTATATTTAAGGAAGTTCCATCTTATTATGCTATGGAAGATAGCTGGAGAGATAATACATTTGTTTAATGTACAATAACAGATTTTCTCTTTGAGATGTCTGTGTCTTGTCTCTTGCATGTGTTAGTTTTTACACTTTAATGATTGTAGCAGCTGTCCTGTCCAAAAATATTCCATTCCGCAGGATATGTAATGCTCATTACTTGCTAGACAACATCAAGATACTACTCTGTTTCTTATTCAGAATCTCAAAACACTTCATAAGCATTGAAATCTCAGAGTGTGCTCTGATGAATGTAAATCACTCTTATACTGATTTTCCAAATAACTCAGCTGAGGCTCAGAGGACTGGGCCAGGGCTGTGATGAGGTCCCTGAAATTCCTGCTTCCAGTCCTGCAATCTCACCATGAGCCCACGTGCTGTTTTACTGACCTGCCCATGGAGCCGGTGAAACAGGAGGGTCTTATTTGGTGAAACCTGTCTTTTTTCAGGTGGCAGCATGAATCAGCTGGAGCCTATAGGTTCTCATTTGGCTTAGGCTTTAGTTCTTCCTGCTTGTGAACCTTGCTCATCAGTGTTGCAGTCTGTGCCTTCTGCAGCCATGCTCTATTAGGAACATGGCTCTTCAGACATGCTTGCCAACAGCTGAACATAGGAAAGATGAAAGAGGTCACAGGCTAGCACGTTTCACTTGAAACTATTGGAGAGCCTAACAAAGGTTTGGTTGACCTTTGGTAATGCCTGTGGTACAGGGAAGCTAATAGTAGATGTTCTCAACAGTTCTGTTGATAAACTCCTGATAAAAATGCAGTGTAGCAGCTGAAGTTGGTATAATGACTGCCTTATGTTTCAGAGGCTATTGGGATTGGGTCTGCCTGATACTTTTGCTATCTCTACTCTCAGTAAAAACAGTTTTATGGGGTCCCGAAGCAGTCTGTTGCTTCTGGCAGCCAGAGAGCTGGCAGCTCCGATGCACTGAGGCTTGAAGAGATAGTTCATTAATTCATGGCACTTTCCAGAATAAACATGGCAAACCTCCTCTGAAATAACAGACGGTAAATCCTCCTTGTCACTCAAGGCTGCACATTTGTCTTCTGAAGGGGGCTGTGAAAGAAGCTGTCCGTCTCCTAATGAATGAAAAAATAAATAGAAGAAGAATTGTGCATTGTGTCGCACTTGACATGGTGAAGCTTCGGGGTGGAATAGCAACAAACCTTTCCTCCCATCTTAGCCCTGTTAATTGTAGACCTTAAACCAAGCAATTCCCACTGGGCAGGCGATCAGATGGCATAAACGATCATAGCTCTTTGCCAGGAATCACTGGTGGGAATGACAGCACTTTTTGCTCCTTCTTTGACTCTTTTTGGGAAGGTAGGTGCCACCCTCTCTCAGCTTCAGGTCCTCAGGGATAGGAGCTCTGGTGTCTCTGTGCTGTGAGACTTGTGAAGCCTGCTACAAGCCATGGTTGCTCGGAGTGCACAGATGTTTTGTGCAGCTTGTTATTTTCTGTGTTGGAGGTTATGAGTCAGATTACTGTTACCAAAATGTTTATGTGAAATCATTTCTGAGTCATATATTTGCATCATATACAACCTGTCTGACAATCAAAACATTCAGCGCTCAGCTAATGATTATACTAAGTTTTCCAACACTCTGCTCCAACATAACATAATTACACGTCAGAGTGCAATATATTACTTTGACAAGGTTCTTCATGTGTCCTGTGATGTCAGAACATCATCATTGCTATTATTTTAAATTATCAGAGTTTTTTGCATGAAACAAAGTTAAAAATAGTGAGAGGCAGTTCCTCAGAATCAAAATGCCCTGCAAATGTTCCTGGGTTTTTTCAGTCCCCAGAAAAACCTGTTTCAAGAAGTTGCATAGTACTTTTAACTTTATTCTCTCCAGGGAGGTGCTTGATCAGGGCTTATTGGTTTAATCGACAAAATAGCTGTGGATATTTGCCTGAAGAAATTGTTTTGTTCCTGCAGGACTGTTCGGTAATTTCTCTAAAATATATTTTTTAAGACGGAACCAGAATATTTTTAGTAGTATAGAGTCTCTAAACTACAACTTAATGTACTTTATGTTTCTCTCTAGTGTGAGTTCTAGCATAAATAGGGATAGCTTGCAAAAGTGTTCTGAATAACTAGGGCAAGCATTTAAAATTGCACTTACCTTCAGGTGTGTGAGAACTCGGGCAGGAGTGTTTGCCACCACGTTCTAGTGAATTCGGTAACTCCTCTTAAACAGTTTATTCTAGAGCAGGATGGGGAAAACTGAAGCACCCCCCCAAGTCTGTGCTAAGGTAATGGTCAAGGAAATGAAAAGTGTATGGGGGCAAAGGGCTGCTCTAGTGTTAGTTTTTAAAAGCATGTCTAAGAAAAAGCACGTTCATGTTGGAATGCAGAATGGTGTTAGGACTGACTTGTCTGAATTTGGTTTACAGTCTTTTGTAACTGACTTTGGGAGCTCCATTATAAGTGTGAAGAGCACTGGCAAGTCCCTTAAATATAAAATATTATTGCATTTCATCACTCTTACTGAACTGGCAGAGTGCAAAGCTCAGGATGGATTATGATGACATTCTTTATGTTCCCAGTGAAAAAAAAGTAGGGACAATATAGTAGTGGACTTTCCTAGCTACAAGTGATTGAGTTGTGCTTAGTAATTAGGGAGCCTGCATTTGGAGCAATAAAAGCTGTGTAGTACTGGTGAGCACCATCTTTGCTTATGCACTCTCCTTGGCCAGCATCAGAGGCAAATACATAATTGGTCTATGAGGACCAATATATTGTGAAGTGTAGTGGAAAATGCCAAAATAAAATTTCATTTGGATGAAGTCCATTTGTCCTGTGCTAATTTCTAGCCCTGTAAACAAACACAGCTGCTGAACGTAGAATCAGTGCTCAGAGTGGTTAAAAACAGTGATGCATTGCTAGTGAGATCACAGCAGAAAAAAATATGTAACACATGAGGCTGCAGTAAGGATCAAGACTATCCTCAGCTCTGATTAATTGTTTCTGTTTATATATTTTCATCTATTTATGATGTTTAAAATGTAAAGATTGCTATTGATTGCCAGACCGTTCACCTGAGGCAGTCAGAGAATCAAGTATTGATAAGCCAGTCGTCATGAACTTTTGCAAAAGATTGAATTGGCAACCAAAGATTTGATGAATGTATATATTTTATATTTCTCTCTTTCATACCAATTTATCACTCATTTGGTCATCTGGGCTTTGTTGTTATTTGTTTATATCTATGAAGGGTCCATGCAAGTAGGTTTGCCTGTCACTTCATCTTAATTAAAATGTCTTTAGAAGTACTGCAATACTGAACAAGCAACATGAGACTTCAAACATTAGAAATCTCAGGGCCAAGCCTGCTAGGTCACTGGCAAAGTTGCAGCACTTACACTGTAATTTGTCTCATGGCCCAGTTATATGTTTTGACATCCCTGAGCTGACTAATTGCTCTGGGGGGAAAAAAAAAGAATCTTGGTTACTGTAGTAGAAAAGGCAGTTTCCAACCTCTTCTGTCCATCAAATCCATTATCTAGGGACTGCTGCATGCTCATCCCCAGAGCTAGCAGACTAGGGCGCTTTTGAACAACATCACTTTTAAAGTTTTGGGCAGTTTTGGGCATCCTGGTGCTCTGACTTGTGGTAGGCACTTCACTCCATGCTCTTGTGCAGCATGGGTTGGTGCCAGCCTCTTCAGAAGCCTCTTGGGGCTTGAGGAATATTTGGGTGTTCACGTTACTGGGTACTGGACTCGTGCCATCATGGATTTTGCCGTGTCTGCAGAACATGACTGGGGTCCATCAGTGGTCCTGGTTCTGGAAACTCTGCTAGCCCCTACCCCAGCTCAACTGCAGGCTGGCATGGAGCATTTAAATCTCAAAGTGTCAGTCTGGCACGTTCCATAAACACTAAATTGAGTCAGAGTGGCTAGGTCTAGTGCTATAAAACATAACGTTCAGGTATTATTGCCAAGAAAAAAATTACCTGTAAATAGCAGACTTACAGCGTAGGGGCTTATTTCTCTGCTTATGCTTTTTACATTTCCAATTTTGCACCAGCTTGGCAAGAAGTTAACTTAAATGTCAAAACTATTTTTATGTAAATATATGCATTATTGGGTCTCTTACTCATAAAGCAAATAGTACTTTAAACCCACACAAAACAGTTGAAGCTATATATATTTTCTCACTACTGAATTTGGCTTTTAATAACTTGGAGTGAACTGTCCAAAATAAAGTTAGGAATCAAGGGTACTTTATTTTCCAGCTAGCAACATATGTATTCGTGGCTTTGCACTGTACCAATTTGAGATGGAAGAAAACCTGGATTTGTACTACAGATCCTCTCAGCAATCAAGAAGAGAGAAATATCATAGTTAAATAAACTCATTATTTTAAAATTAGCAAACTTTTCTAAAATTGTATGAAGCTACAAAAAGTATGAAGGACTATTAAGAGACTGTGGAGGCTTTGGTATCAAACAGTGGTTTTCTAATGTGTTTCTCCTGCTGGAACTGCAGCCTTGTGGCAGATTCAGAGGCAGCAGTTACCCAGAGAAAAGATTTCGCTGCTGCTATTTGAGGAGTTTAGACAGCAAAACCTGTCCTCAGCACGCACAGCCAAAACCACAGCTGAGGTTAGGGATTGTGTCCTAAGTCCAGGTCACAGTGGCCTGGAAGGAGATGCTTGCTGTCCTTCGTGGTTTGTCTCCACGTTACGGATTTTCTTGCCCCACTGCCCTCCTGCGTGTGGGAAGTTACTTGAGGTCGGTTCTGGATCCCAAAGGTAAGGCAGGAAGAGTCACTTCAGGAAGTCATGCAGACTTGTTGCTGAAGAAGACCCAGCCAGTGCTCAGCCACCGTGTCCTGATGGGATCCACCTTGTTGCTGTCTTATTGCTCCCTGCCACATGCTCAGGGTCAGAGCCGCTGTAGCAGAGGTCTCCCTTGGTTGTGCCTTGCCCTCGGCTGCAGGCAGGAGTTCCCTGAGCATGTGGGTGTGTCCAGGCTAACTGGGATGCAAAAAAGTGAGATAGAAGAAGAGGGGAAAGGGGAATTGTGTGTGATCTGCCATCCCAGATTTCACTCCAAGCTTTTAAGTCGATTATCCAGCAATTCAGATGGTCTCCGGCTGCGCTGCAGGGTATTTGCCTGCCACTGTGTGTAGCATGAAGGGCACACATTGCTACTTCTGCCCTTTCTTGTTGAATAAACTCAAGCTGTACTTGGGGAGAAAATAAATGTTGGAGTGCTTTCCAGGGCAGCTGAGCTGTGAAAGCTGCTTAGGTTATCTGAGGCTGAAGTTCATGTGAAGCACAACTGGGGAAGATCCCTAAAAAAAGCCAGCCCTTAGAATGTTGGATACAATCACAAGCAAAATATGGAAGACCCTACCAGCATTGTGATAAATGCAGAAGATGGTCATGGGTGGGACATGTCCAACAAATCACTTGGGCTGGCCAGGCATGCCTGATTTCATGGTCATGAAGGAGAGGAGAAACTCTGGAGAAGGAGAAATGAACTGGACCAGAGAGAGGGTCGTGGCTCTTGCCTGTGCAGGCAAGTGAATTTGAAGGATGATGACTAAGAGATTCTGGTTTTCTAAAAATAATGCTTTCCACTGACTGAAACCACAGCTCTTGCTGATGCAGCTTTTGATTATTTTGCCTCTTATTCGATCTTTCCTACTTTGCATGATTCAGTCTTATGTAAACACTAGTAATGGTGCCTCACTGTGGTGAGAGCAGTGCTGTGTGAAAGAGACAAGGCTCATGGGGGCAGGAGATTTATCCTGAAAGCCTTTTTGTCCATGAGATCCCCTGAGCATCCCCAAGCAGCTGCTGGAGTGAAGGGTCAGGTATGTCTGTCTGGGTGGTGCCCAGAAGAGAAGCCTGAGGAAAATAATGTTGCTTTCTTTTCTTGCAGTGTCCTCTCCTACACAACTTCATCTTAATGATTTTTATTCTTTCTTGTTAAATGCAGCGTGTGTGAAAAGGCTGCTGAGAGTGCGGTGCTTTGGGTTGTCTTTAAACACAAGCCTTAAGGAAAAACTGAAACAACAGATGAATAAAGTGGTTGTGGTTTAGCTTGAGCCATAAATACTATTTTCCTTTTAAAATATGTTTTTGGAAGGTGAGGGGAAACCAATTATGACTGAGTTTAAAGCAAGCAGACTACTCCTTTTTTTTGACTGAGATGGGTGATTCATCTTGACTGGCTTTTTCTAAGTTTTTGAGTCATTCTGCTTGTGTTGCATTCATTCTCTGAGCTTATTTTGTTAACCTTGCCACTTGAACAAATTAAGCAGTTGTCTTCATGTGGTGTTTCCTTAATTATGTACCTGCTTGTCACAGTTGGGACACCTATACTTTCATCTGTTTCTCTGTGTAGCCAGAGGACAATTAATCCTGCAAGTTTTTTTCTCAGCTTTTGAAAACTTTTTGTGTGTTGTGCAGATTATATGAATACACTTAAATATCCTCTTTTTCCATTGCTTTAGCATTCCTTTATGTGCTTGGAGTGCAGGGGTAATAAGCTAAAGTGCAACAGTTGGTACTTTTATTGGCAGTGGTGGTGTACACAAAAAGCCCAAGTCTGAACAGGAACGATAAATTCATGTTAGGACTAGCAAGGACCCTCAGAGCTACTGAAAACAAAGATGTTGTAGGCATTTTGTCCAGCAAGCTCCACAGAAATCTGTTCCAGTTTTCCTCCATGTGTCACAGGACTCCTACTAGCTGCCCTGGGGTAAACAAAAAGTAGGAACAAAGAAGTAAAAACCAGCACCTACAGCTGTAAGCTGCTGGGGAAGATGTGCTGGGAGCAGGAGAGATCAGCAGTGTCACTGGTCTTGGGTCCTCAGAGCAGTGCAACACCTGCTAAGTAGTGTTCCCAGGTGGATGTGAACTGTCCTCAGTGTTACAGAGGGAAGAGAAAATATCTACCAGGAAAACTGCTCCTACTGCTTTGATTTGAGGAAAATTTTGTCACTGGTCCTAGCCTTAGCGTGTGAGGGATTGTCAGTAGCTCAGTAATGGGGTCTGAGCAGGCTCCTGCACCACAAGAGACACTGAGGCTCTTTCTCTAGCTTGGATTTATACCCGATGCTTTTTCACAAGACCACAGGAAAAGGCTCAGGCTGTTGATGTAAGCCGTGAAATGCGGGACTGATCCGATGTAACTATGGGCCAAACAAGCAGGGGAAAAACAACGATCGCCTCCCACTTCGTTGTGCTCCAGCAGCACTGACAAATTTGGCACCTTTGTCCTCATTTCCCAAGTTTCAAGTTCCCGTTTCAGGAGCTGCCAGAGCAGTGGTTAAGTAGGACAAAGCACACCTCAACTCTTCTCCTGATTTTTCATGCAGGTGTGTGCATGCTGTGCTCACGCTCTCTTCCCGTCCTGCTCAACACCGTCAGCTTTCTGTTGGGAAAATCTAAAGTTTGCAGTGTGAAGGTGTTGGAGGTAGCTTGTGAGAGATGTAAAACACAGGTACTGTGTATTGGCTGTGAGAGGGAAGGCTCTGCTAGTTGGAATTTGGCTTTTTGTTCTGACTTGTGACATCTATACTGGTATAACAATAGAGGCATTGGTAGAAGGAGTGACTGAACATGGTTCAGTGAATGCCCCAGACATGAGCATCAGTTTAGATGAAACTTGACTTTATGTCCTTCTTATGTATATGATAGAGAACAGACTCAAAGTTCTCCAACTCCATGCAAAATTATTTTGAGTGGTATGTGGCCAGTAGGTACCCTGTGTGAGAGTAACCAGTGTGTCAAGAAAATGAGACAGTTTCATGGTGCTGGGGGAAAAAGCCCTAGAGTTTAACTGAAACAGCATTAACAGATTGTCTCTTGGAATGCAATCAGCAAGCAGTACGGGTTGTTAAACAGATACAAAATGCAAGTGACCTTACTCTTAATAAAGAAACAGCTAAATAAATATTTCGAGAAAACAGTGCAGTCAAATTGCAATAAATTTTATAATTTAGTGCACTTTTAAGGCCCCAGGACAGGAATATGTCCGCTTTCAGGAAAGCACTTAAGCACAAGCTTTCCTGAATAGGGACAGTCTAAAGCTTATACTTAAGTGCTTTCCTGAATGTGGGCCAAAACCTCCTAAGAGTTTATTTTAAAGACACTCTGCCCTTAATTAAAACACTTGGTCAAATGTAACAATTAGGTGTCAGCTTGCTTACTGTCACACAGCAACTTTCTGTAACAGCAGGCGGTAGCACTATACAATGACTGAGGTCAGGAAGCAAGGACTACTTCATCAGCTGACACTGTGAGAGGAAACTCAATTTTTATGGACCTCCCAATAGTTCCCTCTGGCAAGTGCCGGCAATCTAAAATAAATTGAAGAGCTGTGCCAAGAAGTGGCCCAGAACTGTTTACAGGGTCTGCAAATGGAACCAGCTTGAGCTCCAGGCTTTGCCCCCCTGCAGCAGTGCTGAGAAGCACTGGAGCTCTTGCTGGTGCCGTCAGTATGTGTGGTTGGACCTCAGTCATTCTGCCAGGTGTTCTGTTCCGGTTATTCAGATGTTAAATTTTTATTTGATCATTCCTCACAAGCATCCAGTTGTTCTTTTTCTCACTCTGGTGGCTGGGAGCCAGTTGTGCTAATGGCACTATCAGGTGTGCTGGGGAAAGCAGAGCCATTGCAGTGCTGCTTCTCCCCTGACCCAGGGCCCTGGTTGGCTCTGAAATTTAGATGGAACAGTGGCACCTCCTCCTGCCCTTCCCTGCAGGGTGTTCAGTGCTTCCCACCTGGAGGAGCAAGAGTTGCCGACATAGTTAGGAAGTTGGCTTGCTGGGAAGGACACATGTGACCTGGTTGCACTAGTAATCATGAAAGTGAAGTTGTTCTGGAAAATGTTGTCAAGGAGCCCTTGCTCCCCGAGGAGGTAGCCTTCAAGCATCTCCTGTGGTGCCAGGAAACACAGAAAAGCAAGGGCTTTGTTCTAGCACCTTGGAGGCAGACAAGTGACCTTGACGAGAGGATTTCCATGCAGAGCCCACAACATCCTTGTGCTTGAGGCATCCCTGTCCAGAAGCCATTTTGGTGAAGTGCTGGAAGTGGTGTTGGATTCCTGCCTTCTAGCAGCCTCAGCTGTCCTCTGAGTGAGGAAATGAATTCTTTGCTTTTCCTGAGGAGCTGGGCTTTATTTAAAGTGCATATGGCTTGAAAGCTTGTTGCATTTTCCTTCCCTCATCTTAGGCTAAGTATGCCTGCCCTTTACCTCATAACTAAAGCAGTTCAGTGTCTTCCCCACTTCTGCTGTCCTTTTGAGTTGACTCCGTAGTTATGATGATTGCCCTGTCTCACTTATTTTTATATTCTTTGTGATCTGTAATTGTGGGATAGCTCACAGCAATCCAAGCCATTGCCTTTTTATGTGTGGTTCTTCTGAGTGACCCCTGCATAGGGTTTTCATCAGATTGCAATTACCTTGATTTTTACATCAGCGTTTAATTTCTGGTGTCCAGAGATGTTAGATGTGGCAAGAACTTGAAAAGTGAGGTGAAAGAAAGTCCATGCCATGTTCAAAATTACCTCTGAAATATTTTCCCGCACTAAACCTCACAATGCTGTTGTGCCTTTCTTGTCCTTTCGGATGTGGTTTCAACTTGAGCCTGGGAGGACCTAAAGCTTGCTCCTGGCTCTTCCTGGCCAAGAGGCAAAGAACAAAGGAGAAAATATTTTTTGTGGAAAAAGGTGAAGTAGAGTGTAAGATTTGGTAAATGAAGACTGGAAAATGCATCCCTGATAGGTTGAATTTTCCACTTTATGGAGAATGTGCCAAAATACTACAATAAAATACATAATGTGTTTCCTCTGCCTTCCCATTGTAAAACTTGAGAGTCATGGCATATTAACCAAAACCAGATACATCTACTGAGTTTCCATACTCTGAAGCAGTATAGGGTGGGGTGAAGCTGGTATTAATAGGTCTATTCATCACAATAAATGTTCCTGGTAGATGTGGGTGGTTCAGACTCAGTGAAGAAATGGCTCAGAATGATCAGTCTCCACCCAGAGAAGCAGGAATTTTTAGCAGGGAGTGTCCCACATACCGGTAATAAAAAGTGATGCCTAACTGAAGAGTCTTTTCTTGAAGGGCTTTATTTTAAATTCAGGTGACCTGAGGTCTCACTAGCACCAGGAGTCATTTTGG
Source organism: Chaetops frenatus (assembly GCA_013400775.1). NCBI lineage: Eukaryota > Metazoa > Chordata > Aves > Passeriformes > Picathartidae > Chaetops > Chaetops frenatus. Next base: position 192,013 of record VZTR01021054.1, on the reverse strand, counting down.
TTCCCCAGCTGTTTCCTTATGCAACCAGCTAATTATCGGTCTGTGCTCCATAGGTAAATCTGCATTTGGTTAAGAGCTGGCTTTAGGCTGCTGTCTTCTCACTTCTGTCCCAGTGTGCCATAAAAGCCCTATAAAATATGGAGGTTCTTGAGGGAGTTGGCGTCTGCAGCGCTGACTGACACAAAATCAGCATTTTTGCGAATTTGTGTCATAATGTAAGTTTTGCATTCTCTTCAGAAATTTATCTATTTATTCATGGGTTTAATTGCTATTTCTTTTACAGCGGGGCTTGGAGTTTGTAATGAGAAATCTGTGCTGGGCGTTGTACCAATACATAACAGAGAAGGCAGCTCTGCCCTTCACTGCGAAGAGGACATGACGGGATGACAGGAATAACAAAAGGGGTGGAGGACAGAGTAGCAAAATGCGCAGAGATTAACAGAAAAATATGTGCCTATCCACGTTAAATAAATTATTTGACATACAGTGTTATGTATCAATATGCAGGAATATTCATTTTACAGTATTTCATATCACATTTAGAGAGTTACATTTTTTTTTTAATCTTTAAGGAAAAGTAAGGATTGTACAAAGTTTATTTCTGTACAGGCAGAATAGTCTTCTGTACCTAATCTTGCTTCCATGTCCCTGGGAGGCATGTGTACATGGAAATAATTTTTAGACTGGTGCAGCTGAAACAGAAAATGAGACATTGGTGATGTCTGGGTTTAGAACTTGGATATCTTCTCATAAATGGGTGTTTTGAACTCTCTGCTTGGTGGAAAGCAGAGGGATCATTTCTCGTGTTGAGTGATGGACCTATATTGATGATTGATCCCAGCAGAATATACAGAATTACTTGGCATTTTGGAGAAGAGCGTGTAGAGTATCGAGTCAGTCAAATGAACAGGAGAAGAGCAAACAAACTTCTATTTCAGTGCAAAGCCCAAACATGGACAGAAAGGAACCTTTCCCCTAAAGTTATTTTTTGGGAGGATGGCAAGAGTTCATATAGGGTTTGTGACACAAAGCGGTCACTGAGGTAAAGGTAACCTGTGATTTGCTGCCCACATGGTTTGCTGTGGGCATTTTCAGAGGCTGTAGGCATGGCTTTGCATTTCATGGTGTATCCTACAGGGGAGCTCATGGACTCCCTGGAGGTGAGAGGAGAACATTCTTCCTGTGTAAGCTAGATGGGCTTTCTGGCCATTTTGATGTCCATACTGTGAAGTCACAGAGACCAAAGTGGGTTGAAAAACAGACGAAAGTTGCCTGAGGAGGCTGGGAATGCAAATGCATTCCCACTTCTTACAGGATGTTTGTCTCAGCTCTGAGTTTGTTTGCTGTGGGCTTTCTGCAGAGATTGAAGACAGCCCATGCCTTGGTGGAGGAACATTGTCTATTCAGCTATGCAAGGGCTTGTAATTTGATCAAGTGATTCTGAGGTGGTCACATTTTTGTGGAGGAGTGTGGGAGGCTGTGTGCCACGTTGCACCCTTGCTGCCTCGGGTTTTACCATTTAAGCCTCCTGTTTGTTGGTTAAGTAAATGCTGAGGTTTCATTCTTAGGGCTTCACTTCTGGGTCTTCCTCTTCCTAACTTTGAAGAAAGCAGAAATCTTACCACGGTTCAGCCAGTGTTCACCATGTGACTTCTGGGTTGGCTTCGTACACACCGTGGTTTGCACTGATGAACTGCTAGCCCTCATGGGTGAGAGGTGGGTGGTGCCAGGGTGAGTTTGGATGCTTGTGGACTCCTCTGAAATATGTGGCAGTGAGGAATTCAGATTGTAAATCACGTTCCTGGTTGATGGTGGTGAGAACAGACGAGTTTTAAGCCAGGCTGAAGTGGAAAAAGTGGCCAGAGGCTGTGGCCAGGACCCTGCATTGGTCAGTGTTGGAGGGGAGAGAAATGTGGGAGTGGTGAAACAGATGAGTCAGGCAGGAGCATTTCTGCACTGATTCCTGGGTGGAGGAGCATGTGAGGTAGGTTACTGATGCACTGTGTGAGCAATTTGGGGTGTAAGGCTCCTGCTGGTGCTAGCTGGCACAGCATTGCTGAAATGCAGTACTTTCTGTGGAAGCAGTGGTAAATGGTGGCATTAAAGAAATTGAAAGAATGTTCTTATGAGTTTTGAGATGCTGAATTACCCCACAGGCGATGTTTTGAGGGAGTGGACAATTTGCAAAGAAAGTTGCAGTAATTTTGCTGCTGTTGACTTTCAGTGGTGCTCTAACCTAATGTCAACCACATCTCCAAGGAGGGAAAGGCTCTTGAGGTCTGGGGGCCAGAGTTCGTGCTCCAAGTTGTCTTTTGTCCTGTTGGTGGCTAGTCCTGCTTGGGGATGAGCTGGGTGCCAGCATGGTCCCCTCCGCTTCCTGAGACCAGCCTGAGCATCCCTACCACGGATATAAAATTACTCCAAACCCTGCATGTTGCAGCACACTTGATGCAGGGAGACAGCTGTGCATGACCTTTATTTTCCTCTTCTTCTGGGAGTGCTGGGGGCTACCAGCTTGCAGTGATTTTGGAGTCTGAGTTGGCTCACAGGTACCAACAGTCAGCAGATGCAATTTGACTTGAAAGTAACCCTCCTCCTACTTCTCACTTTTAGAGGTGAGAGGTGTATCTTTGATTAGTTCTAGTAAATAACAATTTTGGTATTGCATAAGTATGGCTTGTCGTGAGTTGCATTGCTGAGTTTCAGCATAAGTGTAGGTCAGTCTTTTTTTAAAAATTAACATTTCAGCTTTTTTAACAAAAAAGCTAGTGTTATTGTTTGGAGTTTTAAAGGACATTATTCTTTCTATTGAAATAGAAATGAAAAAGGGAAGAAGAAGAAGAAGAAAAAAAATAGTGTTTTTTCCATTAAGAAAGTTTCTTTTTTCCATCCTTTTACTGGCATATGTGATGGTTATTTGCAAAAGTTTCTTTCATATTTTTAAGACCCTCCAGCCATTTTTGCTTGAAGGAAATGTTTTAAATATGGAAAACATTATTTTTCATTAACTTGATTTTCCAATAACCTAATTTTGGGGGGTTTTTCTTGCTGTGAGCTCAGTTTACCAACTGGAGCTACCTAGTTGGTCTCTTGAATCCATTTTTGTCAGTGGATCTCTGCATAACAGCCCTTTCCTTTTTTTGCCAGAGTAGGATTAGAATGAAAGAACTGGCCAAAAGATAAAGAGTGTGCGTAGATTAAACTGTTAGTCCAGATGAATTATGCAGAGAACCTGCTTCTCATGCATTGTGGAAAACACCAGGGGTAAAAACTATCATCTTTTGAAGGTTAGCTTGTAGAGTGCAAAGAAAATAACCAGATTTCAGCACTTTGGAGCAAATTTTTTTGCTTCCCTTTTAAAGTAATTGAAAAATCACTTCTTTTCATAGTCATGTGTAAGTATTTTAGTGTTGACCTTACCTTTTCATAAGTTTTTCTTGCACAACTCTTCAAAAATTCCTTTACTGTCTTTCTCAGATTATATCTCAGAACACGTGTTTTTGTCATTAATTTCATTCTTATGCCTTCATTGTTTTACCAACTTTTGGTTGGCTTACAGTTTATCTTTGTGTGTCTTATTATCAGTTCCAGTTCAGTTCATCCTACGAGCGTGATTTCTTCTCCTTCCCTCGCGTTCCTCCCCCCTTTCCCCTCCAAGACTCCCTTTGTAGTGCTAAGCTTCTGATGGTTGGACGAGTGTGATGGGGTACTTATCCTCCTATGTCATCCTCATTTGTCCCTGAACATTTCTAAGTGCCACACTGCAGACAGAAGGATCAGCCTTAGCCCTCCGTCAGCCTTTGTTGACTTATTTTGATGGAGCAAATGAAAAGAAGCAGATTCTGGTTTTTGGGCTTGTCCTAGAGCAGTATCGAGAGACTTTATTGCCCCTTGGCTTTCATGTTGCTGGTTTTCTGAGAAGCTTTGCTCAAGAATTGCCTTAAGGCACCTGCCTCCATCTCAGGAACTTGTGAGCAGCCTTCCAGGGACTCACAACCACTTCTGTGGTTTTTGCCCCCATCAGCCTTTTCCCACATGAAAACTGTTGGGAGTGGATTGCCAGGTTTTTTTTTGTGTATTTCTAGAGCAGAAATGAGCAACAAAAATCAAATTCCTCAGGTTGTTGTCTTGACTGAAAAGAAAGTTGGTTAATACCTTTGTTGTTTGCTTTGCACTCTTTAGTTCTGAATTTTCCTGTAGAAGTCTAGAAAGATACCTTTATATGTATCATTTAATACCAGGAGTTGTGTTTAGTTTAGTGGCTGACTCAAGGATTTTGAATATATACCAACTATAAATGTAGAATATAAGACTCATGATAGAACTTCTCAATTTGGGAATGAGATGAAGTGCAATATTGATGGTACAAGGTCATCAGCGCTACTGTGGCTGCAGGAAACCCCTTCCTGTTGGTCTGCTGGACACATTGTGCACCAGGCAAGCTGTGTCACAGTGATGAGAAAAAGTAGGTAGAAGTACCAGCTATTTCCGTTCTAGACCTGTTCACTAGAGGTCCTTGAGCAGATACTCAAGTGGTAAACTACAGACCTATAAAAAAAGTAAACCTGTTCTCAATTTGGACTCTGAGTTATGAGAGCACAAACAGGGGGTAACCTTTTGAGGCAAGATTGTTTGGTTTGGACATACCTACAATTAGAAAAACAAAAATGTGCAAACAGATGTTTCAAAGTTTTGTTTTGTTTTGAATAAAAGTAAACAGTCCTAGCTCAGGGGTTTTTTAGGTCAAGTTCTGGTTCAAGGCTGGTGGAAGACCTTACAACTGACTTAGAAAGCCCTGAAATGACTTAGAAAGTGAGCACCAGCATAAATTGTAGTGATACCCATGGGCATCACTGACCTATGGATTCAGAGTGGACAGGGGAGCTGAGCCTCTGACAAGTGGCAGTCCTGCAGTGGGGCTACTTTCACCCGATCCCAGTCTATGCACTGTGCATTATATTTTGGGAGGCAATGCTGGGCTTCTGTGCTTTTTGGATCCTGCAAGAGTTTTGTTGTTTTGGTTTGGGGCTTTTTTGCAGTCAAGTGAGTGGACAAATAAGAAATCTGTTGCTGGCATAAGATTTTAGTACCGTTGTGTATGTGAATGAAAAGGAGGTGCAGATTTAGTGTCCATTGAACAAGTGAATGGCCTGTTTGCAGCTGACAGGCCCTGGATATTAGTTGTAAAAAAGAGTGGAATTCCAGCTAAGATCTGAAATGTTCACAAGCTACTCACTGACAACTGGAAAATGGAATAACATCTTTTGGCTAGTTAAATCCTTGAAGGATTAGTAACCCTTGAGAACAGTAGTGCTTGATGGGTGAGAGGACTGCTTAAAATAGAGAGCATTAGTTTAAGAGTTTTTGTTGTTTTTTTTCCTTTCATAAGTTGAAATCTGGAAAGACACTTTTCACAGCAACTGTCAGGAAAAGTGAGTGTGATATGAATTGCCCTCACCCCTTTGAGAATCCTCAAAGAGCTGGCTGATGTCAATCTCAAAACCTCTCTTTATGATTTTGAGAGGTCTTGTCCTGATTTTAAAGAAGGGCAAGAAAGAGGATGCTGGAAATTACAGACCTGTCAATCTCCCTTCAGTGCCTGGTAAGGCTATGGAGAAAATTATTCTGGGAGATATGGAAAAACACCTGAAAGACAATGCAGTCATCAGTCGCAGCCAGCACAGCTTCATGAGAGGAGAATCCTGCTTATCAAACCTGATTTCCTCATATGACAAGGTAACCCACCCAGCTGACCAAGGGAAGCCAGCTGATGTAACATTTCTGGATTTCTGTGAAGAGTTTGATACTGTCTCTCAGAGGATCTTTCTGAACAAAATGTCCAACCCACAGCTGGGTAAACAACACATCATGTGATGGGTGAACAAATGGCTCACGGGGCAGGCACAAAGGGTTACAGTGAATGGGGTGACATCAGACTGGTGACCTGTCACTATTGGGGTTCCACAGGGCCCCATCCTCAGCCCTGTGCTCTTCAACATCTCCATAAATTACTTGGACACAGGACTGGAAGGGACACTGAGCAAGTTCACGGATGATACAAAACTGAGAGGAGCTGTTGAACTCCCTCAAAGGCAGAGAGGTCCTGCAGAGAGACTTTGACAAATTAGAGATGGGCAATAACCAACAGGAAATATCAACAAGGGAAAGTGGTGGATTCTGCACCTGAGATGGGACAGCCCTGGATGTACAGACAGACTGGGGAATGAGAGGCTGGAGAGCAGCCCCATGGAAAGGGACCTGGGTGTCCAGGCTGGTGGCAAGTTGAACGTGAGTCAGCAGTGCCCTGGCAGCCAGGAGAGCCAACCCTGTCCTGGGATGCATCAGGCACAGCATGGCCAGCCAGGCAAGGGAGGGGATTGTCCCACTGTGCTCTGCACTGGGGCAGCCTCACCTCGAGTGCTGGGGCAGTTTTGAGTGTCACAATATAAGAAATATATAAAGCTATTAAAGAGTGTCCAAAGGAGGGCTACAGAGATGGTGAAGGGCCTTGAGGGGAAGCCTTATAATGAGAGACTGAGGGCACTTGGTCTGTTCAGCCTGGAGGAGACTGAGGGGAGACTTCATTGCAGGTTGCAACTTCTTTGTGAGGGGAAGAGGAAGGGCAGACACTGATCTCTTCTCTATGGTCACCAGTGACAGGACCTGAGGGAATGGCCTGAAGTTGTGTCAGGGGAGGTTTACATTGGATATCTTCACCCAGAGGGTGGTTGAGCACTGGCACAGGCTGCCCAGTGAAGTGGTCACAGCACCAAGCCTGACAGAGTTCAAGAAGCATTTGGACAATTCTTTTGGGCACATGGTGTGGTTCTTGGGGACGATGCTGTGCAGGGCCAGGTGTTGGACTCAATGATCCCGATGAGTCTCATCCAACTCAGCATATTCTGTGATTTTGTGATTCTCTGGATCACCTGTGAACCATCTGAAACGTATCATTTCTCTTTACTCCCCACGCTGATGGATCTCCAAGATGGAAGGTTTACTTCTTCCATACTCACTTCTCTTAGATGTTTCTGACACTTTATCTCAGACCCTGAGTTTTGTTTTGACTGTCCATTACTTCTGTGAGTTCAGAATATAGATGATACAAGTTTGGATTGCAGTTTGGGGGGTATGAAAGGCACTTAGGAGAACTCAGCAGAGCCCTCTGGTCTATTCAGGACAGCAGGGCTTTGCAGATGGATAACTTCTCTGTGGATCAGGTGTATTACCTCGAGGAGATACTCACAAGGATTAAGGAGAACTTGTCAGTAGCTGACCCTACATTGTTTCACTTGAAATATCTTGGACTGCTGACCTGCTGTTGAATGCTGGGAGTGTTGGGATCCCCAGTTCCAGCACAAGTATTACAGGAGGGTCTTAACCATGATCCTCAGCTGCAGAAAAAGTACATCAAATTTAGCCCAAAACCATACTCAAAAGAAATGAAAATTTCCTGACAACTGGAAATGCTGCTTTACTGCCAGCTCCATACCTAGCTCCAGTTTCATCTCCTAACGGAAACGACCTGCAAGATCCTAATTACTGGCTGACAGCTCAGGACAGAAGAGGTAATGGCACTGCTAAATGCAGGAAGGAGATTCCATCAGGGCTTTGTCAACTGCCCTGCCTATTCATTGATGTGAGGCAATGACTCCACTGTGGATCTGTGGTCTGGCCACAGGTCCCAGTCTCAGACTGGATCACTCTGCAGTAAGGATGTGATCTGGATCAGCTGTGAATGGATGACATGGGATGTGATGCTACTTCGGTGCTTTTATGTTGGCCTTATGTTGCCTGTGGGACTGACAGATGACTTGGCCAGGAGCCTGCCAATACAAAGTTGAATAGGTAGCAAGGAGTGGAGCAAGCTTCAACCTCCAGAGGAAATTTTTACTGTGTCTTGGTTCTTTATCACATATTTTTATTTGGTAGTGGGAGTTTTAAAACTGGATTCACTGTACCAGCAAGCCACAGCACCGGCATTAATACTGATTTTCATCCCCTTTCCTTCTGCTTTTTTTTTAGGTAGATCACTTTGCAGATCTGACCTGGAGTTTGGCTTCACACACACTTCACTCAGCACAATGAGGGGCCAACAAGAGCTGTTGAGGATGTGATGTCTAGATTGACATCCTGGAAGTAGAAAGGCACACAGAAACTTCTAAATGGTCTCTGCCACCAAGGGATGTAGGTTGTGGCACTCCCCTCTTGGAGCTAGAATCTGCTGTCCTGGCTTTCCAGGTGGCTTCTTTTACAGGTGCTTCTTCTGGTACTGACTGTTATTCCTTTCAAAATATGGTTTGTCTTTCATACTCTTCTGTTCTTTTTGGTTTTTGGTTGTTTTTTTTTTTCTTTCCTGGTGCTTAAAACCAATTTTGCATATTTTCTTTCTTGCTGGAATTCTTCAGAGTTTATCATTAGAATCACAAATTATATATTTGTTTAGAAGCTCAGTCTACAGATCGTTTTTGTTCTAATAAACCTGAAGATATTAACATAAGCAATTTTGTAGTATGATGTAAGAACCTTTAAGTGGTTTTTGTAGGCTCTTAGATGTGTTCATAAACAGTTACCCTAAATGTTCTCTATTAAATCTGTGCCCCAGAAAATGGTAGGGTGGGTTGGCCTCACCCTTTCCAGAATTCTTCATTCCTGCTGCTAGGCACACATGGGTACAGATCTACTGATGTGCCTAGTTTGTGTGGCAGCTAGATTTTTACATGATTTCATTGCAGCTCTTGTAAGGTGACTGTTTCTCTTGCTTCTGCATTGCCAGAAAACCTTGTTGATTTTGGAATTTTAAGGTTGAATATAGGTAGACCTAATACAGATATTGCACGTATCAATCCATATAAATGCATGTATATGTAGAAAAGGAATGAAATACAGATGTGCAGGAGGCAGAACCTTGGTTTTTTTTTCTTTTGGAAGGACCGCTACCGTATTGATACATTTAAAACCAAGCAGAAAAAAAAAAAAGAAAAAACAAAAACCCCTTCAAACCCCCTCCCAAATCCCCTCGACACTCTGTGGTGTGAAGACCCTCTGGGCTTTCCTCAAATCTCTTCTCCAGGTCTGAGTGAGAACAGGCTCAGTTATTTGTTGTGTCTTAACTTCTTTTAAGAGGGTTTCCTTTAAAAATCTGTTTATGGTTGGGGAGGACATGCCTGAAAAAATATTTGCACATAAAACAGCTGTTAAGTGAATCTCCACACACTGAGATCAAGAGAACGTGAAGAAATATGTACTTCCAAAGACCTCTCTGCCAACTTGGAGCCTCCTTCAGAAAGTAAATACAATCTCCCTACAAGTCTCTGGTAACTTAGTTACTGAAAAATAAATTGAGCTACTTAGACCCCTGAACCTTCTTATTTTTTTTCTTCCCCTCCTGCTAGGTCTGAAGCAAATGCATAAAATTGTGCTGGAAAGATATGCACCGAAGCCAAATAGATTGATTTTAATGTTTCTTTGGTATGTTGTCAGCTAGTCAAGTGCAGGCAGCGATTGAGTTCATCTGTGTGTGAACTAACCACTTCCAGTGGTGCAGCCGCCAGCCTTCCAGCATTAAACTAAAACACAAAGTCACTAAGCCCTTTTTAAATCTCCCCTTGATGCCACTCGCTAGAAAGGTCATCACCTGTGAGGGGTTATTGGAGGTGCAGTACAGCGTTGTTAAGGACTTTTCCTTGTTTATAGTTTTAACTTGTCTTTCCTTCTTTTGCCTGGCCCCAAAAGCAGAGGGCTCACTGTGGTGGCACAACCCAGTTTTGCTGTTTTTCTTTGTTTGGGGGTGCCATTTTGGCCCTGGTGTCCTTCTAGTCAGGGTGCTTGGGTTCCAGTTCTCTGCTGCAATTAATGGCCCTTTAAAACCCTCTGCAGCTGCAGCCAGAAGCAGTTGGTGGTGCGCTACAGATGTTTTTACAGTTTGTTTCCAAACAGCTGCTTTTTCCTTCTTTCGTGTGTTTTTCCTTTATTTATCAAGTCCCTGAGGAAGGCTGACTGCTCACAAGGCTGGCAGGGGCTCTCTCTGTAAGAGCTGTAGCACGGAGCCCCGGGGGCAGACCCCCGGCAGCACCTGCTGCTGCTGAGGCGGGGTGGTCGCTGCAGCAGGTTGCAGTGTCCCCAGGCACGGGGCTCCTCAGGCTCAGCCACGGGCAGACAAGCCAGTGTACCTACAGCTTCTCCTAAAATGGTCTGGGAAAAAGATGGAATAGCACTTGAGACAAGGGTCAGTCTTGCCAGGGCCCCTCTAGGATGGCTGGAGCTGTCCTCTGCTTTGAGGGCACAGCATCTGACTAGCTTTAGTCCAGCCTAAGGAAGTCCTTAAATGAGCTCCCTGGAATAAAACATCAAGGCATGTACCCTGTCTGTCACCCCGTAGGCGAGTGCATGCCTGCTCACCCGCTGCTGCCGTCCTCCCGCAGTGCTCCCTCGTGTGCCTTCAGTAGCAATTTGTCCTCTACTGAAATAAAAAGTTTTGATTGCAGGTAGTGGGCAGAAGGAAGAAGGAAAACAAGCCAGAGGGCCCTATTTGGCCAGCTGACAAAAATCCCCAGGTGTTTGCGACCAATCCTTGGCTCATGAGATGGATTTTTCCCATCCATATTCCCTTTCAGCAGGCAGATTTCTGTGGATTGCTTCAGGGGAAGAAGTCCAAAGATGAATCCTTTCTCCATTTGCCCTCTAACAAAGTTGTTTGTTTCTTAACTTGTTTGCAAAATCACAAATATATTTCATCCGCTGCTTTTTCCTTTAATTTTTCTTTATGGAAGCTCCTTTCTTCATTGAAGCGCAGGACAAGTGAATGCTGTTGGGAGGCTCCAGGGTTGTTACAGCAGTGTTTGCTTCTGTTGTGTGGGCCAATAAACCCGGGGCTGCTTTTTCCCAAAAAGGTTTCAAGTTTTATAACAGCAAATTTCAGAAGTCTCCTGGACTGGAGGATGATCATGGAATTGATTTGTTGAGGGTCAGGTCCAACTTTGTTGACTCAAAGGGCCTGTCAACTCTTTCATCATTGTTTTGTCAAGTCTGGACTGGGCAGATAATTACTTGTGACAACTTCACAACTCCGAAAAATAAGGTTGATTTTTTTTCAGTTCAGGCACTTGGAGCAGCAGCTGGAAGATTGGATTCCAAACCAAAGGGTTTGCTGGATAAAGAGACAAGTGGTAAAATGGTATTGCATTTTGCGATTCTTTTGTAAAAGAGCTCAGCTGGCCACCCCTAATGATGAGTGAAATTAGCTGTGTGGTCTTGCAAAAGGAAGTGCAAGACACTGCCATTCTCTTTTAATAAATGGCCATGGTGCTCTGGCTTCTTGCAGAGCACAGGGAGCGGGGGCAGCTCTGGCATGGAAGGAAGAAGCACTGAGAAATCAAATTTGAATAGAGTAGATTTTATGCAAGCTGGCAGGAAACTTTGTGTCCTGGAGAGGAGTGGCAGGGAGCCTGAAGGATTGTCCTCTGCTTGAGCTGATTTCTGGGGATCCTCAGCAGAGAGTGAGGTGGAGGTTGCCTGTGGCAGGGCAGCAGCAGGGCCAGAGGGCAGCACCACTGCAGAGGGTCCTGCCTGTCCAGGGACAGGGCGGAAATGAGTGAGGTTGGGTGAGCTGGGTTGGGCTCCTATCCAATGTGTCCTTGTGCTGCAGGGAAGCCTGAGGATTGCAAGGATACCTGAGAGGGGAGTGGAGGCAGGAATGTGGTAGCACTCACCCTCTGGTCTGGGGTCAGAATGCCCATGAAAGAGAACAGTGTGTAAGTAATCATTGTGGAGACATCCCCATGTCTGTCCTTCATGCCTGTTGCCCAGTTTCCTGACACAGCTGGATCAGAGATGGACCCTTCCCTCTCTTTCACTTGAGCAGACTACAGTTCTGCAAGTGGTTGGAGGTGACCTCTGATTTGAAACACCTTCCAGCTTAGCTTTTGAAAGCGAAAGTAGCTTCTTTTTGGCATTTGAGTTGTGTCACTCCTGTCTACATCACAGTCAGTGATCTGCATTTCCCATGCCAGATTAAGTGGGTTGAAGCTGCACAAGCCAGGCTCATGTGGTGTCATGCAAAATTAAATGCCATTTGTTTGCCTGCTGACTCAGGAGGGCCAAGAACAGCAATGGCATTTGCTAGTTAACTCATTTCCATACTTTGGGTGTTTGGCAGTAGCTTTGACCTCTCTTCTCTTTCTGCCGCAGCAGGTGGTTTGTTTCAGTGCTTATCTGCTGTTAAAGTAAGCTCTTCAGAGTTAGAGTGGTGAGAGACACTTTGGTATCAGCAAAAAAGTCATGCAGCAAGTTTTTCCTATGATTTCATCATTATTCTGGCATTTGCAGTATTAGGAAATGTGCTATGAAAAATATTACAAAGCAAGAAAGGTGTATTTATTTGGCTTTCATATTTTTAAAGATGTTCTTTAGGACAAACCCACTTTAAGGTTAATGAAACAGTAAGAGTTGAGATTTTTTAATATCCTGAAGTGAGACATCTTTATTCCAAATAAATAAGAGGCCTGATTTCTTTTTTCAGTTCATGTAGGTTCACGAGTCCTGCCCCGATGCTAGCTTAGCTAGACAGCTCCCCTTTGTCTTTGAAACCTACTTGCTTCTAATTTAGGTTTGAATACCACAAAAGCTTAAGCTGATACTTAAACCTGTGTACTCGGAAAAGACTCGTTAAAATTTGAGTGGAATGTGTACAACTCGAAAAGCTGAGCACTTGAATGCATTTGGGAGGACTGGTGAAGCATTTGGGTTCAAATGAATGAGGGCACTGCTTTGTTCCTGCGTAGCTTGAGAAGCACAACCATGCATCTTCCTGAGAGCCTCTTTCTGCAACCCCTCCTCTTACAGAGTTGTTACCAGCTGATTTCAGTGAAAGATCCACACTGAGAAACTTTGTCACCCACGATCGTTGCGTTTCAGTGACTATCTACAAACACTGTAGAAGCTCACCCTTTAGAGAAGATTATGGGAAAGCACCTAATTTCACTTCTGTTTGGGATTATTTTTGGCCAAGTTTTTTACCAAAAAGGGCTTAGTTTCAGAATACTAAATGTGAAAATCTGTACTGCATGACTTCATTTATTAACAACACAAAAACTGTCCCATATGCTTTACTGGCAGGGAAAACATGTTTTTACATAATAGAATTAGAGTAAAAAATATTGTTCCCTCTTGGAAACATTACAGTGTATTAAATATGAACTTGAGAGCTACATTTCCAAACAGTTTGATTGTAAAAGCTTATTGCAGTTTGATGTATGTTCTAGTATCTTTCACTTATGTTGGTTGTAGGCATATTAATTAGCTAAGAAAAGATCAGTTGATGGCTGTAAAATTATGAATGTATATCTTGCCACTCCTGAGTCTTCAAGCAATTGTCAGGGACTACCTTTGCTTTTGTGGGGCTTAAAACTGGAAGTGCAGTTTTCCTGGCTAAGTATGTGAAAGAGGTGCATACACAAGTGGCCTTTTACGCCTTAAGAGCCACTCCAAGCATTGACATTTATGAACATACTGTTTTATTTGGTTTATTCTGACATCTGGAAGCCTCGATCTGAACTGGCGCTCTCCTGTTGTGCAAAGCACTCTACATAAGGATCAATCCTTGTCTAGGAGAATTCACAATCTAATTAAAACTAGATGCAATAAGTAGCTTTGCCAAAAATTCAAAAGGGAATGGGAAGAGGGAAACGGTAAAGCATTATGGTTTTTGTTGTCTCTGGATTCACATTTAAAAACCCTCAAATTCATAGGAAATTGTGAAATCAGTATTTTAAGTTATGAAACTCGTTGTTTTGTTGGTACACTTTGCATTTTTTCACAGTTGGATTTCTACAGCTGTGTTCAGATGAAGGTTTGAAGGTTGCAATGGTAGAAAGATCTCCTGGTGAGTGCCTGGACAAGTGCAAAGCTCATGGAGACACATCTGCTGGAGTCTTGGACCTGAGTGCTGCAGCTTTAACTGTCAGCAGCTCAGTCTGCAAAGAAACACAGGCAGAGAACTAATAGAAGTCTCTGCATTATTACACTCCCACTGGGCATCCTTGACCAGACATTTAGTATATGCCTTGACGTGTTCATGATTCCAAGTTGCTTCTAGTCCTCTCTCTGCCTTCGATTACAAGCAAGTTGCAATCCATGTTGGTGGCAGGAGTGAGCCTTGCTGGAAAAATGAAGGTGTTGCCTTATAAACCAGGAGGGTTAAACCACTACCTGGTCCTCCTTAGGAGTCCTGCAGACAGGTTTGGAATGAGAAGCAGCAATACACACTCTGCCCGTGCTGTTCCACTGGTGTCCTCTCCTCCACCTGGGGACGTGGTGGCTACGTCTCTCTTGTCTATTTAGGAGCCTTTCCACAGGGACTGGCAAGAAGGACTCCTTCTGAGATGGCTTTCAGCTGACATTTCTTCTAGAACCTAAACTGGAAACAACCACTTCCCTTCTCATCACTGTCCCCCTCTAGAAAAGTTACAAACATTTTGTCGAGGGTTTATTCATTTAGGGCACATTTCAGCACAGTAGTGCCAGTAACGAGAAATCTTTGTGGAAACACCTGCATCATAACAAACCTGCTGTCATTAAGAAAATAAAGAAGTTTCTTTTAACTCTGGATGTATGAGCTAAGTCTTACATTCAGTTTTTATATTTAAACCCCTGCTATTTTTAATATAGACTGTTACTGGAGATGGGGAGGAAAGATCTGTCTTTGGAGAGATGCCTTCAGGCAGTAAATGGAGATCAGAAGAAGTATTTAAAGACTGGCCTAAGCACATTTTAACAATACTAAAAGAAACCAAAGGCAAAATTCTTGGTGTTTTTTTTTAGTATATTAAGTGAGCTTTTGTTATCATCCTGACTGTCTGGTTAGAGAACGTTTTATTCATTAGGCAGACCAAGTTGGAGTATAACTTTTTTTACTCTGTCTTTGTGTTGCGTTGTGTGTTAAATGTTCACATGTGCTTTCATGAACAATGAAGACACTATCTTGGGTCACAAATAAGGTAGGATTTAAATTAAGATTTTTGACATGGAACACGCACAGATGAGAAGTAATGAATGCCTCTGTCAACTGGGATTGTGGGGAACTCCTTGAAAAGGCTTCAGGTGTTCTTAAAATTCCACCCGTAAATTAGCCTCCAAAATACCTCTTCCCTGTGTCTGTCACAGGAATGTATTGTTGTGTGATTTGTCACGTGTTTCAGTCCCAGCTCTCTGTGACAGCAGCAGCTTGCAGGCAGATGCTCCTCAGATTTGCTTCAATTTTCCAGACTTTGAATGAGACTCTACATGAGTGAGATTTCAGAGCACCAGAAACCGAGCCCACATGGCTTGACTTGAGGAGGTACTGGGTTCCTGTGACCATCCTTGGTGGCACTGGAGCTTGCAAGTGGCACTGCTGCCCCAGGTATGTATAACTGAGACCTTGCTAAGGCTGCCATTGGCATCTTTGTCCAGAAAAGCTCCTGTTCATTTTGTTGGCCTTTGGGTTAGACCCTGTGTTTGGCAGGCTGGACTTAATCATGTTGTCACTGAAGGAAAGCCTATTTGTTCTTCCCAGTCTTCCCATTACCCATGTTTATGGACTGTCAGCAAGTGCCGTAGGCTGTTAGCTGCCTCTCCATGCCCACGCTGTCTTCATAACCAGATATTTCCACAACAGAAAAGGGCATTAGTCACAGGAGGAAGCAGGTGTGTCATGTATAGGAAAGAGCATGATTAAACAGTGGTATTTTCTGCTTAGGCTTCTCCAGTGAACTGGAGGAGTCATCCTCGGCACAGCATCCCTTGTGGTTCAGCTGTGAGGCTCAGGGACAGGAATACCCCCAGGCTAACACCTGCATTTTGTACAGAAACATGCTGCCTTTAACTTACCCGTGGGAAGTTTTCTCCTTTCTGCTTGTGAGCCTTTGGAGGAGGAGAGAAAAAATAAAGAGTTCCTGAATTCAAGTAAATATAGTTACGTGATAATTCTTTTGCCCGTCTTTATCTAATGGCTTTTCATGTCTTTCCCCTTAAAATTTCTGGTTTTTCTTTTTCTGCTGAGTTTTGCCACCCCCCGTAATGGGTGGGGATCTGAGCACCCTTGTCTGAGGAAGATGATATGAAGGGAAGTTTTGGCTTGCTGCTGTTGGTACCACCCGGAGCAGGTGGGAAGGTCTGCTCCTCCTGTTGCTCTTCTGTACCTGGGTTTCCAGAGTGATGCTGTAGTTACTGGGGTCATTTTTAGTTTGCCTTAACCATAGCAGGCCCTTGTTTTAGCAGCAGTTTTTCTCACAGGTCAGACTGCCCCTGCTTGCAGAGGGAAGGTGTGTACCTTAACTGAGGCTGTACCTTGGCGTCCTTCTTACTTTTCCCTATACCAAAATGGTCACATATTTCTGCTTTTCAAACCTAGGCTGCAGTTATTGTGGAAGGCTTTGTTTTTGTTTTATTTAAAAGCTTTGTTTTTGATTGTTATGTTGCTAGACCGAAGTTGAGCTCTTTGTCATTGGTTTTTGAGATGTTGAAACGTGTTAGAGAGAAACCTGTGAGAATTCACACTGTGAAGCTGGTTTTTGCCCGGTTGGGTATGAGTGCTTCTTAAAGAGAAACAAATCCAGATGAAGGAAGGTAAAATTGTTTCCTCTTCACTAATGTTTTAGGAGTAAATTTCACCTTCAGCTGCACCTGTGCTCCAACTACTCCCATGGCAAACAGGGACAGAATTTAGGCTTCGATGCTCTGATCTACTATGAGACAAAGTTCAAATGGATTTTTCCCAGTCATATGTTGCCTTTCAAATTTATTTTTCTAATATATTCATCAATGGTTTCAAAAAATGGCTGAAAAGGTCCAGAATGTAAGTTTATTGTTATACTGCTGTTGTTTGGGCAATTCAGAGTAAAACACTACATGTATTTTGAAAGAAACAAAATTAATATTAGAACTTCGTGCCTCACTACGCTTCCACAGTTGCTCTGTGTATCAACAGCAGTAAGGAAGGAATCACACAAAGATAGTTACCTCCCTGGAGTGGTTTCTAATGTGCAAACAGAGTTTATGGGGGTGCATTGTTTAGGAAACTTATTTTGTCTATGGCAGATACTGCAACCAAGTTTATGAAATGATGTGTCGCTGAAAATAATCCCTTGTATTTTGACAGTGGCTTCTGAAACCCCCTACCTAGTTTGAAGATTATCTTAATCTGGATCAAGAGATACTGATGAGTGTTTGTAGGAGGCAAAATTAGGGGTGTTTTATGTACTGCAGGCAGCTAAAGAGAGATCATGGACAAATTTTGCTGCTATCCTAATTACAGTGAGTATCTAAAACAAGTGAGGGCAGATGCCGTGATTGGACTTAACCCTCTGATACGAATGGATATTGCTATTGGGGTCTCTCTTCTGTCTGATGGTCATCCTGGGAGCACTCTGCCATGCACATGGGGAAAGAAAACAGTGATAGAAACAGCAGGGAAGCAGCACCTGGGGATGGAATTATGTTAGGAGGTGCTGTTCTTGTTCAGAAGAGGCACGGGAAGGTAGTGGGATGTGTTCAGAGACCTCTGTGTTGCTGCTGTCTCTAACCGCCAATGTTCAGAGATCCTGTCATAAGCACGTGGCCAAAATATTAGGTCACTGGTAAATGAAGGATGATTACGAGGAGCATGGCAAGACACAAACACTGTGAGGAGGTTTAAATGCGAGTAGCCTTTCAGATTTGCTGGTATAAACTCAGGGATTTTGCTCACAAAGCATAGCCAGTCAGCAAGTGGGATGGAAGGCATTCAAAAATGGTCTCGAAGTAGTTTTGTATCCTTTCCATCAGGGGCAGGAAGCAGACCTTCTCTGTCAGTAAAATTTTGTTGAAGAAAGAGCCTTGTTCCAACTGGTGACAGGGCAAGCATCATCTCTCAAGTAATTTTATCCACCACAAAAGGGATTTTGTGTCAAAGGAGCCTGACCTGATTCATCAGGTGGGTGAGGGGCTCCTTTAATTGGTCTGAAATTATGATTTTGATGATAGACATGGAGAGCAATGAAGTTAGGCTTGTCTAATTGCAGGCTTTCTGAGCAGCAATTAACATGTCAGAAATGTAGGTATGCTTGAGGGAAATAGGGATACTTTCCTTGCCTCCTATTTAAAAAAAAAAAAAACCCAAAAAAACCCCCAAAACAACAAAACCACAAATGGAAGTCTCCTGTAAACTAATGCAAACAGTCTGGTAATGCTTGGGAACCTGTTTGTCAGTGGTGTGACCCGATGGCTGTAAAGCGGGCTGCCAGCAGCTCTAGCTTTGCTCTTACTGAAAGCAGAGAGGATCACGCTGTGTGTGTGAGCCTTGTTAATGCCCCTGGCAGCTGTAAGAATTGCCAAGTCTGTAAAAGCAGCTTATCTCCTGAGGAGGTGAGCCCCCTCACCAACCCCCTCCAAAATTAGGCATATTTACTTCCTAAGAAATGGAGAGTTATTCCACCCCAAACCTATGCTGCTCATTCAAGCTAATCTCTGGAGGGCTGAAAGGCCTCTTGTCTGTGATTGGAATCATATGATAAAGCCTTGCTTGCTTTCTCTTCTATTGTGCCAAAAAATTTTCTTGCTTTTGATCTAGCGGAGAGCTGAAGTGGCTTTTAGTCTGTTTATGTGTCATGTGGAGCATTTTGAGACAAGAACTTTGGGTCTTATCTCTGGGATTCTGGCATGGTGTGTCCTCATACCCTATGTGGTGCTCTCCTCAGGCATCAGCTGTACCTTCCCCTTCCTCGTGATGGTTAAGAGCACCCCCGAGGGAGCTTTTCACTGACATGGTGGGGCAGAATGCAGACTAAACAGGGGTAAAGTTATCTCCATTTGCCAATTACATTTTGGAGCCTGAGAAGGAGAGAATGCTACAAGAAATTGTGATCACTCCTCCTCCCCTGTGTCCTGGCCCCACGCTGGGGAATGACACTTGTGTCTTCTTCCGTACTCAGGCATGACCTGTAAAAATACTGTTAGTAAACACTGAGTTGCACTAGCTGCATAGTAATCAAGAGATGTAATGCATAATCTTTGCCCCACTCTTCTCTGTCATCTCCTAATCTCTGCCTAATGAACACCGAGTTTACTTCTGAAGAGGTCTAACTTCGGCATAGATGTGTGAAGACTACAAATGTTGTGAGGTTTTTTTCCCAAAAAAGACTAACTTTCCACTTTATTAAATGCTTGAGAGTCTTTTACATTAAAAATCTGTTACAGATTTTTTCCTAGGAACAAGCACTCTTTCCTCCTCCCACACAAAAAAGTCCCAAGGAAAAAAAGAAATCTTTCCAATGTTCAATACATCAGGGTTGTAAAAAAGGCAACGAGCCCTGAGTGCATGGGTGACTTCTATGCACCCCAGGACTGGATCTTCATTGCTTTGTAGAGCTATAGCACATAGGCTTTGTTTGGACATGCTAAGATTACAATTCAGAAGGGCAGGAGAACTTCCTCCATCCACACTGTGTTTTCAGTGCTGGTGCCAGATGCTGATGCTGAGGTGTCTCCCGTGCTGCTGCAGCTGTGGGTGTCTGTACTTGCAACCTTCCCCTCTTGGCATGAAGAGCTGAGCTGGGAGGCTGCTGGCAGAGCCTGAGTGTGCTAACACTTGGCTGGTGCTGGGGGAGGCTGAGGGACTGATGATGGTGTGGACCACAGACTGCCCCCTCAGTTGGTTATTCTGTGCTTTCCCAGGGTGCAGAAGATTGGTACCACTACTGCTTTGTTTATTGCCAGCTGGGATTGAGGGTCCTGGGAAAAACTCATCCCTGATAGCCCTGAAGGCAGCAAGAAAAGAGGAATTGCAGGACATGTGGTTAGTTGAGCACTTAATAATTTGGGAACATCAATGCAGACTCCCAGGCTCTCTTCTGATAAGATGAAACACTCTAGACTGTGTCAAAAGGTGAGGCTTCCAAAAACATCTGAATTTGGATCATGGCTCAGACCTTGGCTCCCTTCTGACCTTGTGTAAATCATAGAATTTCCCCTAAGAAGCATAAGGGACCTTGCCCTTTGAACCTGTGATTCTTGGCTCATCACTCTTCTGGCTTTCCTGTCCAGCTCCTGGAAGCCATTCTTGTTTGCTGTCAGGTTGGGGAACTGACTGCTCCATCTTCTCTTCGCAGAACAATGGGAGAAGAGTCATCCATTCATCTGGAAGCTGGTTTCTGCCACAACAAAGCTTTTGCCTTCCTCATTTTTTTGGTCTGTCTTGCTGATCTAAAGTCTGAATCGCAATTAAAAGCCTGCCTAGTTAATGTAATGTGAGGAACAGAATGTTTTGGAGTAATGGAATAATGGTTCTCCCTGAACCCTGGAGACATGTGATGTTTCAGACAGGGGAGCCTCTTGTCACCCACTGAGCATCCTGAAACTCCTCTCTATATCTGAAGAGCAGAGCATCTGCCTCGCTCACTTCACTTGAAAGAAACAAAAATACTTTTTGCACACAGTCCATACTATGCTGCATGCATGTATTTGTACCATTCAAAAGCATTGTTTTTTTAAAAACCTTTCTGTTTCTCATTAATTGATCAGAAATATAATAACCAGCATCACTTCAACTGTGTTTTACTTCGTCCATCACTTCTATGAAGGCCAGTATGGATGCTTTGGTGGTTGTTTTAGTGGAAGCTGTCACTGAGGGCTTTGAGGGCTTGCCTTTATTTTTTTCTTTCTGTGATGATTATAAAAAACTTGATGTTTCTTAAACCATCTGTGACATTTAGTACACTATTGTTTTCCTGCTTTGCAAGCAGGAAGGGAGAAATGTATATTTTCCTTTACAACAAACTGGCCTTTGTCAGATGTTGACTCACGTAGCCTTGGTGAGCTGGAGTGCCACAAATGACCTCATTGTAAGTGTCTAACAATGTGTAGCTCATGCCTCATGTTTTTTGAATTATGAAATCATATATACAGGTATGAGGAGGGCTCTGGATCCATTCAGCACAGGTGAGATTGTTATCTAGGCAGTAATTAGCTTGAATGGGAGACTGGACTTTACGGTTTCCCTATGATAACTTTGCAGAGTTCAGGCACTGAGATGCTGATGTTGGGGGTTTTTTTGCATAACACAGGTTCCTTTTCTTCTCACAGCTTATCTGTGTTTTAAATGGTTCAAAATAGATGGCATTTTAATTGTACAGATACATCAGATACTTTGGAATGAAACCAGATCTTTCCCAGTGAGGGTCATGCTGAAGTTTTCATGTAATGGAAATGACTATGAATCAATTACTTGGGACTTCATTATGATGAAAGAAAACAAACATGGCATCAACAGTGGGTTTAGCAGCCTTTGTTTCAAAAAGGAACTTGCAGAACCATTTAAGGCAAAATAAAATCCCAGAGAGAAGCATCAAAGGGTTCAAATGAGAGCATAAAATACTGTACAATGAAAAATGTCACAAGAGCTTCAATGCCTTAGATATGTATGTGAAAAATTTCAGGCTGAGCCTTCCCACACTATGGGAGGTCATCAAGCAAAGCAGAGCTAGCTCTGTTTATCTCCATTCAGAGCGACACATGACTTCATTTGGGTTTTAGTCTCATTACTGCTGAAGTGTGAAGTGTCAGGTTAGAAAGACTACACGCTTTTCACCCCTAGGGATTGCTCTGTGTTAATGGGTCAGGTCAACACTATGGCTCCAAACATTTCCAACTATTACTGTTTAATACATTTTAAAGTGAAGTCCTTGAGAATATAAAATTAACCCTGTGGGTGTCTGTGATTGGGACTTCTTGATGTTCAACTGTTTCGTGGAATACAGTGTGCTATTACTGCTGTCAGTGGATGGCCAACAAAACAAGAAGAACATATTTTTCTCAAATCCTATTGTTCTTCACAGAGTGGTCCTGACAGTCTCTGTTCTCATGCATCCTCAAAAGTTGCCAGGATGAATTACATTACACAAACATGTCAGTCTTGGGCTATGAGAGGAGAGCAAGTGTCCAACCTAAGTCAAGCAAGAAAGTGCTGCTGCTTTTCAACCAGGAGTTTCCCATTTCTGGTTTTACATTCTACATTCCTCCTGTCATATGCTGAAACTGAAAAAAACCCCAATCAAACAAAACCTAAACCAAACCAGAGAAAACTGAAAAAACAGGAAAAACCCAACAAAAACTCCCCAAACCCCCAAAAATAACACAAAAAACCAAAACAAACAAAAAAACCCCCAACCCCTCCCCCCAAAGCAATCAACAAAAAACAAAACAAAACAAAACCACCCAAAACAACCCCAAAAAGCCAAAACCAACAACAACAACAACAACAAAAAGAAAACAACAAACAAACAACCAAAAAAAAACCACCACAAAAAAACCCACCAAAAATCAAAACAAAAAAACCCCAAAACCAAAGGCCTCAAAAGCCCTTACCCGGAATGGTGAAGGCTGCAATTTCTTTTGCCATTTTAGTGGCAAAAAATAGAGTGCCCTCCTAATGCCCACAGTTTAAAAACCTTCCATGAGCTTTTCCAACATACCACACAGTATCTCTGGTGACTTTCGGCATTGTAACTGTAGTGGTAGATGTCTAAAACATGTAACTAAAAGAAATTGGTGTCTTCTTCTATCTTGTCAGAAAGATCACTTTTGTGGTAGTTTATCATTCCTTGTTAAGTCTAAATAATTTAGGAAAGACTGGCTAAGAAACTGCCTAATATACTGCCTTTTTTGGAGTGGCATGTGGACAATTTGCCTTAGTCATAATTTTAAAGGAATGCAGTAGTCTCCACAGTATGAAATCTTAAGAGGAACACATTTCTATGGTGGTGACATTCTTCATTCAGACCTTTTTTTTTAACCTAGACTACTGGCACATTTATTTCAGAAAGGCGTAGATTATGTCAGTGTTGAGTTTGTGGCTGTGTAAAACAGTGGGAAGATGAGTTAAATTCGAGTATATTGCTTTGTGGCTTACTTTTTATATGATTTAGTAAAAAGAAGCACAATTAATTCAATGTTGCAAAATTTAAGATCAATGTTGTTCTTCTGGTTGTATCATCTCTTAATGCCCTCTCACAGCTTTTGATGTTGAATGTCAAAGGAAATAATCTGATCAGCAAGGCCTAATGGAAGGATGTTTCTAAAACAGGATTATGAATCTTGTAAATCCTTCTTTAGGAGCCTTTTTCTCTGTCTTGAAGATTAAGCTGCTGTGTCACAATCTGTTACTCTGTACTCAGTGGAACAAATACCTCAGTTGAGATCCTGGTTCTGAATTTATTTTTTTTTAATTGAACATTTGTTCTCAGGAAACAGAAAGGCTTAGAAAGATGCTGATATTTCCCTGTCACTGCCAACACTGGAGTTGTCTATTTTTATTTACTTTGAGAGGCAGGGGAAATTGGACAATTGGCTGAACCACAGTAACCAGCATCACCTGCTTCTCATTATTTCTGATGCTTCCTAAAACTTCTGAAATCTTGAGACTGTAAGGAAAGCATAGATTCTTCTCCCATTTTTTTTTTAAATTTGAAAACCACATATAATCTGGAAAAAATTCCAGTGCTTTCAAGCAATGACAGGATATACACTCTTGTCTTTGATCCATACATTGGGAAGGGCCCCATCCCCTACCCCATCTCCACCCTCCTCCTCTTTGCAGTTTAACTTGGACTGTCAGAAGTGGTTTCAGTGTATAATCCTTTGCAGACAGAAGTAGGTCTACATCCCTACAAGAGATAATTTGGCTGGCAGTCTCCTAAAAATAAAGCTCGTGGTCCTGGTGTTTGCATCCCAGCTTATCTTGCTGTGAGATGAAGCACTTTTCAGCAGATGGGCTGTCCCAAGGAAAAGTGGAAGAGCAGCTCTCAAGCTGGGAGAAGAATGCACGGCGTGGATGTTGTTTTTTCTTTGTGGCTGGGTGCAGGCAGAAGAGGATGAACACGTGGTTCAGAAATCAAATGCAGACAGCCTCTGTTCTCCTTGGAGGACTGCACAGAAAGAGTGTGTGTGTGCAGGAGACATTGCTGACCACTGACCACATCCCACTGACCACCCATTAGGGATTTTCAGAGTCCACAACTAAGCATGAGACTTTTTTCTCTTTTTCTGAGAGTATCTCTTCTAAGCTTTTGCAGCTGGTGAGTTGCGTTTTTATCTGAACTTGAGGCTTTCTCTGGGCTGAGAGGGGGTGGGAAAGGTTCCACAGACAAAGAATGGGGAGTTTATTCTGGGCGTTTGCAAGTTCTTCCTGGGGATTTAAACTATTTGTAGATCTAAACCTCAGATTCAGCTGCCCTGTGGAAGGGGATTTGTCTTTTCTGTTTTCACTCCATCCCCAGCATTTTGAGTACAGTAGCATAAAGCTTTAAAAATACTGCACTGAATAGTCTCAGTCTTAAAAGGCTTTATTTCAAAGTGTGGTTGGCTAAGTCTAGACAAGTGGCTTAACCCTGTTCAACTACAACACGTCATATGTTTCTAACTCGCTTGAAACTTGCATTTAGAAGTTAAGCTGTACCCTCCTGGGATCTGGGATGGTGCTTTCAGCCCATGTCCTGGCATTCCAGCATGCCAGGGGCTTGCACTGAGTTGGCAGAGCATTGGCACCTCCCAGTCACCCAGAGCTTGGATGACCACTGGTGTGGCCAGTCAAAGTTCTGTGAAGACTCTAACATCAGTCCTCTCATTAGCCTTGACCACACATGAAAGAGGCCAAAGTTCACATTTTCACACTCAGAGGCTTTTGTCAGCTCTATCAATTCTATTTGGTGTGTTTTCCAGCTAGGTTTGTAAATACCATAAAAGCCTTTCTCCCCTTGTCCGACTAATCAAGGCTAAATCCAACATGCAGAACTAGTTCATGTTTCCAAAGTTCTCACTCCCTTGATGAACCTCTGTGCTTGGTAATAAAAAGACAGGTTCTTACCACCTCTCTCCTGGTGAATGTGCTGGGGGTGACTGGGGAATCAGTAACTTGTTTCCCTCTCTGACTTTTCCAGTGCTTGAGAGAGAGGCACTCATCATCTCCTCCCAGAGTCTCACCAGTGGTCTCTGACAACGCGGTATGCAAACGTTCTGGTCCATGTGGCCAGAAGGAAGGGAGGATTTAACCTGATGTAAATTTAGTTTTCAAACAGTTGTCTTGATCTCTTATTTGAGAGGTAAGAGAAGTGGATGGGGTGTATGTGCCACAGAGGTTCTTCTCCCTTCCTGGAGGCAAGTGTCTACTGCTGGAGTTAATGCAGCACTGTTTTTGTTGGCTGGATAAAAAGCCATGGCCCTCCCGAGATGGTAACTGGTGATTTGGAGGACCTGAGACCTTTATGACGTGGGTGCAAGCTCGACAGACAAGAAAATAGTGAATTGGAGTATCTGTGTAGACCTACCCACTGCCAGTCTCTCATCACCCAAATGAAGGCAAGCATTTATACCCCGTCCCACTACTGCTGGTTTAGTGAGTGTGTGTGCATGAGCAAGAGATCACACACTTGAAAGGAAAAAGCTCAGTTGGAGGGTGGAAAACCCACATGCCCACAGTTTCATGAGTCATGGCAAAGGTGCAGGCAGTGGGCAGGAGAAAGAAACATAAGAGCTTCAGCTCATCTCTGATTATGCTATTGCAGTGTATGCTGATCAAGCGAGAGGGAGCGTTTCATTCCTTTATTAACGCACCTACACCGGTACTTGGCAATACCATCTGCCTCAGAGCTCTTTCCCAGCTATAAAACACTGTTACATCTACAGGAAAAATAATGAAATGGCCTGAAAACACATTTTTTACTCTGTAATGTTTGTAACCTGGATAAAAGTTTAGCAAGTGCCTGCATGTATACTAAATGAGCAGTGGAGTGCAGACTTCCAGGAGTTAAAATAGCTGTTGAGCTAAGTAGATTATGCATTATTGGTCATGTATTTTCTAGTTTTTCTGAATGTGTGCTCCTGTAGCTTGTGATGTGAACGCTATTTTCTGCAAATGCAAACTTTTGTTACAGTTTTCTGCTATGTATAGGAATGCAGAATGAACTCTAAATATATGGAAACTTTCTATTAGCTACATAGACCAAAAAGCAGATGTTAGTCTTGAGTTGGTGGAGGTGAACAGCCAAATAAAGTTCAGCCAATTTTATTGGGAAATGAGGAAAATCAAGTAGAAGATTTTCCACCATTAAATTGCCTTGCTTCTCCATCATGCTACAGGTATTAAAAATATAGATTTTCTATGGATGCCAGCAAAATATTTCATATTGTAGAAAGAAGAGCATTGTGAGGGAAGCTGCAAAATAATTTACATTCTGGTCTTCCAAGGTCTTTCCAAGGTCGTTATTGGGGGAAAAAACCAAAAAAAGCAAAGTGCAGTTGGTAAAATAACTTGGAGAGAGATGAATTTTTTTGTGTAAAGGGATTCTTTACAAGACTCTTAACAACAGCTTAAGAATGGAAAGGGATTTTCATGGGTCTTTACCTACCCATTGCAGTTTTGTGAAAGGTGTGGCTATTCCACCACTTAAAAGACTTGTCCTAAAGAGCTTTTAATTGGGGCACTGTTTTGATTGCAGTGCTTCAAATAACTCAGGGGTGTCAGGCATGGTTTTTGTTGGGCCTTCTTACTCAAACCAGAAGGGGCAAGACCTTCTGAGTTTCTCATAACTGGTTTAGCTCAGCTGAGTTCTTTGTGAATTATCAGGAATGGCTAAAGTGGTTTTGGGTTCTACCTGATAAAGCAGCAACTTTTGATGAAATCTGGTCAGGTCTCTCTGACCTCTTTCTCTTAGCTTGCTCTGCCCTCTATTGAGGTGAAATTAGGCCATTTGTATATTTTCATCTAGTGATTTCTGTTTTTTTACAAGCAGGAGTTTTTATGTACTCTTAGCATGAACCCTTTTGCTTCAACAAAATATGATTTCAGTGGTTTTGGTTCACTTTGGGATGTTTTGGTTCCAATCTGACATTGAAGATCATCCATTTGGAAGTGCTGAGGTTTTGGAAATGGAAGCTCCATTTCTAGCCCTGTCATAACCCCAGGACTCCAAGACCACTAGGTGTGTTCCTGTGACATTCATCTTTTAATGCCTCTCTGTAAGGCATCTAAGCTGTGATGGTATCCATAAAGTTTGTAAGGTATTTCAAATTGGAATATAAATAAGAAATGTTTTCTTCTCATTCTATCTCTATTGAAGCTCTATTTTCCAGTTGTGTGGAATTCAACAAAACATAACTTTCCTAGTAAAAGTGGCTGCATTGGAAAGGGGTTCTTAGGGGCAGTTTCTTGCTGTTGCTTAATGCAGAAACTTAAAATATTCGAACTTGTAAGCCGTATCTCCTTGGGCAAGGAATGAAAGGTAGGGATAGAAGGAAAATCTGTTTCTCTTCTGAATATGACATATCAGTCAGAAAAACCTTTGATTCAGCCAGTGTTGGTTAAGAGTGTGCAGCCTTTCAGAAAGTTTTGGTTTTAAGAAGAAAACTATTCCATGTCAAAAAATACAACATTAAACTTTCATATAGGAGAAATACAGGTCTTTGAAGAAGAATATAGTGAAAATACACCCCACTGCTTTACCTGAGCCATGCAGAAATGCAGCTTTAGCCTCTTCTGTTGTTCTGCATGTAGGACATCATGAATATGGAGCACAGAATATTAACTTGAGCATCAGCTATTTGTATTTAACAGCAGGTTGTAAGTGTTAAGACATTGAACAATTGCATTCATGTTTCTCAGGTTTCTTTTTTGCATCCCTTTCCCTGCTTTATTTTTATGTCTATAGGACTCCTGAGGTCCTGCTGTAATGTTGGCAAAGTTGCTCGTACTGAGACATCCATTGATAAATTTTATTATAAAATACAAAAACTTTTTTTTAATTCAAAGTGAATCAGCATGTACTCTATTCCACACTTACATATGTACTAGGTGGGAAAGTTTATCAGTGCATTTTGCTGTTAGCAATGTAACCAAAACTAAAATCCTTAGCAAATCCAGCTAAACTTGGATTTATTTATGGATAGACTAGCTCATATTTCTCCCTTCCATCCATTCTGAAAGCAGAATTCACTTTCGACTGTCTCTTCAAAGCCTTTCAGTCACACCCTCTTCTGAGTGCAGAGTACAGTTGAGTCCTTTTTTAAAAACCAAATAGCCCTGCTGCTTCAGATACCTGACTGAAGACCTTGATGTTTGTGCTTTGTACTGCTACGGTACCCAAACAGGACTGGTCTGTGACACACTGAGCCAAATCAAACATTTGAGTGTAGCAAATCACAGGGGGTAATAACCTTATCTGGGGTCAGGCAAGCTGCCAGTTTTCAGACTGCTGCCCGTGCCCAGAGCCAACTTGGGTGAGATGCAACTCGGGTGGGTCCTGTGACAAACAATGCATTGGATGCAGAGCAGCCATCCCAGCTGCTGCTCTACTGAAGAAACGGCAGAAAGACAGTGGCAGAGGAAAGAAACTTTTCATAAGATTGAACAAGACATATGAAGCTAAAATAGATATTAAAAAATGTCTGTGCCATTTTTGCAGTTGTTGAGTATCAACTTTTCTTTTGCATATAGAATAAAATCTTGTCTTTGCATATAAACATTTCTTCCCAGTTAAAAAAAAAGTCTTATTGTGCTTTTTTTTTTGTTTTCTCTAGTAAGAAAAAAGTGTTTCAGAATCCAAAATATTAGGAACATGATTATGAGAAAAGAATTTCTAATGGAAATACTTATTAGAAAATATTTAGTCTTTGCCAGGATTTTTTTAGGTTCCCAGCCTTATCTCAGCGCCTGCAGTAGAAGCTGAGAGCTCTGTTTCACCCAGCCTCTTTCTGGGTCAGCCTAAAGCAGAGTTGCTCAAGCTATTGATATTTTCCACATGGTAAAGGCAGAAACTTTTCTCTCCATCCCATAGAAAAGATTTTCTAATGCTGGATGGAAAGACTTTCTAACAATTTGAATGGATGCTATCCCCAGTAAGATAAACCTTCTATCTAAAATATTTTCCATCTCAGATTTTCCTCTGATGGAAAGATATTGAGTGATTCTTTCCATACATTTGAGTACCAGGGTGAAAAATAATGTTGCTGCAAGCTCTTCAGGACCTTGAAATACAAAGGCAATATTATTCAGTGG
>VZTR01021054.1:100765-162914 GCA_013400775.1 Chaetops frenatus | reverse complement strand
TTTTTTTTTTTCTTTTTTTTTTTTTTTTGAATAATGCAGGATGAAAAGTGAGGGTTAGAGAGAATCTGGAAGGTTATATACATCAACACCTCACCAAGACATCAAGCATGTGGAATTCAATATTGCAGTGATTATGCCTGAAAGAATGCTCAAAAGAATTCTCCTTGGCTACCTAAACAAGTCCACATATATCAGGTAGTCACAGGTCTTCAGAAAACAAACAAAAAGTCCACCAAATAATTCCTCCTTGAGTTGGTCTATTTCCTGTAATTTTCTAACTAGCATAAAGTAGCCAAATTCTGTGGTCTAGACTGGTTTGTTCTGCAAATTTTTTTTTTTGGGGGGATTTACAAACCACAGAGAGTTGGAATGGATCAGAATAAATATTTGCTCATGCACCTACTGATTAGAGCTTTCAAAGTCCCCAATCTTGTTACAACACACATGTGAGCATTAGCATTCATATAGGTCCCTCAGTGTGTTCTGCCTGGAAATTATCTGAGACTGTTACTGTATTGAAGAGCACATTTTTTAGAATCCTTTTTATCCCTCTCCTTTAATATCAAGCATATTATTACTCATCTTGGAGCACTTCATCACTGCTCTTTCCGAGTTGGAGATTTCTCCAAGTATGATAGCAGCTGCAGCTAATAACATCAATTATACAACGCTGAGGTTCCTGTTCTCCTATTTTGACTGGAGGAAGTTCTTTACTAGGACATGCCATATAATTAATTGCCCTTTTCTCTGCGTGCAAACATTATAAAAGCTTTAGCCTTGCTGTATCTATGAGATAATAGCTGTGAAAAGATTCACTTATTGAAGCCACAACCCCACTTGTTAGGGTGGCTTAGTGTGCAGGAGTGAAAAAGATTTCGTAAATTTGCATTAAAAAGTTCTGGTGGTTTCCAATTCTCCCCACTGTCTATGTGTTTGTAAAACGAGTTCTTTGATGTTCTGACCTGATCCAAACTTTCTTATGGTTGATGGTTTTCTTATTAAAACAAAAATAAAAACTGAGCAGGTACGGCAGCTGTCCCCATGGAGTCTTGTTAATACTATCAGATACATAGCATTACCATCCTGATGTAATTTAAGAAAAAATTTTAAAAGACTTAAGGGGGAAAAAAAAGGCATTTTTAACCAGTGTGCCTAAAGTCATAAACTAAAATAAATAGTCACAAACTAAATCATAAATTGAGTCATGAGCTAAAATCTGTGTCTGGGTAATTTAGTTGTTGACAACATTAAAAACACTTCAGGCACAACAAAAGACAGAAGATATATTTTAAGAAGAAAGCTGGAAATCTGTTGTAGGTATTTATTTAAATTGATTTCTCTATATATATTTATGTATACTAAAATTGGAAAGAGTTTTGATGTTTTTCTCCAAGGATGGCTTGCAACCAGTTAAGGCAAGAGAGCAGGGCATTACTAAGAAAGAAGAGCGGAAAAATAAAATCAGTGATGACAAGGCTGGATTGGGTGGGGCAGAGAAATGCTAGGATAGCCAAACAGCCAGGACATGATTGCAAGGAGTGAAGATATAGAAGCCAAATGTTTAAAAATTAATTTGTGGGCAAGTGGCTCTGCTGAGAATTTTAACACATTCTCTTTTTTTTCTCATTTTAAATTCTGTCTCCAACAGCCTGATAACTTACAGAAAAATGGCAAGATAAACTGAAAGCCAGAAATGCCAACATACCGGGTTCTTTTTTAAACCAGTGAAGTTTATTAATTTTCTATTTGTTAACCTGAGACCTTTTGGAGTCAATTTACATCCTATTACTTTAAGAACATTTGTAGATAACTTTTGATTTTTAAATGCCTAGAGCCCAAGGGTATGGGCTTTGGGTATTTGGTGAAAGTGAGGGGGATGGGGAGAAAGGGGAGGAAAAAAAGTAGTACTTGGCAGAGTTTCTCCCTTTTCCTGCTGGATGTTTTTCAGGTGAACTACCCAGCTATGCTACTGTACTAAAGTCCAGCCAACTATGTGGAACTAAGGATTATTTCACAAATCCTCTTTTAATAGTTCTTTTAATGGTGCTTTTCCTCAGGTCTTACTTTTCCCCTAGGATTTCCTTCCCTGACTGGGAGTCTCCCATCATTCCCAAAGCATTGCATCTCCCTGGCTTTCACTTGGGCTGGTGCTCTGCAGCCCGGAATAGGAGCTGTGTCCCCCGCAGGCCTGGCTCAGGGCTGCAGCTACTGATGGCTTTATCAGATGGACAGAGACATTCCAAGTATGCTTCTGGTCACTGTGGGATATGGGAATATAAAAAATAATGAAAAAGGAAGGCTTAGACCAAAGCTGTTAGACAAAGCAGGGGTTTTTGTCAAGGTTTTGGGTTTTTTTTCCTTGATTTTTTTCTTAAAGAGTGAAATTCTTTACTCCTAAGCAGATTGTTAAAGCTGTGTGATGTCATTTTCTTTTCCTTTCTTTCTAAAGCTACATTTTGAGCAGCTGAAAGGCTGCAGGTTAGGTAAAAGTATTAATGACCACTTTTTGACCTCTGCTCCAACCGCCCACAGCGGCTGCAAATTTTTAAATGTCTGACGGCTGCTTGGCTCTCCACAGCATCATTATGTTGGTTGACAGCAGATGAGATTTCAGAGGTAAAAAAGTCACTTCCCAAATTGCACCCTGCTGGCATGCCCAGTAGACAGATTGAAAAATGGGATTTCAGTGGCATGGTAGGGCAGGAGAACTCAATTTTTATGAGGAAGGCATGCCAAGAGTTCCCTCTGGTTCTCTCTGGCTGCATGCATGGTGAGGGCAAAGCATGACACAGGGCAGTGTGGGGAGAATGCTTTGCAAGGTGTTATTGCCTCAGAAAGAGGAACACTTACCTCACATTTCTGTAAGGGCTGTTAAATATTCTGGGATTTCTCAGGTTTTTTTCAGTTTTCATGGTTCCACTCTTGAGCACTTCCCAGATGTGTTAGGGTTGCACAGTGAGCGGCTTCATGGCCCTTCTGCCTTTGCTGGAGAAAGCTGTGGAAATGGTCAGACTTGCCTTTGCCTTCTTCTGTCCCTCTTTGCCCATCCTTCACTCTCTTTGCCAGCTTTCTGGGCCGGAGAGAGTCTTGCCTGAATCTTCAGGGAACCTGTCAGGATGGCCAGGACAGAAGCACAGGGAGGAAGGAGTGATAAATAAGATGGGTGGCAAGAGAAATAGTGGGTTTAGCAAAGATGTTCTGGTATTTCTGTGTAGACCAATGTCTTCCAAGGCTCTGTTTTTTCCAGTTGTCACAGGGAGTTGTCCTCATGCTGTGGTGCTGTTCAACCCCAGGGGTGGTTGAAAATCTCCCATCCCAGTGACATGTTGGAACCCCTCACTCTGGATCGGGTGCCAAGCCAGCACACAGTGAATAGATGCACTGAGGGGAGGTTCACTCACAAACCGTGCTGTTCCTCGGACAAATATACATAGCCAGGAGTAAAAGTCTTTAAGACACTTTAAAACACTTCCTGTTTCTTCATGCGTTTGCTCTCCTCAGTCTTCAGAGCTGCAGCATATTCTTGCCTTGACTATCACAAAGAGTGTTTGCTTTGTAGTTATGTTAAAGGTTGGGAACTTGTGGCATCACCAGACCATGATTTTACTGTTTTTATCTGTGTGGCTACTTTCTGCCCTTCTTAGGGGCAGTGCTTCCTCCTTTCTTGTATCTTCTGTTCTCTGGCTCATGCCAAGTCTAATGTCCATCCTGCTCTCTCACAGAGTGCCCTGTCTGTTTCCCAAAGTCCGTGCTCTTTGGTGGTCTTTTGGCTGGACGCTTAATTCAGTCATTTGAAGTTGGAGCCTTTGTAAAACACTAAACAATAAGTGAAGAAACATCCTTTTTTGGTATCACCTAGTCAAGTCATGTCAGCAATGGCAATGCCCTTACGGTGCTGGTGTATTCTCCAGGATAGCCTGACAACCTCTGGAGTGGGTCTTAATTCTTCTGTGTATCAGTCTTCAGTGCTGGATTAAACATTCCCAAAAATTTAGAAAACCCTAAGTTCTCTGGACAGTATTTTTATGGGGAGCAATTGCATTGTTCTCAGGAGATATCTTTCTCAGCTGGGCTATTAAATGAGAAGCTGAAACCTGCCTGTGATGCCAAGAGATGAGTGCTCAACAAAATGAAAGTGTGCAACTTAAATTGCAAACATTCTTCTGTTGCCTGCTTTCCTACTTGCTGCTGGTTGATTCACAGTCATATCAATAAACATAAAACCTCACCTGCAAGAAAAGCAGAGGATAATGCCCATAAAAGAAAACAACTTCCCCGCTTTGCATAACCTGCATTTTGAAATTTAGCTTTAACTTGCAAGTGAATTGGTTTGTCCTGCCTTAAATTCCTGCAGAAGGACAGATAATTTTGAGAGACGGTGTGAGGTAACTATGCCATTTAAAAAATTCTGAAAATATTTCCAGACCCAGCTGGTGCACCCAGGGCAGCTGTGCTTCCAGGGAGCTGCGTGCCAGTTGCCGTGCCAGCAGGAAATGCAGCGTGACCTGTGGCAAACCTGGAGGGTGGGAAATGCTGCCAGAAGATTTCCACGGGCAGCTCTGAGTGTCCCAGGCAGTTACTGTGTGGGTATGGACACAGGAGCCAAGGCTAAGCCAAGGAAGCAAGCAGGAGCAGTGGGAGAATTCTCTCCCCACCATGTGCATAGCTGCAAAGCACTTCCGATCGTGTATCCGTGCTGATGGGCTGACAGCATCGCCTTCTCCCCTCCTATGAGCTGGCTCTGCATGCATGAAGCCTGGCTGTGAAATAGAAATGCTTTTTGGAAAGCATAATATTATTTTAATCATAAAT
This sequence comes from Chaetops frenatus, assembly GCA_013400775.1. Classification (NCBI taxonomy): domain Eukaryota; kingdom Metazoa; phylum Chordata; class Aves; order Passeriformes; family Picathartidae; genus Chaetops; species Chaetops frenatus. The sequence goes on along the minus strand of VZTR01021054.1, from coordinate 158,102 downwards.
TATTTGGTAATGCAATACAGAAATAGCTTCAGATCGCTTCTTCCAGAGGGGTGTTTTTGCAGTCAGGGTCTTTATCAACTTCTCAGTGGGAACTGCATTAATATTGCCACAAAAATGCAAACAGTAGTGCTTTTGATAAAGCAACTTGGCATTTCTTAAGCAGAAAGATGTTTTGTTTTCCTAAGATACAACACTGTTTGCAGTGCAGGGACCTGCCGTATGTGCCAGCATATGGAAAGAAAATACCAGTTTTGTTAACATTTGTGTTGGGAAGCTGTGGGGAGGGAACAAAGGAGGTGGCTGTGGAAGCAGTTGCAAAGCAATCTCTGTTATTGCAAGGGGGATAGCCCTGGAAGCCCAAAAGTGAGTGTTGGTGGCAGAGGTGCTGGTGGCCTGCAGTCAGCCTCATGGCTTAGCTGCCCCTGAGCACTTTGCCAAGGGCTCTCCTTCTCCTCAGTTTTGCTTTAGCTCTTCCCATCATATGCTAGAGCAAGGCCAGTCCTCAATGCTGCCTCTTCCCATTGCAGAGTGGAAAAGTTTTACTGACCTTACAGTAGGCATCTTTGTGAAAATGCCCTTTTAGTACTTTCTGGTGTCCCATGGGTATTATGTATTTGATTAGGGCATTATTTTGATTTTCAGACTGCCTTTGGTTCAAGAATCCTGAAAGGAAGCTGTTGTGCAACTATTTTAATCTGATTTTACAAGCCGATTCCAGCTTGATTCCCAGCACAAAGAAACAAAAAAGAGCTCAGTTGCATTTTTCACCCAAAAGTAAAAAACCTTCCTCCTTTGAAACTCTTCTGTAGAGTGTTATGTTTAGAGAGCGATTTGCTATTGTTTAAATTTAATCTCCATAATTACATTGGGATTGGATTAATGATGGGTTATTTTCTGAGCCATTATTTTCTGGCACACACAGCTATCGAGCATAAAGCCAGGTCTTCATCAGCTGTAAACTGGCATCACTCCACTGAAGTTAGTGGAATAATTCCACTTTATATTGTGTCGGCTCAGATGTGATATTAGAGCTGTTTTGAAGAAAGCACCCTTTTGGAATTTGTTGGCCTTGAATCTCCATATTATTTTAAAGGTGTCCAGGCATTAACTTACAACTGTGTTAGGTTTATGGTTGTACAACTGGTCGTTGTGTCTACACCACCTCAGCTGGACTCAGAGGGATCAGCGAAAGGTGCAATGCTGGACTGAACCACACCTATCTTGAGGTTTTTCTATGTTTAAAAACTACCTTTTATCCCTCTGGATGTGAAACAAGTTCATCATGGAGGTCCAGCAAACTTTTATATGCTCTTATCTATGAGAAAATGCCAGTTTGTGGGGCATACTGTACTGCAAATCCAGGGGAGATGTCTGAGGAGCAGAGGAACTGCTTCTTTTTTGGAATTAGTTCTTTTTACTCATTCTGCTTTTCAGAAATGGGTGAAAGGGGAGGAATTTGGGACGATCTGGCATGTAGAAGAGCAGCAGTAGGAGCATTAGGCAGTGGACTTGATGTCGGTGATGAATCCGTCATCGTGATTGAGGTGATAGAAAGAAATAGTCTTTTCTTGGGAGTTGCTGGGAGGTTGTGTAGAGTTGCTATGATCATGGAAGGTAGTTGAAGTTGCTGGGCTGAGACCACGGTGGGAAGAAATTATCTCCTCTTCTCTTTTGTGTGTTGGGCAGGGAAGGGTTTGCTTTCAGACCTTATATTTTAATGTCTCATCTGAGTTTCTTCTCTTTTAAAGAATTGTCCTTCTCACCACCTGTGAAATGGCTTGTTAATAGACCATAGTTTGGAAAAGGGGAAGTTTCTGCTTTTTTTTGGGTCTTTGCAGTAAAGAGAAAGTGGTCAGTTCTGTCTGTAAGCAGTAGTGGATTTAGGATGTCGCTGCAGTGGGATAGACCACTTATTTCTTTATCTTGTTACCCAGCTGACAGTGGCACACATTGTATATATGTAGGTGGGAAAAACAGGCAGCAGTGATCCTTTTCTGGTGCATCCTTACTATTTCCAGGAGCCATCTGTTTTTGCTGCTGGCCTGCTCTTGAACCTGCAGGTCCACCTAGAGCAACGTAACTTCTGTTTCCTTGTTGAACAGCAGAAAGTACCTGTGCAGCCTTTTAGCCTTCTCTCCTTCCTATTTTAAGATGTTAAACTGGTACATTGTGCTCTTTGGGTTGTACTCTGTAGTTTTTTAAACAGTATTTAGGAAATGCTGCTTATTTTAGGAAGAAATGTCAGCTTTAATCTTTAACAGTAACAGTGCTTCTGCAGTTGTGATCATCTGTTGGAGATGTGGGACTGTTTGGGAGACTTAGTATCTTTTTTTAGATTGACCTGATGGATTTGGAAAATACAGACAAGGCTTCAGTCATATTGTGGGCATCTCTTCAGAGTAAAAAGAATGTGCTGCAGACCCCATCCATGTAGATCCACTGTGAAACAGAAGGCAAATTGCAAGACCCAAATGAAGATTAAGTCTTGCTCCGAAGCTGGGTGTCCCTCAGATTGATTGTACAAACTCCCACATTCTTACTCTTTTCTGCTTCAAAAGAAGCAACTAGCAACTGTGAACCAAGATTGAGGTGGGGAGGTTTAAGCTTACATAAATTTTGTTCTGTGCAAGCTACTGTCAGCTGATATTGAAGAAGTTCTGATGATGCCACTGTTAAGCTCACAGCAGTAGATCAGTCACAAATGTACATGGCCCATTTATTAGAGGGGACTGTTGGGGCTTTAGTAATGCTTAAAGCATTTGAGGCCTAATACACTGCTTCATTGCTCCAGATGTGATAAATGCTGTTGTCTTAGAGCAGAAATTGGTGATGTAATACAGAGGAATTGCCTTTGTGCTAATTATGTAGATGTGGCGGTGAATCTCCTGTTAGCAATTCCAGTTTTCAGATGTTTTCTCGTTTTATTTGGGAGTGGGTCATGTGTGAAGGCTGAGAAGAAATGAGTAGGATTGGCTTACATTTGTTCTCAAACTGAATTCAGGAACACTTATGCAAAACTCACTTTGCATAAGGAGGCTATGAATCCTGGCTGCTTTTTCTGGAGCATGGTAGCTGTGGCCCTGCAAAACCAAGTCACAAAAAGATCTTGATGTGCAGAAGATTCTTCAGTAGTTTCAGCTTTACTGGGATCAGGACAGATGCAAAATGGCCTGTCCTAAATAGTCCTGTCTTATTAATTTGCAACTCCACACCTTTTCTGTCCCATCCAAGGAGCCAAATTGTCATGGAAATCGTAAGGATTTATATAGGAAATTTATTTAAAAAAAATACTTCTGGAGCTCTAGGTTAGTATTTTTTGCTTTATTACCTAGAGTTTGAACTAGAGACTTTCTTAAGCCAGTATTTTAATTCTCACCTGAGTACTTCACCTAACAACTTTTCTCAGCAGCTGAGAGCTGGAGAAAATCAGCAGATACCATGACACTTGGTGCTGCTGTTCTAAGTGAAGAGTGTGCTTCCTCAGGAAAGGCTGTTGACCTGTTATTTCTGCATAGTGGTTTAATTTAGATCCAAAAAGAAATGCTTAAAATTCCAGTGCAGAAGGAGAGTTTATTTCCATGAGTGTCATTAGGCTTACTTTCCTTTAATCCAAGGTGTGTGCTACACAGTCAAATGGAAGTAGGGTGGTATAGTTACCAAAATAGATGTGTTAATTTCTCAATTAATTTTTTTTCTGTGCAGTGTTTTTAAAGTAACAAGTATTGTAAGCAGCATGCTATTTTTAAACCAGGGACATTTTGTGCTGAAGTTGGCTATTGCAACACTGGGTTAGAATTAGAATACACAAAATTCAAAACCACAGTAACCCTAATTTTGCCATTCTTGCCTTTATAACTGCTCAACAATAGTGCTGTGTTTGTATAGTATTTAAAAATATTTGTTAAGGGGAATGTAAAGAGCTACTGGCAGGCTTCTCTGTTAACTGTTTCTGCACACTCCGCTAGTCTGCTCAGAAATGGGCTCTAGTGAAAACTCAGGGGCGGGTCCCATGTCCAGAGCTCACACCTTCCTTTGCATTACAAGCAAAGGAGCTTTGAAGAAAGAACCAGCCAGGGTTGGGGGCAGATCTGCACGGTGGAGTGAGCAGCCCCCCTGGCTCACGATGGGCTAAAATCTATTTGACATCTCCTTTCCCAGCTCACTCTGATATGTGCAGGCATGGATTTGTAGCCTCCAAGTACTTACTCCAAAGTAATGTTTGGGATCATACAGTCTGACCATGGACATGAATTTTACAGGCTATAGTTCATGTCATGACCTTACAGAGACTGGTCCTTCCTGGCTTGGTGCTGACATTCCAGCCAGCACTCTGGGAAAAGGTTATGGGAGCCTAACTCCATTTAGGGCTTCTACCTTCCAACCTGCCCCAGCTGTGAGCTGCCGGATTTTCCCTGCATGAGCTTTGTGCAGTTGGGACATTCTTATGTCCATCTTCAGATGGAAATTAGCTTTGGATTTCACATCAACAGTCAGACTGACCTGAATGGATTCATGTGGAAAAATTAATAATGAGAAAGCAGCTTGAGAAATGATTTCTGCTTTTTGCTGTTGCCTTGCATTTTAGTGTGTGCTGTCTGTATTTTGAATACAAGTTCATACGATGCATTGTAATGCAATAGCAATCCAGACTGGGTAATCCTGGGAACCAGCAGCTTGAATCTTGCCTTTTCAGATTTTACTGTTCTAAAATTTGACTTCTTTGTTAAAAGTGAAGAGTTTCCGGGGGGGGGAAAGCCCCCAGAGAAGGACTGTTGGCATTTTATAATTTTAAGCTGTCTTGCTGAATGAAAACAGTTGATTATTAGCTTGATGGGGTGACAATGAGTATATAGAACTTAAATATCTCATCACTCCCACAAAGAAAAAAAATCCACCCTCCATTGTATCATGGGAAGATACATAGCCAGAAAAACTTTCCAACTCGTTAAACTTTTATACTTGCTTCACACAAGCTTAATGTAGGCTTTTTTCCATCCTATGATGTTGTTGGGCTGCTTCTGAACTGATCACAGTGGAGGAGGACACCATCAGTTTAGCAGTATTTCTTTCTTATAACGGAAACCTGCCTTTCTTGTAACAGAATTAGCTGAATTGCTTAATCTGAAGGATTAAAAAAAGATTTCCTTGTTTGTGCGTTTCAGGTTGTTTATTCTGCCAAGCCTGATAATGAAATCAGTCTGAATGTTTCCCCTGTAATCAGTTTAGTCAGCTTTTATGATTGTCTGGCGTATTTAGGCAAGGACAGGGATAAAGGAAGAAAGTTTTAAAAAAACAGGAAAATACTATTGTGAATATATCAGGCAAGTTATAAACTGGGAAAGGGTAATTGGAGTCAAGCATCATACCTGCTGCTACTTGTCATGCTCTGTGGTAGATGTTCTGGTGGGCTTTTCTTCCTCTTGTAGCTTGGGTTTGACTTTTTAGGAGAGCTGTGTGGGAAAATACTGATTTAAAGGACTAGGGTTTGGTTATTTCGCTTTAAACTTTGTGTTTTGTAGTGATGAGTGGAGGTCAGGCCACTGTAGCTGACTGGAGATCAGATGGTAACAACAAAAAAGTGATGTTTGGGTTCATTTTGAGCCCCGTGCTGTGTGGGACAGCTCCAGGATCTCTCTTGTGCACTTGGAGGGACCATATCAAATCTTGATGTGGGGCAAGAGCTGGCAGGAAGCCTCAACGACTCCTTTGCTGCCTCTGGTGTAATTTTAGCTTCCTGGCACCCTGATGGATTTCTGTTGCTTATCCTGGTTGTGTCCTTCCCCTTGCTCTTCCTGCTTCTCCTTTATCACCCTCAGCCACGAGCCTGGGGCAAAGCTGCCTCGCTGGCCCTCACCTGCAGGTCAGCTCATCCCTGTGACAGCACGGAAGGGGGTGTGGGTTTTGGCCGGTCACTGCACCCACGAGTGAGGATCTAGCGAGTTCTAAATCGAGAATTGTTGCTTCATTTGTGTGCCTCTCCAAGCCCATGGATTTAGACATTCCCTCACCATTAATTGCATCCTCTCGTCTTTTAGCAGAGAGTAAACGGGCCAAGCTGGGCACGTCCTGCTGCAAGCAGAACAATGCAGTTTTTCAGCAGTTGAATGCTTGCAAGTTTCTCAAAGTACATGGCTCCTCTCTTTTGGGAGGTGCAGCTTGTGGGAATCTCCTCAGGATGTGGAGTGACTGGCAACCCAGGTCCCCTCTGGGAGGGTGTGTACATGCAAGTGAAACTGGCCAGTCCGCTATTGCTGGAGTCCATTCCCATTAAACACCGGGGCAGGTGCTTCAAAAGGAAGCCTGGATCACCCATAACAAATAACCAGGCAGGTAATTCCTGGTGTCACTGGAATTGAGTGTTGCCATCATTCATTTGCCTTGGTGCAATCTCTGAAGATGCTGGGTGTCACAACCTCATTTCTGGAAGCTATAGAGCCCAATCACCCTCATTTGTCTGTTGTTTGACGTCTGAGCTGCTCAGACAGATGCAGTGCAAGACTGACAAAGTTGGCAGTGGTGTCTGACTCTGACAGCAGCTTGAGAGTTTGCCTGTTTGCCTTGTGGCAGCCCTTAAGGCAGCATCCCCCAGCGTGGTGTCCCACAGAATGCTTGGCAGCAGTCATGCAGAGGTGAAAAGATTTCCAGGAGAGCTTCAAAGTGAAGGATGTGAGTAACTGTCTCACAGGGAGCCAGGACGTGGACCCAGCCAGATGAGGCAGCTCACATGGAAGGGCTGCCAAAAGAAAGGGAGAGGACGGACAAATGTGTGACTGGAGAATGAGGAGGAACAGGCAGTTGGGCAAGGTAGAGGGGAAAGTCTCCATGGGCTGTTTCCAGCAGCTGGGAGATGTCTGTTCTTCAGGGAGGTAACCTGTGGGTGAAGTGCTGAACCTCAAGCATGCTGGCTGTCATTCCTGGCTCTGCTGCAAGCCTCCGCCGCCTGTCCTTGGACAAGTCACTCTCCTGGTGACTCAGTATCCCAGCTGGAGAACAGGCATTGCTGCTTACCTCATGGGGGTGTTGTGAGGGTAGGCTCGTGGACGCCTTTGCAGCTGATGTATTAAGTGGAGGGGGACAACAAAAAGTGACCACAAACATTAAAAGGGATCTGTTCTTCCCTTGCTGCCTCTGACCGTAATCATGGTCCCTAATGATAATGTAATCGTGACTTATTCATCACTGACACACACTCCTTCAGTTCCACTGGTGGGAATGGCTTTTTGTTTTCACTTTTTGTCCCCTCAGGCTTGTAAAGATGTAATTTTGTATGTTTGTATAATATGTTAAAGTTTTAAGCAACTTCTAGTAGAAAATTAGAAAAAATAACAAACAATTAATCAAAGTCAGACTAAACCAAGATGAAATTAAGCATTACAAGAGTGGGACTAAAAGCAGAGTTTGCAAAGGGAAGTTCAAACAGAGAAAATGCAAATCCTGAGACTTAAAGAAGGAGGAATTCTGTTTTGTGTCTGTCTTAAACCCTGTGCCTGAGAATGTACCCAAGGAGGTCTAAGACCAGAAACCAAAAGGGGTCACTAGTCAACCCTCTCAGTCCCAAATAAGCTTCTGCAAAGGAGAGAGAGCTCTGTTCAACTTTAACCCTCCAAATAAATGTCATGTTAATTGCATTCACTCAAAAGGTGGTTCAATGGCTTGTGCACACACCTGGGAGCCGGAAAACAGCACGTTTTAGGGCACTTAGGGAACTGGCTGACCTGGTGCTATCACTTGGTTCTGCCTGTGCCTGTGTGTGCTAAAGAAAAATGGAACCGCTTGTCTCCTCTCCTGGAAGAGGGCTGTGAGACGTGCCAAAGTGCTGTAAAGAACATGGAGAGCCACAGGTGGAAAGTGCTGGGAGTGGTCACAAGCTGCAGAGTTTTACACCGGAGCAAAATGCATGGTCGTATTTCACCTGCCAAAGCTGGTTTTTCTTTAGAAAATAGGAAATCCCAAAGGAAATGGCTAGAGAAGCGGAACATTCATCTTCACTTAGTACTGTATTTGAAAAGCTTTAATTGCATAAGTTTTCCTGGCACTTACCGGGCCTGTCTTTGGAGAAAAAAACAAGACTGTTGGTTTTTTTGAAGGAACAGGTGGCAGCATGTAGAAACCTTTTGTTGTTAAATTTTAGTCATGGTTCCTTTTTTTTTCCTTTTCTTTCCTCTTCCCATCTGCAGTTGAGTATGACAAGGAGTTCACGCCTCACCAGCGGCACCACAAGGAATTCAAATTTAATTTGTCTCAGATTCCTGAGGGCGAGGCCGTCACAGCCGCTGAGTTTCGGATCTACAAGGACTGTGTTGTGGGAAGCTTTAAAAACCAAACCTTCCTTATCAGCATCTACCAAGTGCTGCAGGAACATCAGAACAGGTATGCAAGAGGGGGCTTGCTCTATGCCACCAGCTGCTGTCCTGGAAAAGGGTGAGCTTATGCATTCATGTCGATAGGACTGAAAATAAACATCAGGTTTGTTCAGGTTAACAGGGTTATGTTCTTGCATGGTCCTTTCCTTATGGGAAATGGGCATGGTAGACTGCAAATGAGGGTGTGACTTAGCTGCAAGCTTTGTCTTTAAATAGAGAAAGAATCTGCTAAGAAGCTGTAGATTTTTAAAGCACTGCTGGCATTGGTGTGGTGTACTGAAATTCACATATCACCTTTCAACTTAATACTACCAGCCTCTTTGAAAAATACTGGTAATTAGTCCAGACTTGGTCTGCTCTCAGCTGGACTTATATTAAAGTAAATAAAGCAGAAGAAAATTCAACATGCTGACCGCAGGTACAAAATCATTTCTGGTCTTTCAGTGGCAATGAGAGAGGAAAAGTGAGAGAGGCAGGGTAGAAACTGTGACACAAAAATCCAAACAAGTGTAAATGGAGTGATTAATTTAAAAAGAGTAATATTTCAGATGGAGGAATCATGTAAGGCTAAAAGATGGAAATATATGGTCAATTAAATGTCAGAGTAATGCTATGGTACAAAAGTGTTTCATTACCTCTACGAAAGTTGTCAGGACTGTAACTGTAACTGTTCCTCTGTTTAATGCTACAGGCATTAAAAAAAAAAAAAAAAAGAAATCGAAAGCAGCAGTGTTTAAGAAAAGCTCCATTTGTTTTCTCTGTAAAGGCCTCATGGGTGTTTTCCTTTCTGCTCCTTCCTTCTCCAGCCTCTCCACTGGTACCATTTGGAGGGATTGGCCTTTGATGATTGGCAGTTCTTAGGGCAACATCAAATAACTCGTGGTTGCTCTGGGGGGAGTGTTGCCTCTGGGGAAAAGAGTAAAATACTTGGCTAAATAGGTGATGGGGAAGAAGATGTGGGTTTTGGAAGATCTGTGTTCCCTTTGTGCTTCAACTTGCAGATTGCTGGAGTGCCTCCTGGGGTGATGTGCTTGCTGGTTAGGATGTTACATCAGTGACCACTTGAAGAGCTGATCAAAGTCCAGACAGTCACGCAGATTTTGTAGTTGTTAGATATATTGCTCATTCAGAGCCACAGTGCAGGAGAAATGGTGAGCGTTGGTCTGCTTCAGATTCCACAAGTAGAGATCCCACCTCTGGAGCAGGAAGAAAACTTTTACCAAGTGTCTGTGGGAGAAATTGATACATTGCTCTGTGACAGTCACTGAAGCAGGGCACAGAGTAGGAGAACTGTCAGCTTTTATGTGGATATAACATTTTTTCAGAGTAAACTGAACCAGCAAGTAAGGCAATGCGGGAAAGAATAAAGTACAGGTTATGGCCCCTAGTATACCCTGTTCCTAAAAAATTTACAAACCCTCTGTTCTGAAAGTGGCTGTGTGCAACAATGGTGCTGGGACCTTGTACCTCTGTTTCTCACACCATACCAGAAGCATGCCAAAATGCGATTGCACTGTGAAGCTGCAACCTGTGTCCTTTGGCATCTGCTTGTCCTGGGCATCCTCGGGTGCTAGAGACCTCCCTATGGATAAAGCAGAGGCAGCAGCTCCCGGGTGGGGATCACCAGGGCGGTCTCTGCCCGTGAGCTGGCCAGTATTTTGGGTCTTTCAGTTCCCTTCTGCCGCGTTCCTCCTGCCGTTGCTGGTGGCCATGCTGGGGGGATCCCGCCGCTGGGACTGGGAATCGCAGTGCGGCTTCCTCCAGACCCAGGCTGCCAGCAATTCCCCATCCCTCCTGACAGGGGCTGGGCGTGAACCGCTGACCCAAGGATGAGTGTCTGTAGTTCATTACTAACCTCTGACTCATCCAGTCCCTCAGGGATCCCTTTTTTGTTTCTTTTCCTGCTTTATTTATTTACTTTTACTGGTGGGAAGGAGGGAGATGTTTGGCCAAAGCATCTTGTGCTTCAGATGAGTCTGTGGGACTTGCCACATCAGCCTCACAGAGGTGGGCAAGATGTGGCTCATAGGTTCTTGCAGCTGTAGAAAGGGCATGCCCTTTCCCCTACTTTTTTCCTTTCAGCTTAAAGGATTTCATGTATGTGTAAAATATAAAATCACATTTAAAAACATGTGCTTGTCTATAAATACATGGATAGGCTTGTATTTTCTGTGCATACCTGTATATAAAAGTGCATATATCTTTATTAATTGTCCTCTTTGTATTAAAAATATGCAGATGTTAAAAGAATTAAGATAGTAGAAGCTGCATATTACATATTCAGTGTTATATTCAGTCGGGGTGTGACTCCATTGGCTACACCTGCCATAGGTTCAAACATTCACCCTCACTGGTGACCTGGGTGGACTTTGGCCTGTAAACATTCTTGAAAACAAATACTCAAAAGTTGTATTTAGCTGTTCACTAATATCTCTGCATGGAGGGGAAAAATGCCTCAGATTATTCTGGTATGCCTTAAGAAATTATATTATTTGAGAGGTTATGGGTTTTGATCACCCATTCACTTACTTGCTTTTACTGGGGTAAAAGAAGTCCAAAATGTTTTTTTTTTTTTTTCTCCCCTCTTGTCTCACTGGATTAATTTGGAATACAGTGTTCTCTTTTCCAGTTCAGAACACTGGAAGGTTAAATTATAAGGAAAAGAAAGTACTGGGTTTTGAAGGAACTTGCTAAATATTTGTAAGGCTTCTGTTGAACTTTAGAAAACATCTTATGAGCCAGAAAATAACAGCTGCCTTTGACTTAAAAAACCAAAAACTACTAAAAAAAGTTGTGTCACACTTCCTTTAGATTAGTGGTTTTGAATAACAGCCTGATATTTCCTGACATTTTATGACATTTTGTTGCATGGGGAGGAGTCTGTGCAGATCTTGACGTCTAGCTGGTGAACTAGCAGGTGAGAGAGAGGACTTGATGTCGCACATTTTTTTATCCTTTTCTGTTGACAAATATTCCCTCTGGTCAGGACAATTCATCTCTAAAGGCTGCAGAAGGTGCCTGTTCATTTAACATTTGCAATCTTCAGAGAAAGTTCAGAGACACCATGTTAATCTTGGTTTTTATGAGGTTAACGGTTGTCTGAGGCAATTATTGGTAGCTACTAAAATCCTTTTGGGCACAAAGGATTCTTAAGAGGGCAGCTGGCATGTATAGATTTAAACCAGAATTCTACAAGGGAAAGGCAGCATGCACCCCTGGGGGAAAAATATAAAGAAAAAGGATCCTGCCTGTGTCTGTCAAAGAAACAAGTTTGGCCGGGCAGGAGACAAGAGAAATCTTCAGTAAACACAAATCTTCACCAAAGCTCAGAGTCTGGAAGTATCCCTTGGCTCCAATTAAGTGTAATGAAGTGGCTTAATTCAGCATTACTTGAGCGAAGGGAAAAAAAAGCTCATCTGGACAGTAACAGCAGGAGCGTGTGACTCCAGCCCAGATGTGCGCTGCTGCACGGATTCGCGAGGCATTGCTGGCTGCTCCCTGATGGCTAAAAATGGAACCAAGCCCGAGGCTAAAATTTCAGCCAGTTACTGAATTATCAAACTGATTTTTGCCACTGTAGACAGGGCTAAAATCAGGGACTATATGGGCCCGTTTGAGACTGTCTCCTAGGCAGACATGTATGGAAAAAGAGCATGAATGGTCAGAGATCAATGCTGATTGAAATAGCATAAAACCTGTGGGCAGAAATCTGACCTTGTCCCATCAGAAATATGAAAAATATACTTGTGGGGGCTCCAGGCAATGAAACTCACACTGAGGACAGTGTGGTCTACGTACATTCTCTCTTAAAAAAAGAAAACATTTTTACTATCGACTCACTTGGGTCAGTAATATTTTCATCTCTCCATTCCTTCCATCCTTTCGTAAGGTAAGAAAAATAGTGCCTAGAAGCTAAGCTTTTGTTTTTTAACCAAACCGAGGTTAATGGCTACGTTTTGTCATAACACAAACTGCTGGAGTTGTCAGTGGGATGCTGCGAAGAGATTAATGAAATCCTCAGGATGGATGGGTCAAGCTTGTGGCCAGCCATCAGCTCTATGCATTTTGGGTTGTGTGGAGAAGAGGCTTCACCAGGCAGGGCTGAGGTGACATCTGGTTTGCTTTGAGGGGGATGGCCCTGGGTTTTGAAACAGGCTGGGGGCTGTAGGGGCTGATGTTGGGGGAGGGAATGCGTGATATATCTGCAGGATGTTGCTACCCTTTGGCTTCTGACCCCCTAGAGTTTTAAGAGACTGTTTGAACACCAGGGTGGAATATTTTTCTTCTTTTTTTTTTTTTCTTTTTTCTTTTTCTTCCTTGGAATATGCAGAAAACAAGGATGTTTGCCAAAGCACCAGTATAGGAAAGCAAGTGGCATCAGCTTCCAGGTGCTTGTCCCACCTTGGCTGTATCTGACAGACTGTTTAATTTCAGCAGGCAGGAGCTACACTGCCTCCACTCTCCTTCCTTGTGTTATACCAATGCAGAGCTAAACCTTGCACCTGGGCTTGAGTCTAAAATGCAGCACTGATTTTGTGGAAGAGCCAGCAAAGCCCTCTGTGATTTCTGGTACATCTTGGGAGTGGAATGCCATGTAAACAAGACCTTTACAAGGGAAGGGAAGAAATGAGTTTGTCCCTGAAAACAGATCATTATTTAAACAGTTTCTTTCTTGAAACTTCCATGCCCTCACCCAGAGAGGTGTCAGGTCAGGACTAGGGAAGGCAGTTCATGGTTGATCAAAGATGTTAGTCCTTGGTTTGGATCATCAGTATGTTTTCAAGTGTAAATATCCTGCTAATGCAGACCTCAAAACACTCCCACACTGTCCAAACAACTGATCTATGAAAAACACAGTGGCCTGCGTTAGAGATCAAAGGGAGATATGGTACATTAATGGTCAGTTTATTAAACAGTTTCATTTGCACCCAGAATGAAATATGGGGACATGATGGTCAGGAAGATTCCTCCTACATGAAAAGACACGTGTGGACATAAATGTGCCCTGCAGAGCAACTGCCTGGGGACCATGTTCCTGTTCTACTGAACACAATTCCTCAAGGGTTAAGGCGCTTGTTGGTTTTAGCTGCCAGTTATAGTGGTAATAAAGTCTTCCTCTCTGCAACAGGATATTTATACAAATGCGATCCGAGCTTCTAATCTAAAGGGCAAATTGATTCAGCGGCAGTGTTTATAGCTTAGAAAATAAATAACCCTCCTCAACTGGGTTTTGGAATGGGTTGTGTAACACAAATGACAAAGCTAGCATCAATCTGTTTCAAGTTGGGGTCAGATTTGTATATAGTGTGCATATATTTGTATATGATAGAGCTGTTTCCATGATGCTATAGAGAGGCGTCTGCCCGAATCTCAGTTCAGCTCCCACTGTGGGCATGTGATTTGGTGTGGTTAAGGCTGGTTGGTTTAGAGTAGTTTGAAAGTTAGAGTTATTCTGGGTGAAACTTACTGGTTCCTTAACCAGCTGGCATTTTCTATCTAAACTAAAAAATGCCGTATCAGTGCCTTATTTCTTTACTTAATGGACAAAGATAAATATTGCCTCTTTGTCCTCTACCCCATCTTCATGCCTCACTGCATTTAAACTCTGAAGTGTAGTACTGTAGCCATCACTACAGCTAGAATACCCCTTTTTCTTAAAGAAGGTGCGGGAAGGGAAGGGACAGGGACAGGGACAGGGGCAGGGGCAGGGAAGGGAAGGGGGAAGGGAAAGGATCTTTCCAAGTTTCCCTTTGCTGCTCTCCAGTGAGTCTGGAAGACTTAACCTTCTGCCCTTGGAGACTTTGCTGCCATGGGTGATGCACACAGTGTTACAGGACAGCCTTTTCAGCACAGGGGAACTCACTGCATGGAGCAGTGGGGGTGTGAGGCTGAGCTTATCCGTTCCTTCTTGTGCTTTTCCATGTCTGGATGCATCCAGGATGGCTTTCCCCTCCCTATACTGAATTGCAGACCTCCTCCAGAGTGTCCCAATATATCCATTCTGTGCTTTTTACCTCTGCTGGCTGTCAACCCTTGCAAATCAGTGCCCAGCTGCTGGCCTTCTATTCCACTTTCGAAGCAACTTCATTCATACGTCTTTCCTTGACTCTAAGAAACCCTTACAGGCTGTGTACATCTCTCCTGGTGCTCTGTCCTACAGATGGCATTGCTTCTTCAGAACAGGTAAACTGAACCTCTCTTCTCATGAAACAATAGAGACTGCCTTTGCTTTCCATGGCAAATCACTCAAGGTGCTGGCATTCCCCTGCCTGGGGCTCTCTGTACAGGGGAGCACCAATAGATTGAATTTTCTATGCTGCTGTTAAATCTTTGGAGTACTGGTCATCGAGATACACTAAGTTGTTAAGGTTTTGTATTGCATCTATTGGCAGTAGTACCTTGTGCCATAGGAGATCCAGATAAGGTCCACTCTATAAGTAATAAACACATTTAAATGCGAAGTGCTTGCATCTAATGCGAGGTGGGGGATCTACAGGTCTGAAAAGGCTGCAGTTTCAAAGTTTTATCTATGTGGAGCTCCATCCAACTCTGTAAGACTGAGTCAGTTGTCGGTAAGAATTATTTGCCCATTGAAAGTAGAAAAGAGCAAATAATCTTGCCAGTTTGCTATGCATAAGATAATTTTTACAGAAAGTTGATGTCAGTGCAAACTAAAGACTGATCCATGCATTAGGCATGCAGAAGAGTATTTAGAAAGTATATTAATTAAAATGTAGATTCCACACACTTCTGTGCAAAATTCCCTTTTGAGAAACTGCTGCTAGGCAGTCTAGACTATTATGTCAACTTGTCTTTGAAGAAAAGTAAACAAAAAGGTTGAGCCGAGGAAAGTTTTAGAGACTTACAGTAATTAATGCTTTGGTAAATGGCTGTTGATGCGTAACAATCCTTTAAACACCTGGGTAATTGCAAGCTTTGAAGTTGGGCCAAAAATGTTGTTCCAAGACATGTAATTAAAATACGAGACCTTTAACTTGGTCATTTTGAAGGTGAGATTTCTGTTTGTTCTCACTGTCTCCCTGGTAAAACTTCTGCCTGTTTGGGGAAAGAAGACCAGGGAGGGTGGGAAAATGCAAAAAAAAAAGTAGTTCAACAGATGCTTCTTTAAATTTAGCTTTTTATAGCTGTGGTGTTTTTCCTGTAGCAAAGTTCCATGCTGTAATGTGTATGCAGAACAGAGAAATTATTTTAATGTGAACTTTTCCCTAAGTGTAGTAACTAAGAGAAACCACTTGACCTGGTTACTAATGTGACTGAATTCTAATTTAATTAGTGTTCAATTAAAGAGAATTAACACCCAGAGACGTTCTGTTGAAAGGTTTACACAGAGGTTTCAGTTAACAAAATATTTATCTTAGAGAGGGAAAAGCACTAAAGTTAAATGCAAGCTGTTTCTCCTATAAATGCCCTGAGTACATGGTTGGGATGCCGGCATTAAGAATAGTAGCTATATTTGATATTTATATCTGACAAATCTGCTCTCTGAGGACGTTGGAGCTAAATCCTGCCTTCTGAATTACACAGGCCATATTTTCTCCAGTAAACTGTGTACTCCTTTCTGTTTATTGCAGCCACTTGTGATTGCTCTGTTGACCTTTGCTTCTCTGTCCTTCTCCAAAGTCTTCTGAAGGACAAGGAAATGCTCCCATTTATTTCTTGAGACTTGAGCCGTACTTTAGGCCTTGATGCAGAACAAAGATCTCCTGTTTCAAGCTAGGAGTCTCTAATTTTCATCTTCCTATTTAATATCCTCTCTTTTATGAGGAAAGTTGTCTCAGCTCATCACCTCAGTTTCTCCCATTTACTTGCTTCTCTGTAATAATAAAAGGTTAATACATATTATGCCTGCAGCAGCCTTCCTGTGGAAATCAGTAACTAGCCTCATCCAGATGGTCAAGCACACTGAAAATAAAGATGAGACTGTTGGGTGTCTTAGTGACAATGAGGAGGTAGTAGCTCTGTGAAAACCCAGAGGCATGTTTAGGCAGAGTAAGAAGCTGCCCATTTTGGTGATGAAATTTATTTTCTGTACACTGAATTTTAAAGTCCTATGGAGGTGCCAGAGGTCCTGTGATATCCTTGACATCTGAGGTTGCTCGGACATGAAACCTTTGGACTGACTCTGCTTTCTTCAGCCTGTGTTGAGAGCAGATACTTCTTACTCTCTCCTCAATGATGCTGGCTCAAACACTTCTTCCAGCCTTTCTTTTTCTAGTTTTTCCTGTTCTTCACACTCCCTTCCCATTTCCCTCAGGTTCCATCTTGCCTCTGTTGTTCTCAAAAGCGGAAGCTTTCAGACACCCTTGCATGGATATGACCACATACACAGTTGCTGCTTCCTCTTGGAAGGTCACTGCCTGCCTCACTGCACAGGATCAATGTCGTCATTTAATGACTAGAAATTCAATACTTGGTTTTGTGTGACTTGCTCAGTATATGATCCTTTTCTCACCTTTTTGTCCACTCTTAGATTTTGCTTTGGCTGTGGGCTTGCATCTACTTACGTGTAGTGCTCTTCAGTGTCGTGTCTGACTGCTTCCTAAACTATTTCTCTTTTGGACATGGCTACATGGCCTCATTCTTGTTGTGCAAATGAAAAACTTTGTCATGCCTTTTTCTCTGCAGACTTTTTATCCAAGGTCTCTCCATCTAGTCCTCACATGTCTCTGTGTCCCCCACGACTGCAGTAAACCCTCCACCTTTCCCTGTCTATGAGATATTCTTTCCCTTTGACCAGGGGCTGAGATATTCTTTCCCTTTGACCTTCCTTCTTATTTCCCTTTGACTGAAGGCTAGTCTGGGATAGATCCCAGTTTCCATTTTGAGATCAGACATGGTACAGCTTTTTTGCAGGAGCAGCAGGAATATCTCTTAGCCACACAGCTGTAGGAAAGAGCAGACTCCCCTCAGGTGATTCATGGTGTTCGGTTTACCAAGAGGGAAAGGAGGGGAAAGTATGTTACCTGCATGCAAAAAGTCCAGAGGATTTTGTTGTGAAGATCTGAATCTCTGTTGAGCCTTCGTGGGCAGCAATTTTCAAGTACTTACTGTGTGGCCAAATTTGAGGTGATTTTCTTAAGTGGGGAGGGACATACAAGATTTCTAATCTGAAAAAAATAAAGAAGTGGTTAAAGACACACAGTTCAATACTTGGGAGGTTTTTTTTATATGAGTAAATTATTTTTTTTTCCCCTCTTCCTCCCTAATTTTGTCTTTGGAAATAGGTAACTGAGTATTTTTTTAAACCTTCATGCCTAAATGGAAACTAGTAATGATATGCAGTTCTGTGCAGCCTGCTGAGGCTTGGGCCACAAATGTTGATTGAAAAGAGGCTTAAAGAAAAGGTATTCAGATGTGTTGCCTACACATCCACTATGGCCTAAAATCTTGTGGGGTGAGCCTCCAGCACTTGCTTCATCCAGCTGAACAATGTAAAAGTCAGCTGAATAGCAGAGCTGTTTGAAAACCAGTCCTGTACGAGACTTTGCAGAGAGTTAACTGGACTGGAAAGCCCAATTTTCCCTTTTTCTTCATTTTACAAAGGAATCAAAAGCTTTCCAAAGGGAGAGTGACAGACTGTGATAAAGTGGATCATTGTTGTTTGGTAGAATTTTTCTTTGGTCGGGCAGTTTTCTTACCATATTTGTGGAGGACACTAAAATGGGGGATGCCCATTGAAAGGCAGGTCTGTATTTTGAGTAATCTAATAATTGTGGAGGTTCAGTCTGGGGGCATGTGGGGGGAAATTTGATTTGGTGGAAAGAACAGTTGCATTTGGACATGAAAAATCATTGATGTAGATACCCCCTGTGTCCTTTGCGGTTCAGCAGCATGAATCTAAGGATTATAGTAGATCACAAGGTGAACATGAGTTAACAGTGTGAGTTTTGTGGAGATGCCAAAATCATATTCTGAGGTGTATGAGTAGAGGCATGGTTTGCGAGATGTATCACGGTTATCTTTCCACTGTACTCAGCATCAGTGAGGTCTTGATCTGAGCTGTGTCAATAAAAAACAATGAGAGAAGTCAAACTCTATAAAACAGGGCTTGTAAGGAAAGACTGAAGATATTGTTGTAATAAGAATGGGATATTGTCTCATATAAGTTAGATAATATAGGGAGGGAAAAAACAGTCGCATGAAACCCATTCAATTTCCTAGAAAGGTGAGAGAAGCTGGAGGTGGACAAGATCAGCTTGGCAAACGTCTCTTGGGAGCAACATGGATGTAGGTGATCCTGCCCGGAGTTCAGGGGAACGGGCTGCATGATACCATGTGGACCATTTTGGGTTTACAGCTCTCTGATGTCCAAGTGCCTTCCTGAAGGTCAAGGCGATGGGAACATAAACTTTCAGGCTCCTCTTCATGTTTTTTCGGACCTAACTACTCCTATGTGTGTGCTTCAGTGTTCGGGAGGTTTTGCTCTTACAGAGTTCCTTGTGCAGAAGAGTTACAGAGTACAGAGATCAGGAAGCAATTGGTGTGAGGGAAGGTCCAAACAGGTGCTAGGAAAACCCCTTTTCAGATATAGTTGACTTAAAGCATTGGAGAGGCCCCATGTTTAAGTCATATTCAGAGGTGGGAATGATCAAGAAGTTCATTCCTCTCTTAAAACTGGAGAGGGAAAGAGTGGTCACAGCTGCAGCTGCTGTTTGCAGTTGCCTTTAAGCAACACTTCGGTTTATATACCCTGCCTGGGAAAGCCCAAATCTCTCAGCCTTAAGGTTTCCAAAACATGTAGCAGCTGGCCAGCCCTAGCTGCTTGCTGCTGTTGGAGCTGGAGGTCAGAGTTCATCCTGAGCCCTCTTCCCGCTGGAGGAATGGTGGCAAAGACTCCTGTGGGAAAGGCTGCTGAGTCAACCACAGTGTGCAGCTACCAGTAAGGTGGAGGAAAGCCTCCATGCTGTAAAAATAGCTGCACTAGGAGCTCTAGTACACTTAAGTGCTTATTTTTCCATGTGTGATCTCATCCAAACCAAGCTGCTGGACAGTATGACGTAACAGTTGGCCAAAAATAAAACGTAACTCACTAAATTTTTTTTTTTCCTGAACTTGACCTTTGATGGATAGGAGAGACAGGTGCCATGTTCCCTCATTTACATTGTTAGAGAAAAAATCCAGGGGGGCAAAGAGGTGAAGGTGGGATTGAAGATGTGATACCCATTTTGTGGTGATGGCCACAGGTAAAAGGTAGGAATTGTAGCTTTCTTGCACAGGAAAGTTACATCTCTAATACAGTGAGAAAATGTACATGCGATTTCTCTGGGTGCTTCTGCAGCTGATCTCATCAAATTAAATTTGGGTGAGTAAACTTAGAGATGTAAAAACATTTGAAGCTGAAGCCCTTGAAGGTGGTGCAAGACCAGCAGCCTTGGAACAAGGCGTCCAATCGTTGTTGATAAGCCTCAGAAAAATGTCTTTAGAGACCTTTAGAGGTTCATTTTCCTTCACTGTTTGATGCTTGGCCATTCGTTTATTTGGTTATTTTGCTCAGTTGAGGCAAGCCTGTGTCTGTGTATGGTGAGCTTAAACCATGGAACCCCTGTGACAAAAGCCATTGAATGCCTGGTCATGCTGGTGGTTCCACTGGCCATGAATGTGAGAAATGTATGAAGTAATGTCAGGGCTAGCAGTACACTCTTCAGGGAGAAGAGTGCCTTACTAATCCCTTGCTGATGGGGAAATGGACAGCCTTGAGGAGTAAGACTGCTTTCCTCCATCTTAGAAAATCTCTCTTTATAATCCTGAATTTCACATGTGGAAGTACATGCATCTCATGGCAAAACTCTAGATACAAACGGGCAGATTTGAGCCATTCTTTTGTTTTAGACATTAACATAACTTAGAACTATTTCAGATTCTGTTTCTGTAACAGCAGAAGCCAGGAGAGGGAACAACAACACCCCAACCTTGTCATCACCCTTCTCTGCAGGGCCTCGGACCTGTTCCTGCTGGACACGCGGGCGGTGTGGGCGTCGGAGGAGGGCTGGCTGGAGTTCGATGTCACTGCCACCAGCAACATGTGGGTGATGAACCCCCAGCACAATATGGGACTGCAGCTGAGCGTGGTGACCCGGGACGGTAGGTTATGGGCCAGAGAACACGAGTCACCTCTCAGTCTCCTGGGCGCTGTCTAGAAGTGGTGCTAACAGAACCCAGCTGGGATGGGGCAGGGCGAGCACTCTGCCTTCGTAAGGCAGCTAGAGCCAACACCACCAGCAATATGTCTGAGGGCACAGGGGGTGGGCTGTCAGTTCCTGGCTGTCCCGTGATGGACATGTCTTTCCCCATAAGTGAGGTCAGATGTCTCTAGACAGTAGCAGGACCAGCTCATGGAGGTGGATTTGGGTAGGGTCCCAGTTTCTGGGTTGGAGGTGGAAGGGGCCTGGAACAGGTATGCCATGTGGGGTGAGGTTTAGGGATGAGAGGAAGAGAAAAGGCAGATATATGGGTATGTACCTCCCCGTGTGGGTTTATGGCAGCCCTCCTGGCTGCTGTGGCTGCTATTGATGCTCAGATCTCATCAAAGCTGAAGTAGAAGTGCCGCTGGAGAAACTGTGTGGTCACTGTGTGGGGCAGCTGCAATGACAGCATTTCACAGCCTACAGAATCTTGAAAAGAAAAGAAAAGACTGCAAAAGAGCATGAAATTGAGTGTTGGAAGAGGATCTAGATGAGCAGAAGCTGACAGTGACATCTGTCTTCTGTAGGAACCAGTCTCCAACCTTGTTTTCTTTCTATTGCTTCATGCTGGAGTTTGGTACACCTGTGATGTCAAGTAAGACTAGAGGGGCTGTCCACTTCTCCCTGAGAAAATATTAGTGCCAGCCTCGCCCTCCCCAGCTGGGCTGAGAGTCCACCACTGTGCTCCTGACAGAAGTACATCATCTGTTTGCCCTCTGCTGTCCCTAAAGGTCTCCTAATCTCATGTCTGCTTCTTGTGTTTCACAGACAGCAGGAATAATTCCATGACACATCTGAGTTAAGTGTTTTACATACCTATCTATATAACTTTAATGCCAAAACAGGACTGGAGATGCCAAAGGGGAACCAAGGAACCAGGTGCTGCAGTGAGGTCTTGTCCAGAGTGCTGTCTAAAACATGTCCATAGGTCGTGGTGGCAGGAAAGGAATGTTCGGAGAGGAGACACTGCTTACGGGGATACCAGGCTGCTGAAAGGAGCAATCCAACTGTCCCGTTTCTCTAACACTGCCTTTTCTGTTTGGCTTGAAGGTTTCAGTGTAAACCCTAGAGAAGCAGGCCTGGTAGGGCGAGATGGCCCTTACGACAAGCAGCCTTTCATGGTGGCCTTCTTCAAAGTGAGCGAAGTCCACCTGCGCACCACCAGGTCAGCCAGCAGCAGGCGCAGGCAGCAGAGTCGAAACCGCTCCACCCAGACTCAGGACGTTTCCAGGGTGTCCAGTGTCACAGGTAATCACGGAACACGAGTAACCACGCAGCACAAGCTGGGATGGCTTCTTGTCATGGCTCTGGTTGCTGTGGAGCGCAGAAGTAAGGAGGGGGTTGTGAGGTGGGATGCCCTTCCTTAGGGGAATAGGTTACATCTGCAAGACTGTGGAAAAGGAGGTCTCACGTAATGAAGCTTACAGGAGTCCTCTTTAATCTGGCATGGAGTCCAGACCCCCATGTGAAGTTTCAGCCATTGGATTCAAGGTGGTGGGATATTTTAACCACAACTCTTGTGCTTGCAGGTTGCTTGCTGTGCAGTATTTGTCTAGAATTATGCCCTGTGAAATGCAGTATTTAAAAGACTCTGTCTCCGTATATACTGAGGCTTATGGTGTTGCACGTATGCATTCCCAGCAGAGTCCTCTTTCAGGTTTCTTTGCAAAAAGCATGGTAGAACACCACAAGATGCTTTATTTTTTTATCTTGTGAAAATATCAGTGTACACATGGTGAAGTACCTTTCCAGGCAGGCAAAGAGGTTTGCCTTTTTGCTGTGGAGAGGTTGCGTGTTGCAGGTGTCATACAGCAGCCTTGTGAGTGCTGTTGTGGGCTGGTGAGGCAACACAGTAAAAATGACATTTTTGAAAAAATTGAGACTCTTTCGTCTTCTAAGTCTTGTCTGTTTTCCAGCACCACAGGGCTACAAGCCCTTTGTTCATTGAGTTCCTTCTTTCCTCTCAAACCTTTCAGCCTATTCCAGGTTGCTTGATTAATTTGCTTATGCTGCCCCCTTTGTTTCCAATAGGATCCCTGCTTTTGCCTTGCTCAGAAATGACTATGCCCCAAGGAGGAGAGGCAGCTGTATTTTTTAGTCTATGTCCAAACACTGCAGAGGGAGATGAGCCACCATTGCTGACACTTAGCTGGTGGGAGTCTGCAGGCTGTTCCCTGCTCTTGCATGCTTGGGTTGTGGGTGAGCCATGCTTGCACCCAAGGTGGCTCCATGCTGCAGGGAGCAGAGCCAGGTTGGGAGCCTTTCCAGGGCTGGCGGCCAGGGTTTGTGCATGGCCATGTGTTGACTCAGCTCAATTGCTCCAGCCCACTGTGGTGATGGACTTGCCCTCTGGGCTAGTGCATGCCAGCAGCAGCTGGCCACTAGGGGCCTTTGCACATCCTTGTGGTGCACACTGCAGCATGGCTGTGGGTCCCTGTGCCATGCCATGCAAGTGCCAGGCTCAGCTGGGTGTGAGATGTCCCTTTGTGGATTTTAAGGACAGGAGGAACAACTCAGTTCTGCAGCCCAACCTCTCTGGAGGAGGCTGGACAGTGCCAGCGTGGCATTTCTGGAGGAGTTATCACCTAATCTGCCATGGGAACACCTTCTGTGGGTCTAAGTTGCTGGGACCTGCTTTGGTCCTGGTCTCCTTCAGGTTTCTGCACTGCAGTTTTAAAGCTGAGCATCATAGCTGCTTGCTGAGTTAGTTTCCCACATGATGAGCTTGCCAAGGGCACAGGTAGTTTATTCAGCTGGGTGTTGTAAGCCCAGCTGTTATGCAGGCAGTTCTCCCACTCAGGTGGGCTCACCTCCTGTGCTCCCTTAGCAAAAGCCAATTTTTTAATGCATTCACAGTGCTTTGGGATAGTTACTTGCTGCATTATTGTTTTGTGCTGCTAGTGGCACCTTGAATCAGGATAAGATCCAGCTTTCTCTCCCTGGCTCTGCAAACTTCACAGTGCTGAAACAAAATTTTCATACTGTTAAATCAGGTGATGTGACTTGAAGCCCCAGAGGGAGCAGATATGTTGGGAAAAAAAGGCTATTTGTACTTTGCTGCCTCCTTGAATACACCACACATCAGGTCATGAAATTCTAAAATGACAAAACCAGAAAAAATAGCTGGCATTCTGTGGTCTCGAGGGCTTTTTTTGGGCCAGCTTTAATTTAAAACCTGGAATTTGGCAGCACAGCAATCAACAAGGTATAGTTGAGACTGTGGATTTAAGGCAGGGGAAAGGAGGGGAATTCAAAGTTAAGGTGTATGTTTGGTTGTGTTTAGAAAAGAGAGACTACATCATCTTGCTTTCCTTTCTAAGTGTGACACTCTCAGACTCTGTTCTCTTTCAGAAGTGGTTGATTTAACAGCCCAAGAGGCACCAATGACCAAAAAGTGTTTTTAACATTAGAGATCACAGGGCTTTTTTCTTTTTTTTAACCTGTGAGGATAAAAAAATCCTGATGCATGGTGGGGCTGAGGAAGTGTTTGCCCCAGGATGAAGCAGAAGGGAAGCCCGAGAATTATCCTGAATTATCCTGAAGGCTGCCTAGCTCTTCTGAGGTTGCCCTGATGCATCTGGAGCCAAAGTGGGTGCAGAACTGGGATGCTTCAGGTACCTTCTGTGCCCCTCCTCACCTGCGTATCTTCTTCTCTTGCTGTATCTCACATCTTGTCAAATTTTTGGTCTGTGCTCTTCCCCAAGCTAGGGTTGCTGCCGCCTACCAGGGCTTGAAAGCAGTTTCTCTCCTGCAGAGCAAGGCAGTTTTTTGGTGTTGATTGCAGTTTTTTTTTTGTAGATTGCAACTTCCTTCCTCTATGTTAATCAACACACAGTGTTTTCTTTTTCCAGTCCAAAAAGGAACCCCTTTCCCAAAAGATGCTGTGAGTTGTTTTGAGACAGTATGTTTTTAAAAGCCCCATTTACTGTCTAGATATGAGAAGTATTTCAATCAGTTTGGAGTGCATGAGGTGTGCTGCTGGGCTGGTACTGGACCTGGGGAAGCAGGGAGTTAGGTGAGGGCATGCTGCTGTGTGTGGGAAAGGGGTCCAAAGGAACCCCACTATGCTCCCTTCGATGTGCAGTTGTCCTGCAGTCAGTACCAAAAGCTCAGATGCTAAGGCTGTGGCTGTGGCACAAGGTTCTGAAAGGTCTGTATTGTTTTGCCAAGAATGCTTATTTCCTTGTATTATAAACACGTAATTATCACTGGCTTATATAAAGCAGAACTGAGCAACCCCCATGGTTATGAACTGCTTTGACATAGAGTCCTGCGTCAATGCATTCCTGGAGCCTCAATTCTTCTGCAGGGGGAGGATGAGCAGGAAGAAAAGGGAGTATTTTCATCTCTTGAGGCAGAAAGTCATATGCCAGGTCTGGCCCAGGACAGGGAGGAACATGGTGGGTGGGAGGAGTGTGCAGATGTTTCTCTCTTGTTGTCTGCAGGGCCTGCGGGCCCTCGCTCAGCTGAATTTTGCAGTGGGTTGAACTCATGCTCCCAGACTTGTGCTGACCCTCCAGCTGGCCAAAGAAATGGGACTGTCCAGCCTAACAGGCTGCCCTCTGCCCTTCAGTCATCTCCATGATTTAGGGCTTTTGAACAGGGCTATCTCCTTGTCCAGTGGCAATAATCCTTCTCTTCTGCAAGTTAGCCTCCAGGCACATCCCTTCCTGTCAGCCCTTCCTCACAGGGAGAATTTAGATGCCTGACTTTGGGCTGCACTTGCTGCTCTGCATGAAGCTCAAGCCAAGTCCCTTTTCAGGTCCTTCTCTCTAATGCCCCCAGGACTGATGTGAGGTGCTCTATGAAAAACAGAGAGGCCCTTCAAGTGGCCTTTCCTTCCAGCAGACATGCACTGTACCAGACAGATTTCCCTGCATGTACAGGAACCAGATATTGCAAAGGGCAGCATGCACAAACACTGAAGGCAAATAAGGCCAAATGCTTTTGTGATGGCAAGGGCCTTGTTAATAAACTTTGTTATCTGGCAGCCAATCTTCCCTTCAGTATAGTTTTCCCTTCAGTGCAGTGTTTGGATGCAGACTGGAGCAGCGTGGCCAGCGTTTCAGTATGTGCCTTCACATGCGAGTTCACGTCAGCCCAACATCTCCCCTTCTTCCCACCCAGGCAGATCACTTTCATGTGAAGTGGGCTGTTATTAACTGTGTGATCAGTTTACACCAGCTTTATCCGGACAAATCACCAGAGTCAAACACCAAGAAGAAGGGGCTGGCCTTGGAGACCTCTGTCAAAGCTATTTTGAATCACAGAAGCAATTAATTACTGTGTGGAATTTTGTAAACTGGCACCTTGGGAGCAGCGAGGGTGTTCTCAGATGGATCAACCTCAGTAAATATTTATATGTTCTTTGCCAGCACTTAACGTGGGAGAGGTTATAGGAAATCTAAGGTGGGTGTGTAAGTTATTTGTAGGAGGAAGACCATTAGGGTCAGGCTGTTCTTTCACCCTTTTCAGCAACACAAATGACAGTGTCCAGCCTTAAGAGAAACATCTGTGCTTGCAGAAAATCAGGCCTGGGTCCTGGTGAAGGCAGACAACATTCACTGCAAACACACCACAGAGACAAGCCATCTTAACTGTGCTGTTTTAACTGTGCTGCTCTGGGAGTTATTTTTAAGTGCAGAACTAGGAGTTTGAGCTTTTTTAAAATCTCTGTTTTAGACAAAATTGTTTGTATGATTAAATACAGTGCCTTGTAAGTGCCAAGTTAGTGTTTCTGAATTGGTATGTTCGGGGGAAAAAATAGACACAATTTTGCTAAAACCAACAATGAGCCTACAGGAGCTCCCAGAGCAGCTCCCTAAACTCTCAGAGATGTTGAAGGCCTCTGGCAAACAATCCTTGCAAATTGTGCCATGGCAGTGTAGGCCAGCCCTGTGGCAGTTGTTTGCAGCACCTCCCCTCTGCAGGCTGCCTGATCTTGGCCCTCCTGGCTCCCTGCTGCAAGGCTGGTGGGAAGAGACACACAAACCCTGGTGCCTCTTGGCAGCTGGATCTTGCACTGCAAACCACTTCGAGTGGCAATTTGGGCTAAAACAGCTGAGCGTGCTGGCCTGGGGTGGCTGATGCTTTCCAGGTTTTGCAGAAAATGTGTTGTGGAAGCCAGCTTCAGTAGCTGGCTGTTTAGCTCACTGCCAAAACCCCATGACTTGGTGTATTTCTCTTCTTTTCAGGCCCATAACTGGGTTCACATCCAATGTACGTGGCTCTAGGGCATATGCCAAGCCCCTAACTGTAGGGAATGGGTCATGATCATGTGCATCTGTATTGTTGCATCTTTTTCCCCAATTCAGAAAGCCACTGCTAAGGGTCACTTAATGGTTTGTGACTTCCCTAAAGTTGGGCTAAAATAGCTTCCATGAAGTAGACAGAGTAGGCAAACACATAAAAAGGAAAGAGGGCAGGGGATCTTGGGGTGAGGGTTGAAAAGGGAAGAGGGCAAACCCAGGGACAGGGATGTTTAGTGTGTTGACATTTAGGAAAGCAAAGGCCGAGGCTGGGCAAGTGAGGAGGTAGAACTGTCTGCCTCTGCCTTGGGTGGAGAGCAGCCAGGGCTCCATGCAGAGTGTGAATCAGGTGACTCTGACCAGTGAGCTGAGGCGAGCTTTTGGGGGTAGTGTGAGAGAGGACACGTTCATAACATGTTCTGCTTGGCATAGCTTGTTAAGCAGCTCTTTTTTTTCCTCCCCTGTGTTTTCTTAAACTTGTGATTGCTTGCAGCCTTCCTTCCCACTCCTGTTTTCTCTGCCTCCCTTGCCTTCTCCCCTTTCCTGTAGCAGATTTGGGTAAGTTGTAGCTGAATTTGGAACGTAGCATCATTTTACCCATTCAGTTGTGAATAGATCAACTCCACTGTCAAATCCAGATGGTTTTCCTCTAGACAAACTATGTATTTCCCACTCAAGAACAATGAAGTTTTGTTTTCAGGTGCTTTAATGAAAGCCTTTGACCACTAAAAATATCTTTTAATTTTTTTTCCCTCATTATGACCAAATAATTTCGAAACATCTCATGCTAGAAATTTGCTCCTGGGCTGAGCCAGGGACTGGAAAGCTTCATGCGAAATAAACCACCACACCCTGGTTTTTACTGGTTATGTCTGATTTGAAAATGGAAAGCTTGAACAGAGAGACTTGCCTCTGTTCTTGCTACCGCCTGCTACTGGAAGAATGAATGTTTATGCTGCAGCAGGCTGTTAACCAGCTCTGCTCACCTGATTAAATCCGTGATTGAAGTGAAGCTATTCAAAGTCTGAAATGAAATCCTCAGAGTTTAAAACCCAACTGCTTCTAAAAACATCTCTCTAATCTTTGGTGGTTGGGAAGCTGGGTCTGAGGTGTAGGGTTTTTTTCAGCCCTCAGTGTTAACTGTACCCAGCTGTACTGCTGTGCTGCCCTTAATGTAGTTGGATGTGCTTTTAGTATTATAGTTTTTCTTTTGAATAAATATTTGCATTTNTCAGAGCCAAGGAAAAAGTCACTAAAAATATTTTTCTATCCCAGCTGCTGCATCTGGGGAAAGCTGCACTGGGAGGGTGCCCTTTTAAGCCACATTAGGGGCACCAGGGGGCTGGTAAGCTGAAAAGTCCAGGGCAGCAGGAGGCAGGGACATCAGCCTGTGGCATCTGCCTGCTGACAGGAGTGCCTTTACTTGCAAATGAGGGCTGTGAGGGAGGAGAATGCCCCTGTGGAAAGGCATGGGAGGAGAACACAGACAGTGACCTGGGCTCCCAAGCTGCTTGGCTGAATTTTTTGCCATCTCTTCCTCTCGTGCCTACCATCGGGTGCAAAGCACAGGATCAGCAGCTGGAGCTGGTGGCCAAGCCGGCCCACTGCAAGGGTGGTTTCTGTGGCTGTTCTGCTGAGGTCCAGCAGCCACCTGAGGTGTGACAAAATCAGCAACCACCCATCAGGGTGGATCTGTGCAGCCACCTGGAGGTGAAAGGCCCCTCTGTCACAGCTCAGCTCCTCTGCTCCCTGTGGTTCCAGGTGTTCGCCTGCAGAGCCACCCCTCTTTCCAAATATAAATGGGAAATTCCACTCACTGTCAAAAGCTGTACTTTGTGGGATCATCAGCAGGAGCTCCTGCATCGTTGAAACATCCCCATACGTTGTGCCATTGCAAGGGAGAAGGTGTTGGTCAGGGCTTTGCATCCTGTTTCTCCACTGTCATTGATGATAAGGAGCATGGTGAATGGTGAGAGCATGTCAAGTGCTCAGTGTCATCTGCGGATAAGCAGTTTATGGAAAGGAGAAATGTGTTTTTCAGAGCATGGTTTGTAAAGGTCCGAGGGCAGAGGTGGTGCCGTGGGTCACATGAGATGTGTGGGGCAAGCTTGGGGGTTAAGCACAGAGAGGAATGAGGACATGGCTTCCCTGCCTATGGGATACCTTAGCTGTTTGAGGGCTTCTGCTAATTGGTGCAGGGCCACAAGGTGATGACTAACCTTCCTGGGGCTGTAAGTCTCTCTCTCTCAGTGAGTGTGTGCAGCTTGAGCTCCCCACCTAGAGCAGCACACATCAGAAATGGCAGCCGAGGAAGTGGGGTGAGTGTGAGCACCCAGTGGGGATGCAGCCTTATGCTGGGCTGAAGGAGTAGGTTTATTTTTAAGAAGTTGTATTACTGGAGGTGTTTTCCAAGCACTTTAAACACAGCTGAAGTAACTATAAACGAGTCACAGTTACTTGGGTTCCTCCGTTCCCACAGGCATCTTAAAAGCTTCAGCTCTGCCTTGGATGTCCCTCAACACCTTTATCCTTTTGGCTGCTGAGGGAGCTCGTCACTTCTCGCTGCTGAGCCCGCAGCATGCACACATCTGGCCAGATGTGCTCTCCAGCAATGCTCTGCCTGTTTTACTTTCTAAATTCTTGTTTTGCTCTTTTTCTTTTAACAGATTACAACAGCAGTGACTTAAAAACAGCGTGCAGAAAGCATGAGCTTTACGTTAGCTTCCAGGACTTGGGATGGCAGGTGTGTGATGTTTCTCTCTGGGTAAACCAGACGTTTTGTTATGAAATGTTATCTAAACAGTGTCACGGTAATTCCACTCAAGTCTGCCATTATGCTTTAAAATGTCCCTTGTGCCTCCTCACTAAAACCAGTCACAGAGAAGGGCAAATAAATATTGATAGTTGTGACATTTGATAAGATCCAGAGAAAGCTTGATACTTTATGAGATTCAAGTATACAGTCATTCTCTGTCACTCATGGGAGTCACGGTACGGGCAAGGGCTTATATCTGTGTACCTCTAATGATAAGGAAAACAATCTGATGTTAAGCAGTGATTGTAACTAAATTTTTTTTCTAGCGATCACCCCGATTTTAACCTTGGCCATTGTTTGAAACCCTTCACAATCCTTGCCCCACAATTAGCACTGCCTGCAGTAGGCAGACTGAAGTCTGGGTTTAGTTGCAACACAGTGAGGCCAGAAAGTTGTTTAGAGTAAGTTATTTAGGACCAAGCTATAGTGCACTCAAACAGCACATTTCAAAGAATGCCCTCACCTTCTCTTTCTAATTTTTTTTTTCATTCTTTCATTCAGCACTTGTGAGGGAGGTCCCATTTCTATCAGCTAATGTTTTTATGAGGCTATAATTCAGGATGCCAGGGCTGTCCCTGCTGCTTCTGTAATATCCAACACATGAAAGTTCTCTCTCAGCTAATGGGGCAGCAGTTTTTATAGCTTATGTGTCAACCCTAGCCCACTAGCTCCAACTGAGTTTGTGTGCTGACTCCATTCCCCATTACTTGTGCGTGTCTTTTCACTTGTGCAGAGTCTTTCCACCTCTTCCTTATCTTACTTGCCCTGGTTTTGGGCAGGAAGTGGATTCCAGTTTTGAAATTCATGATCTTGAAGGCACTGCCTTCACCTTTCTAGTTGCAGAAAGGTAAAATGCTGCCAAAGGAAGGCCACAGATCAGCGGGGCTCATTGCAAGAGTTGGAATCCAGGTCCTACTTGTAGCGAGAAGATCAAGGCAGGGCAGAGCCCCATACAGTTTTTGGGCACTGCTATTTCCTTCAGAACAAACTTGGTTAGCAAAGCTGCAGCAACAGCGTCTGGCTGCTCAGGCCTGCTGTTGCAAAATTCAGGCAAACTCAGGTAATTGTCAGGTAGTGTGGAAATTGTCTAAGAGATACATGCAGGTGAAACCTGTTAATGCAGGGTGACCTGCAGAGCCCAACACCGAGGGAGGCCAAGTGTCTCCTGTTAAGTGATGCTGCCTTTAATTTTACTTTGGCTCTTTTGTGTCAGCAGCAGAGAAGCTCTAATTTTTTTTATTATCCCTTTGGGGAAGAGTCCCTTTTTCCTAGCATGGCACTCAGATTGCCACCGGGGCCACCTGCTTGCACACACAGCTCAGGCTGGCTGTTCTGCCCCTCCTTTAGGAGTCTGGCAGATGTGAAGAAGCTGCTATTGCAGGTAAGATTTCCCACAGTGTCCTTAGCAGAGTAGTGTCCCTGTATAAGGATGTATAAGCTAGGCTGTCTCTGAGGCAGCATACCAGAGTTTTACATTCCTGTCGCAGAGCTCCCTGGTAGAATTGTGCCTATGTGCCTGCTTGTATGCGATTTTCTCCATGAGGGGACACCAGCTGTGGCTGTGACTCAGCCTAAGAAAGGTAGTTCAGGCAGAGAGGCTGCAGGAAATGTTAGAACATAAAGGCCTCCAAACCACAGTCCCCACAATGCAACCTGGCAAGAGTTTTAGGGATAAAGCCCTCTTAGTTAATGGTAGTTGAGCTGTACATAAGATGTGCATCATTCTTTGGACATTAAAATCAGTGTGTCCATGGAAAAGTGATGGCACACAAAAAGAAAAAAAAAACCAACTAAAACCCGAGCAGTTTCAGTGAAAACACATTTTCACCCTCAAGGAAGAAGTTAGTGGAAAATTTTCAGCTGCTCTTAATTGCATGCAGTTGTCTGTTGAACCACGTTCTGTTTGTTTCCCTAAAAAGGACTGGATAATCGCTCCAAAGGGCTACGCAGCCAACTACTGTGATGGGGAGTGCTCATTCCCACTCAACGCCCATATGAATGCAACCAACCATGCCATTGTACAAACCCTGGTAAGTCTCCAGGCAGCTCGGTGCCAAAGCACCAGGTGAATTCGTAAACAATATACCAGTGTCTCAGTTGTGTTTTCTTTCTTGGCAACAGGTTCATCTTATGAATCCTGATTACGTTCCCAAACCATGCTGTGCACCTACCAAACTAAATGCCATATCTGTCCTTTACTTTGATGATAATTCTAATGTAATCTTGAAGAAATACAGGAATATGGTAGTAAGAGCTTGTGGATGTCACTGACAAACAGTCTTCACATGGACTCTGTGATGCTGCCATGAACTTGGACACCACCCTCCCTGCTTTCATGACCTTGGGAAAAAAACCATGTGATGAACCACCCTTCAGAACACCATGTATGTGCCTTGTGGGAGGAAGGGGTGTGGGGACCACCCCCCAAAGTGGGAGCAAACTGCTGGACTTCTTACAGACTGATGCTATGCCATTGGAGGCTGCTCAGCTCAGCAGCAGCAGCAGCAGCAAAATGCCCACACACTTCATTTGGCTGGGATGGTCTTAATCTCATAGAGCAGCTTGGCCTGTAGCAGGTGCTTGGACATGTGCTGCAGTTTTACCAGATGGGCACTCAACACTTAAAACAAGTGAGGTCTCTTTTTGGGCCCGGGGAGGGAAGATGAGGGGGAGAGCCAGAGAAGCTAAATAAAGTGGTGTTAGCACTTCAGATGTAGAGTGTACATCTTGGGCAAGGTCCTTTTGGCCAGAAGGACCAGTTACTGCACCTAGACTGTTAGACTCCTCTTGACATCTGTCATGATAGTAAGCATCTAAAATTGTGCCAAAGCAGATGTTTCAGTTCTCTTATGCTCCAAGCACCGTTTAACTCTGATCTTGCAAGCGTAAGATGGCTTGGCTGCACCTTGTGTTAGAAACACTACCATGAACTCAGACCCTGGCTGGTCTTTCCAGTTCACCATCTGACTGAGCAATGTAAATTTATACACTTGGTCTTATTCAACTTCCTTCCACTCCCCACATGGAGCTGCCTCATCTACGACCACTTGCCCAGGAAGGAAGTCAGGACACTTATACAGCTGTAATTCAGACATAAAAGCTTAGGGGCCATTCATTCGCTAGCTGGACAGTTTGTTTACAGGAAGACAGAATATCAACAACATTTGCAATCTTTCCCTTTCAACTCATGCAACTAATAAACTGGTATAAAGGATATATGCAGCGTAGAGCCATGGTTTGTCTAGCAGAAGCTAATAGAAAATTGTTTTGATCAATATTAAACTTGTATTAAATGCACTTACCTCTACTTGCATTTAAAAGGCTTCTTGTAAATACAAGCTATAATTTATTGCACTTGTCACTGTATATTCATTGTGCTGTATCATTTATAAAAAGACTGCTTTTTAAAAAAGTTTTTATTTAGAAAAAATCTCAGTGTAAACAATTATACCACTTTGATTTTATACAAGAAACTCATGAGATTGTGCTTCACTAGAAAGTTGTTAAAAACGTAATAAAGGCTTCCTGAAAGGCAGAACTACACATGTTGATCCAATACATCTGCCAGTACAACACTTAGCTTTCACTGTGGCTTTTTAACCTTCACATATTTTCAGATTGAACAGAATCAAAAGTTCTGGACAGACAATGAAGCGAAGAACCAGGAGAAATTCTCTGGTTTAAAAGTTCATTGATGTTTTGCCTTTTTTTGTTTTAATAAAAAGAAAAGCAACCCAACTTACTCCATATGATGGACAAAACCCAGCATCTTGACAGATTAGTCAAATTAGCCTGTAGCAATCCTCATTCCATGAGTTTCTGTGCACATGAGCCAGCAGAATTCAGTCCTTGGTTTGCTGTTGCTTTTGTATCGTGACAGTCTCTGCAATGCAAACTCTTTGGCTTTCAGTTAAGTCTAACATGGAACATCTTATGCACCAAAGAATGGATTAATATAATAA
Source organism: Chaetops frenatus (assembly GCA_013400775.1). Lineage (NCBI taxonomy): Eukaryota > Metazoa > Chordata > Aves > Passeriformes > Picathartidae > Chaetops > Chaetops frenatus. The sequence goes on along the minus strand of VZTR01021054.1, from coordinate 124,511 downwards.
TCCAAAACACCACAAAGTGTGTGGTTCTAGCATTCAAACTTATCAATGCTTACAGCTTGGAAAAACATTAAGGCTCAAGAAGAGGGGGGAACTGTTTTACACTACTGTAGAAGAGCTGAATGGGAAAAAAAATATTAAACATTGTACTACTTGTTGTTCTCTAGGTACTCTGACTAAGGAGCAGGTCAGCACAATGTCTGGATTCGGGGAGGGGTAGGAAACATGTCGTCAGCTCTGGAGTCTAAGTGATCGTTTACCATTAACGGAGCAGTTATAACAGCACCTATTTTTTCACTCTGGCTCTAGAGAAGTAGAGCATAGTTGTGCCTCTGGAGCTGGATGGCAGCAGCCTATGGAAATCCACATGTACACTCTGCCATCAGTAATGTTCAGGCACATGTTACAGTACCATCACTTTCATTATGGCTAGACCTCCCATGCTGAGAGGATTAACAGGAAACAACCAGCTCATGGTGGCCTGGTATCTTCCAAAGGTGTGTGTGTTTTCAACCTTTCAGCAGCTGTATTAAGAAAAATAGGGTTTAAGTAAAATTCTGGAGGCAAAAGTGACTCAACCCAGCTGTACCTTTTGCCTTTCTATTAATGGTAAGCAGTTTGTAATGATTACTTTTTAACCAGATCTAACTTGAAGATAAAAATATTCTACTGCTGCCCTTCAGTTGGTTTTCTTAACATATTTTGGTCTCAAATGAAACCATTTACACTTCATTGTGGGAATGCAGAAATGCAGTGCAAGTACCAATGCTGAAATACTCGATTTGCACAGTAACTTGTTACTTGTAACTTGTTACTTTCCTTCACACACACACAGAGGCATGTCTCTAACACACACGCAAGGGGAAGATACCAAAGTTTAGTACATTCAATTTCCTAGAAACAAAGAAACAAAAAAAGCCCCATCCCCCCGCACATACACTATTTGAAAATTAGCAAAGATAGAAATCCCTCAGCTACTGTACAGAGACAGCCAGGGACAGAGCATCCAGACTTTTATTACAATTCATCCCTTGCCTGACGCAAGACAAAGCTATGAAGTGATTCAAGGTCTCTTGTTCCATTGTGTTCACTGACTTTCTTTCCACCTCGGAAAAGCAGAAGTGTAGGATAACCACGTACCTTCAAAAGACACATACAAAAAAAGAAACTAGCTGTTAATGTTCCAACTTGTATCCATCACTCATATTTACCTGATTCTGAAAAGCCATCAAACCCCTCTAAAACTGTAAGCCATTTCAATTTAAAAAAACCAAACCCACAGCAGAACTGTCAATGCCAACCTGCAATTTCTGAACATTTTTAAGAGAATGGGGTAATATACGTTCCTCTAGGCACTTGGAATTGGCAGCTCCAGCTCTGTCTTCAATTGTCTGCTTACCAGCTCTGAAAGACTTTTTTTTCTAGGAACAGAGCTTGCATTGGATAACACAAGACTGCCTTGGTGGTTTCAGAGAGAGAGGCTTTCTTAAGTAGGGACTTCTTCAGCTTTGTCCAATATTGAGAATGACCAAGTCTGAACAAACAGTTCAGGAGAGAAATGGTGTCACCAGGTGCCTCTTTTTGGCTAACAGAGACTACAGCTGTACTGTCACCAGGCACCTGGAGTGCAGCAGCCAGTTGGGCTGCATGCTGGAGCCCCCAGCATCTTGTACACAATACTATCCCCTTCATTTCAGAACTTTCACACTTACAGAAAATCTGTTGCAGACATTACGTTCCACAGTGCAGTCCACTTCTGCTATTTTGACATCAGTCAAACCTGGAAATTGTTCTTTGGCAAGGTTCTCCCAGGTTGGAGCCAAGTTCTTACAGTGACCACACCTAGAAACAAAGGAGGGAGATTTGTTTAGCAGATACACTTTCCACTTTACTGTCTTGCTACAATTGCTGTAAGTTTAACTAGCTGCCTTTCCTATCCCCTAATGATTTGGCCCTCCAAGTCCCTTGCACTATTATGTCAGTAAATGAGCTAAGAAAACAAGTGATTTTATTTAAGTTAAGCACTGAAGTACTTTCTGGCCTTTGTTAGTCTTGCCTAGAATGGTATTCTAGATGTCAGTGCATTAACATTTTACCCCACAGGGGAATATGAAACCAAATAAAGACAAGCACAGAGAATGTTTAACTGGAAAAAAAGATCTCTTGGAAACAAAAATGCTTTTAGGAAGACACAGAATGTCTGCAGTATGAATTAAGTTTTCAGGTAGCATATGCCAGTCATGCTAAAGCTACATAGCCTGAGTTTAATTAGTTAAATGAGATTTTAATTTCCCTATTAAATTTCTTCCAGTTCCTAATGGTGTCCTTGACCAATGCATAGTAAAGTTTATACGTTATTTTGTTTATACTTTGAACTTGATTTAGCCAAATTCCTAATGTGAACTTCTTACTGCCTTCAACAAGAATTCCCAAAGCACTTTAGACTTTAAAGCTACATTGCTCACTCTGTTCTAACCCAGCTGCACCTTAATTGGGTTATTAAAACAGACCCATAATTGCCTTGAAGCTGCATCAGGGCATTTACAAAAATAATGAAAGATGTCTCAGCAGAAGTTTTCTTAATGCAAGAGAGTGTATATTTAAACCACCTTGTTAATACATAGTGACAATATAAAAGCATTTCTGACCGTGCACAAAACCTACTAGAAGAGGATGATTTTGTGCTTACGATGCAAGTTAACATTAATATTTATCCAAAACTAACTGAAAGACAGAACTAGAAAGCAACAAAATAGTGCTTGCTGAGTCCTACATAAGTTAATCCACTTGGAAGAGAATATGGTCATTTATATGCAGAGCACTACAGGCAGTCACAAGCCTGACTTTCAGAGCTAAAACTAGGATAACAGCTACATAAATATAGGAAGCATTTTCCTGAATGGTGGCTTTCTGAGCATTGCAGTCAGGCAGCACACACTGGTTTAAGAACTCTACATCCTGAAACTGCTGTTTCTCTGCCTGCCATTCAACGCTGATCTTATCTGTGAAATCCAGCAGCATGCCATGAGACACTCATGACATGAGGAAATGGAATTGTTAATAAAAGATAATCAAAAGGGGGCATTTCTTGATCTCAAACTTTCCCAGATAAAGTTGCTCTAGATAATGAACTAGTAGATACACCAACAAGTCCTGGGTTTAGAAATCAGACTGGAAGCTGCTCTGAGCACAGGTGTGAACTGAATTTCCCAGTCAGTTTTGCTGGTGGGGCAGAAGCAGCACAGGCACAGACTTAATATAAGCCCCTCCCAGAGTACAGAGGGGATAAAGGCAGTGAGGAAAGAGCAGCACATGATGAGGGGTGTATGTGCTATGGGCAGGGTATTTCTTAACCCAGTGGTGGGAGATATTTTCTCACATCCAAAAGCAGATCTTACAGATGGAAGTGAGCATAGAAGTGGTTCTCAAGCAGCAAAGGATGACAACAAGGGTGGAAAAGCTTGCAGCTTTGAGCTTACATGGAATGAAACACTCTCAGGTAATTCTTGCCTACATTAAGAAACACATTCATGCCTACTGTCAAAATTGAGCTACAATATTGTGATATGCCTGAGCACATCTAAATATGGGCTGCATTTGCTTCTATTGCTTTGTAATGGGGCCTCTTACATCCAAAACAAAAGATCTTTTTATATTTTATATACGATGTTAATGGAATGCTAGTGATTCAATCAGAAATATGTTACTTTTCACACAGTGAAATACAGCTTAATTTTAATCTCTCTACCTACACTAGGCTTCCTTCTGTTGGCTAAGAGACCAGCAATGGATGAACAAGATGGCATGCAAGTTTAAATTCAATGGAGGAACAAATAAGATTAATTTGATAAACCAGAGAGAGAACTGTGAAACTTTCTTTTTCCCTCAGAAAGGGAATAGTAAGAAAAAGGGGGAAATACTTGTTCTACAAGTTTGTAATGCTGAGGTCTTAACCCAGCTGAGATCCCAGGCTCTGCTGGATATAGCAGTAATGACAGATACCAGACATTACTTTAATTTCCTCCTCCAATGCCTTCCACTGGGTGTCTGCACTTACACCATCTGCACTGGACACTTCTACCTTGGGTTACTCTAAGAACATACCACATGAACATACACTCTTAACATCTTAAAATTGTCACTTGTGCAAATTACTTTTTTGCCAGTTACTTGAAGACTAGCAGGCAATGAGTTATCCATAGCTCAACAGTCTGTACCAAAGCTCGGGTACTTGAATGAGGCTTCCAAGTGAGACTGGTTGTGGCAGGAGAGGGCCCTAAGGCCAGCATCCTCTCCTTTCTCAGCACTGAGATACGGTGATATGCTCCCTTCACCTTACCCTAATCCAGGGATAGGAACATGCTGAGCCTGCGAAGAAAGCTTCACTCTCTCTGTTACCCAGCATTATCCGGAGGCTGACATGGTAAAGGTTCTGTGTCAGCCTTTCCACAGAGAGGCAGCTTGAGAGAGCTCAATTAGACTGAGCTTTTATTTTTGCTGCAACTCCTGCCAACACACACATTCTTCAGCTAATTCACAGTTTAGATCGAGACAACAAATACAGTACTACAGCTCAAAGACCTACAGCAACTAATGCACTCAAAGCTTAGACCAGCAATAATCCTGAACAGCAGCAGCTGCAAACTTCTTACCATGGAGCGTAGAATTTAATAAAGGTGATCCCCCTAGCAATGGTTGCATCAAAGTCTTTTTCAGAGAGAGAGAGCACTGCAGCCTGCTCCAAAATAAAAAAAAAGAAACAAAACCAGAGAAAAAAATGTCAAAACTTTTTGAAAATACAACATCAGCCTACTGAGATTTTACCTACCTAAAAGGGAAACTGAAATTGGAAAAGATAATATTGTTGGCAATATAAACAAGGCTTTTACTTCTCAGCTACTTTTCTCCCCTACAGAGATGCAGAGAAAAGCTTATATAACACTGAATCTCATCCATAACTAGAGAAAGAAAGCTTTCCTATTTTCAAAGGATTTGCCTGTATCCAAATTTTCAATAATTGTAAAAAATCGCCCTATTTTTAGTACACTATGTTTCAAGGAACAGCCCCTAGAGGAGTTGGCTTCAGGCAGGTAACGGCCCTCTGAGATTTTAATGAGGTATTCAAGGCACAGGAGTGATGTCCCAGAAGCTATTTTCTCTGTTCTTTCTATCCCTGCACTGCATGAACAGAAAAAAACTGTTACGAGAAACACAGATTGGCCTGCCAAGAGAAGATCACAACAGCACACTTGCATGGGTGCCAGCAAGTGTTTTTACTCCTGACAATATCAGGAGCAAGGGAATGATGGAAGGATAGCACATTGCTTACAGTCTTATATGAGAACACGGAACTGAAACTTCATTTTTGTTGTGAGGCCCTTAAGGGTGGAAGGAATTAAAAACAAATAAATATATCTTGTGCATATAAAAGCTTCAAAATAAAATGAAAGCAAACAAAAAACAAGATTACAGCTGACAGTATTATCAATTCTATTTTAACCCCAGTAAGTCTTGTGAAGCCAAAAATAAATTTGAAAATCCAAATTATCCAGTACCTTTAAACATTTCTGTAAATAACTGTTAGTTCATGGCATTATTTTACTAAGATGAACTGTTATTACCTCTAAATAATTATTTAGAAATTAGAAACTATACTTTTATACTGTCTAATTATTAAATAATTAAATGAAGCAAGAAGTAAGCAGTATGCTTCTAGTCTGATTTTCCTAAATGGCATCTAGAACTGATGTTCCAAACATAACATACAATCTAAGATACAAAATTTGAAAACCTGGTAAGTAGCAACTTCCCCATGATTTGCACAGTAAAACAAATTTTAAAGATCTGTAGATTACTACCAGAATAGCAATGTGAACTATATAAAATAAAATAAAACACAAAAATGAATTTAATATCAGATCTCAATTTAAGCTTTGTGTCTCAAAAAAAAGACATCTAATGCAATCACATAATCTGACCATCTGCTGGTCACACTGCCTTAATCCACCTGGATCATTTTTGAATTATTTTAGCCATGTCAGCAGTAGAGAAGTCTCATGGATGTAAAAATACAGCTTCTGTAAAAGGGCTGGCAAGTACTTGGGCCATGTAAGACATAAGAGAATCCAAATAGGGGCTTAACACTGGGACACAAATTTGGAGCGGGAGCTCATTGCTTTTGGTGCCTGTGGTACCAGCTGTGGTCAACTGATGGCAAATGCAGTCAGTGTTTTCTGGCTACAGAGGCTGGCCCCTTGTTTCAAAATTTGTGAAAACAAAGAGTCAAGGGGTCTGAAGATAAAAGGTGTAAGGACAGGTTGAGTCCTACATTATGTCTACTACTATTTGGCAAAAAGTCCCCCAACAATCCTTTCCCGCTTGTGTGTGTGTGCTGGTGAATGCAAGGCAGAAGTGGGAATTTGTCACATGTGGCTTGTGTTATTTCTATAAAAATAGAAATACAACTAATTACTTTTGGCATTGTACTAACACCAGCTCATTGGGATCTTCTAAATATGAGGTCAGTTAAAAAAAATAAAAATTGAAGGGTGTGAAAACTGCAAATCTATGTGGTCTGTAATGTTTGGTAAGCCACTTTATGCAAGATGGGTAATGCTGCTGGAAAAGTCAGCTGGGAAAGGTAATATTCTCCTGTAAGAAGCTGCATATGAACTTATTTATATAATAATATTGTTGCCTAATTACTTACGTTCATTCTATATCACAAGGAAGTGTAAATCCCTGTCCCTTATTTTATAGGCAGAAAGTATGTTCTGCACGTGTCATGAAAAATTATGCTTTAAATCCATCCCTAAATTCTCAGCTTCATCATTTTTTCATTTCTCCAAGAAAGATGGCAGATGAAATGCCAAAGGAATTAGAAAAGACAGAAAACTATATGACATGAACTACAACTATATAAAGGTTATTTCTACCAATTCCTTGGTAACTCTTATAAACCTGTAACTCTCCTACAACCAAGACTAAAATAAGCCTCCAAACCCCAAGGAGTTTTTTTGGTCACAGGACACACTACCTTACCATATTGGTACTGGTCTTCATAATCTTTGTTCATTGTTTCTGCAGACAGATTTCTAAGTATAGGACCCTGGATTTTCTTTAAGGGCTTACCAGTGTGCACCATCCTCCAGGGCTCAAGTGATACTCTTACAGGAAATGTTCATCTCTATAGTGGTGAAATATACTGACATACAGACCTAGGCACCAGCAGTTGCATGGGCCAAAACCATCACATTTATGCCTGTATGTAAATTTATTGCAACCATAAAATAGGAATCAGATTTTTTCTCCTTCTCCAATTCATCAGGTTAGTAAAAGTATCTCTAGGATTTATGATCTGATTCCATTCATTAATTACTAAAAGAATATCCAGGAAAGTATTCGGTACAGTTTACATCCAGAAATTGTCAAGCTAACACAGAGAGAAAAACATATGGAAGACTCAGACAGGCTGCTAAAACAGTCTGAACACTTTACATTGCTGCAGAGTGCAGGAGCACTTACCTCAACATGGGTGGGTTCTGCAGGTGGTGGTTGTGGGGCTTCAGCAGGTTTATCTGCTGGTGGCTCTTTCCCAGAGCTCTGTAGTTGGGAATCCACGTATTCCTTTAAGGAATCGAAGTCCCTCTTCCCTTTGTACTGGTCACCCTACAATTAACAAATAGTTTGTGCAACCTTCTATATGCAGTTAATGTAGAAAATAAATAATTACCAGCAAGACATAAGATTGCCAAGTGTAAGCATATTAATAATAAATATGATTGTTTAGTTCTTAAAGTTCTCTATGACATTCCATTCACTCCACGTCTTCATTTTTGCCATAGATTCTTCAGTACCTACAGGGAACAATCTAATATTTCCTTGAAATGAAAGGTATTTTAGAAATGTAGAAGCAAATTTTTTAAACTTTTCCACTTTGACCTTCTTGTGTCACCCTAGTCAGCTTTTGCAAAGTTATATTATTTTGAACCTAAAGCTACTACAAGGAACAATAAAATATCCACTGTGGTTTGGGTGTGGCCACTGTTACTCTGAGCTCTAACAGTGCTTAGACAGGGCTGGAAACCTTAATTTGCATGTCTCTGGATTACACAGTCATTCCTCTGGCCTAAACACTTGCTACAAATCCTTGTAAAACCCGAATAGTAAGGCAATGCACTCTGGGCACTTAAGTTCACCTGGGAGCAAGAGATGACAGCAGCCTGCTGCAGGGCAGACATTTCCAATGGCACCATTCTCACAAAAGCTTAATCCTACTTTATAACCTGCATATAAAACAGCCACCCAGCCGAGTTTTGAGGCCACAGTTTGCCTTGGATACTTCCCCATATTTCAGGTACTTTTACAAATCTAGAGAACCAACACAATCAAGAGATTGTCAGAACAAGAAATCAGAGCACTTGCGAGCAGCTTCTAGTCTCAAATCCACTGCTGGGCCTCTCCAATCTGGCTCTTGCATAATTGTCCTCAGGGCTCTCTGTGAAAATCAGTGCTAATTTTCCTGTTCAGAAGAGAGACCATATCTTTGAGGCATTACATATCCATTTTGGATAGAATTCTTGAGATGTGGTCCCATGTGGTGTGGGCTGCAAGATGTATCTCCTCTTGCAGACACGGAAGACTCTTTAAGAAACAACATACAATCTTCCATACATTAGAAGGAAGAACAGACATCTCTTCAATTTTATCATTGGAACTCTTTCTATACATTTTCCTTCTTTTGTAATTGATAATGTTACCTGTAACTACTGCCCCTTTCCTGGCACTGGGTGTCAATCCCTAAGGAGCAAGAAGCCTGTACCTGTTTGTGTGTACCCATGTCAGCAGGGCAGGGTCAGCACCCACTGGTTCCTCCCGGGGTATTTGCTGCATCTCACCAAGAGCAGTGGTGTGATGCCAGACTTCAGTTATGGCAAAGAGGATGAAGGTAACACAGACAAGGCTGGATGACTGAAGCAGTTCTCCTCCTTCCCCTGACTGATCAGTATCATAGCTGCCAGAGATTTTCAGGAGTTTCTGGGCGATATTACTGGAAAATTGTTGAGGTTATTTTGCACTTTTTTGCAATATGTTGTATCAGCCCATGGAGGAGCATGTGATTGTGGTGGCAGTATTCCATCAAAGAATGCCACACTGCCAGTGGGGAAAGACAGTTTGATATCAACTGAAATACATTGTTCAGATTAATGGCTAATGTTCAGCTTTACCAAAGACAACAGCAGTGGTTTTTCTTCTTTCACTGCACCCCTGATTCAAATAACTCCAAGGAACTCCAACTTCAATTACAAAGTTTAAGCAAAAGTTTAATTAACTGAAAACTCTAGCCTTGGACATGCTACCATGCTTGATTTGAGCACTCCTTCAGCTTCTAGTTGTGCTTCTGATGTGTGCCTTGAGAGGTCACAAGGCTGCACACTTATGTGAATCTGGTTGGGATTCAAAAATGCAGGGGCTGCTTCATTTAAATTTCCTAGAGTGTCCGATCTTAAAGGGATGCTTAAACCTCATATGTACTTATGGCCAGTTTCCCTTTAAAGTGCCAGAAAATTGCCACAAGCAGTGGCCACTAAACTGTTTTGAGTAGCAAAACTCAACAGCGCTGATACTGTGAATGCTCAAAAGGAATAAAAGATGAATGGAAGAAAATCCCCTCTTCTTCCCCCTCTGCCGAGAACTTAGCAGGTAAGAGCTACAAGTTTAGTCCTGGGTTCTCTTGCAAGCCTGTTTTTAATATACATTAAATGTATTTAACTAATCTTGAAATTGTGAATAAATAACACTGCAATTTATAATATGTTTATTTACTGCTGTTCATGTGTGTGGTATTTATAAATACTTTATCTCTCCATAATTTCAGAATATTTTAGTTCTCTGAATGGCTGCAAGGAAAAATGTCAACTAGGCCCACAAGATTCTCACTCGCAGTGTCATGTAAAATGTTCAGGTTTATATAACAAGGAAAATTTGTATCTCTAGACATCACTCAGCAGATGGGCACCACTTAGAGATGAAAACCTTCTGATATACATTGTGAAAACCACATATTTTATTATTATTTCTATTTCAGGATTTTTTGGTATTCCATAGGAAGTAAAATACTACAATAAAGTAAACCCAGAATTCTCTCACACAGGAGCATAATGGAGATACTGCTTACAGATTTATGAACATTATATCAGTTGTTTGCAAAACACAGGGAGCAAAAACCTTTAACTTTTAACTGTGGACAAAGTCTACCTCTTCCAGCATCCAAATGAATCTCCAATGTCTTTTCTCTCACAAGCAGACTTTTGTATATGTCCACTTGATCTTTTTTTTCCAGAATGTAAGCATAGTTCAAATATTATTCAGAGAAAAACAGTGTGATCTTTTGCTAAACTTGCAGACTCACCTTTTCACCATTCCTAAACCAGAGGAGTGTGGGATAACCACGAACTTGGGTTTCAGAGCAGACTTCATAATGCTGGGTACAGTCGACCTACATTTTGGGAATAAAAGCCAAAACTATTCAGTGCCTAAAATAAACACACAACAAGCATCACAGCCTCCTTTGTTTAAAAGCTCAGAAAAATATGGGAACAAGTAATACCAGGCTTGGCAAAACTGAGTACCAAGTACTGTCTTGAGAATGATTATGTCTGCCTTCCAAACAGTGGTTTGGTTGTATAATTGGGAGGCTCTGTGTGTATTTGATTTATTTATTTTTTAAGGAGGGATCGGGGAGGGAGGTATGGTTAGAAGGAAGTAGTAGCAGTTACAAAGAACAATGAAGACAATTAAATATTTCAATTAAAAAATACTTGGTATTCTCAGCTAATAAAATCAGTGCATGGACAATGAGACACAAAACGCTAATGTGAGAGAGCTTTAAAGTGAGGACATACTGGCTTACCCATTTTTTAAAAGACTACTCTCTAAAGACTTCAGAAGACACGTCAACAGTTAGCAAGTTAACTGTATTCCAAGGGAAGCTCCAAGTGCATAGCAACATTCAATTCTAGTATGTCACAAACTAGTCTAAAGTTACTAGTTTATAAGCTTTTCACTGAAGATCAATTCTAAAGATTAAACAGTGTTAAGACACTATTCCCCCAGACTAGATGAAGGTCATGGTTCAACCTTCTTAGAAACAGTTGTGTTTCCTGTTTACTTACAGACTTAAAATCTTAGCCAAGCCATGCTTCAAGAGATATTTTTAAGCTATACAGTTACACAAAATTGTCTAGGCATCAAGACAAATCATAATGGAAGTATTAAATAGCAACTCTCAGTAATACAAACTGCAAACACCACAGACAACTGAATAAAGCAGAAATTTTGGAAATTTATTGTTTATTTTTCTCTGGGTGCCAGAGAATGGTCACTTCAGAAAGATACTTAAGCAACGATTTTGTAACAGAGCAAACAAAGGTATCAAAAGGTACAGAAAGCTTCAAAGGAGAAATAGCTTCTGATATTTCATTCAGAGGGAATCTAACTTTATATCCACCAGGTCTGAAAATATCTTTGTGTGTCTTCTCTGAAGTTCAGCTGTGCTTATATATATATATGTATGTGCTTATATATATATATGTATGTCTCCTCTAAAGTTCAACTCTGCTGGCCTGTGCTGTACATGTACAGCATACCTGAATTAACAGATTTTCAAAAGCATTAAAAAAAAAAAAAGTCAAGCTCATCCCTTCTACTACAGCTGAAAGTGCTGTGAGGGCAGAGGCAGGGGAGACAGCAGAGGGGGAGTCCCTCTGCAAGACTGACAGCATTGCTGCCATGCAGTATTTCAGTCAGTGGAACCACTGAAAGTTCAGGGATGTGGAAATTGAGCCCGCTCCGATTTCCACTGTTGGCAGATACAGAGGGATTCCCATCGTGAGCCACCTGGACTTAGGTATGGGTCAGCAAATAAAGCCAGCAACTGCAATTGCCAGACCACCTCCATACCTCTGCACAGAAGTCACTCCACGTACAAGTAACAAGTTCCCATGGTAAATACACCACAGAACCTGGTTATCAACCCTAAGGGAAATAGTAAAGCAGGACAAGATATCAATTTTTAAGGTGTAAGACCCCCTGAAACCTTTTAAAAGTTTTATGGGGTAAAAGAGGAAAAAAACCAAAACCAAAACAACAAAACTCATCATAAAAGGAGCCCAGTGTGGCTAAAGCTTGCTAAGGAATCCAGTGTTGCAAAGAAAAAATCAGAAGTCACTTTCCCACTCAAAATAAATACTGAAGTCTATCAAGTTCTGACAAAGCAAATACATAATCATAAAAAAAATGTTTCAAAATGTTACTCCCTGCATCTAAAGTATTAGACTTATTCCCATGAAATGCCGAGAGGCAGCTTTGTTTGCAACAAGGCTTTGCTTAAAATGGGGAAGTCCTGTTAACTGCGGATGTGTGAGAAAAAAAATGATTGTCTCAAAATGAAAATACAAACTATGACTATAAAAGGATTTAAGAGGTGACAAACAAAACAATTGTTATTTGCAAATCATAGCACAAAAGGCATGATTCTTGGCTGAAACACATGTTGACACAAACTATATTTTTAGACTAAGAGTGCTTCACTTACCTTACCAATCTTGACAGTTTCTGAATGCTCGAAGGCTTGAGCCAGCTGTTCCCAGGTTGGGGCCAAAGCCTTGCAGTGACCACACCAAGGGGCAAAGAACTTGATGAAGTGATTACCTTTCAAGTTAAAAAAAAAAAAGAAACATAATATTTTCCTCATTTGGAATTAACTTAGCTGCAATTAAAGACTAGGTACTAATCTCAGGCTGCAAATTTATCAAGGTATTTCCTGAGCTAAAGATAGGAAACACTGTGAATTAAAGGCCAGGACAAAATACTTCAGCAATTAGGTTTTCCATACTGTATGCAGTCCCACAGCATTGCCAAATTTCCTGAAAATCCAAATAAGTTCACAATCTCAAGCCAACAAGTGAGGTATTAAAACTGGTATTTTTAACCTAACCATTTACTTTAGTGTTTAATTCTACTGTGTCAATCAGTTGCCTTTTACAGAGTAGAAAGAACTACCAAGGAATACATGTTGATAACAGCATAAATTAAAGTATTAAACTTCAACTTCATGCAGTGGTGTTTGCTAAGAAATGTTTAAGTCCATGAATTACCTAAGAAATGTTGTTCAGTTTTCCATTCTCCTTTTTCTTCCCTGCTTATTGAATTTTCATGTCAGCTACTCAGAAATTGCCACCTTGAGTAGACGTTGGTGGCATTTTATGCAAAGGAGAGTCTCTGTGCTATCTCCTACTAATGTTTAGTATAAAAGTATATATTATTAATTGCAAAGTACCAGAATATGCAATTTCTTTCAATTAAGATTAATTAATTCAAATTGCTGCACATTTTCTGCACACATCAAGGCAAGGCTCTGTTAAATGAAATAAAAAATGAACTTAATTAAAACAAGGAAAAAAAATCAAATTAATTTGCAGGAAACAGCAGCAACTGGAAAAACCATCTTTTTAACAGAATTATTCAGACTTCTTTGAAGACTGCTTTAGGACTGGTATTACTTGAATTCATTTCTAGTTTGAGGGGTTGTCCACAAAGGAAGGTCAGAGGAACGGCAGCACAAATTAACTAGGAAACAAACTGCAGTATTAGTGTACTCTAACTTGACTGGTCTGCATGTGGAAGACTTTCAAACTGATTGATACACTCTGTGTTGGTCAAGTAAACTGCAAAATTAAATTTCCCATGAATTAATAAGAACATCTAGTCAAAATCAGCTATTCTTTACTACATACTCTGACATACTCTCCTCAAGTGGAAACAATATAATTTATTTTTGTCCCAAAGCAGCAAGAAGGTAAAAGGAGACTGTTTAAAAACAGAAGTGAACCTTGCTGGTGTAACTGCTAAGCCTGATGTCAAATTTAAGCACTGAACTTCTTGTAATTGAAGTCAAGAGGTAGGACAACAAATTTACAGATGCTCATAAACCTGCTTAACCATCAGATATGACCATGAGAATGTCTCCTCTATGAAGGCCAATGGATAAATAATAAAAATACTAAAACATTTACAGTGCACTGAACTTTACAGCCTGAGAAGGTAGTTAAATTGCTTAGCATCTCACTGATAGCTTAGAGGAAAATAAATTGAGAATTTTGATTGAATTCCGCGTTAAGCCAGTCCTGCTGGGAAACTTTAAGTTAGCTGCACAAAATGCTGTTTTACACATGAAAATGCTTCTAATCAGCTAATGGTTACTTTAAGAAATTCTAGTTCAACCTCCCTAGTGATATCAAATGGGCAAACATTTAATTTAATCTGGTGTTCCTTTTTTGGATTACAGCTGGAGAAAGTAGGATCTTCTGTTGTCGTGCCAGCCCAAAGTTTGTATTCTAAGATTTTGCTCAAAGTCTAAAAAACCATCATGTGATGGGTGAAATTTCCCAAATTAGGTATCCCTCCTGGCATTAATTTTAATGCTTCCAGACAATATATTTTTTGAAATAGCCAAACAGACAAAGTGTTTTGCCCACATTAAATTCTGGAGGAAGGAAGCTAAACAATATCAAATAAAAGGCCAGACTGGAGTGGGATGGGGGCTGGATGGAGGCTGGATGGAGGAAGAGGGTGGATTATACTTATCCAGAATAACAGCCTGGGAGGAAGAACAACCCAGCAACTAGGGAAGGAGGAAATGGGACTTGCAAAAACACAAAGTGGCAAGGCGGTGACTGAGCAAGGAACTCAGAAAAAGAGACAGTTTAGTTGAGCAAGCCCCACTAGCTTCTTCCCTGGGGTTAGGAGCCATAATTTTACTGCCTTCTGGGTGCTGTCATTAAATGTTCTCATAGTCTGCAATATGTAATTTAACCACTACATTTTTACATAGTTTGCCGTTTTATTCTCTTTCACTAGATATTACTGGAAAATAAAAGTGGGAGGGAGGTATCTTGAAAACTAACATTTCTGGTGCAGACTTCCCACTACTAATGTCTCTGTTACCAAGTTTCTTTTTTTAGGAAAAAACAGTTACCTTCTGCTATGTGCATCTTGAAATTGTCTGCTGAGAGTTCATACATTCCTTGCTTAGGTTCAGGGGCTTTTAGTGGTTCCACATCAGATTCTGGGTCCTATTCATGAGAAAAATTAACTTTTATTTCTCTTCTACAGCAAATACACAACATTTGTTTCCTGTATCCCACCATTCTGTGATAGTGCCGTAGACTATGAAATTGGAAATTCCTAAAGCAATTCCTTATTTAGCTTGATTTGGGTAGCTAATGTTTCCTAAAAAACAAATACTTGAAAGCAAAAGGTGATAAGGAGTGCCACATAAAAGAGAGTTACCAGAGTCTGTGGAATACCAGTCTTTCACTCTGCTGTGACTACTGTCACAAGGCACAGTAATTGCTGTAGCATTCATTGCATCACCACATATTAAGACACTTAAATTATATAACAGTTCCTCCAGAGCATCACACATCAGCCACAGCTGCCATCACACCCATTTCAGCGGTCTCTGGGCTATTTAAAAAGAGTGCAAAAGCTATTTCCTGCTCCCCTAATGCCAGAAGGAATGCTGTCTACCTAATGGCTCCATGAAGACAGCAACAATGGAAATAGAGTGAACACTTCATACCTATAACTTGCAAGAAACTCATGAGCATTTCAGCAAAAGCAAGTGAATACTTTCTAGACTCTAACCCTAGAGCTGAAAAAACTTTTTAGGAATCTCAAAGTGTATTTCTTAAAATAGTTTAGCATTTCATTTTAATTATTAAAAACGCCATGTTTGTTTAAATATAATCACATTCTAACTGTGGTTCAGCAATCACTAAAGCTTTTTCTTGATTAGAAACAGCAATCACAAATTTAATTTTAGGCAAGGCTTGGTTCCTGTATGTGAATACTACCCCTAAACTTAAGGATTTTCCTAGTGATGGTATTAGCTTTTCCCACTTAACTGATCATTTAAAAACTTTTCTTTAGGCCATAACATTATCAGAAAGTAACTGAGCTAAAGATGACATCCATATTTTAAGACGTAAATAAGCCCAACACAGTAAAGCAATTTATAATGTATCAGAGCTAAATTGCTTTTCTTACTCTAGAAACATTATGGCCTACAGGTGTCAAATGAATTGACAGCAAGGACTGTATCTTAAAATATCAAAAGTGTAAGCATTAAAACTGCATTAGGTACTGTAGTTTTCAAAGCAGGAAACAGAGAGCAGGTCACAGGATGACAGTTTTAATTACTACTCTGACTTACATGTAAGCTGTTTCAGATTGATACTGCAACCTGACTTTTATTCTCAGGAACAGATTTCTTCCTGGAAACTAAAACCTAACTTAAAGAAATTACAGATAAGTAAGCCTGCAGAAAGCAGTATTTCCTTTTCTTATTTCCTTTTCACTTACAGATGGTGCCTCATTTAGTTTCTCCAACATCCAGTTTTCCAGTGCCTGAAAGTCCCTAGGGCCTTGGTATTTCAGAGGTTCTTGTCCTGGTTTAAGCAACTTTAGCCTAAAGAGTCAAAATGTAGAGAAGAGTGAGGCAAAAATTTTCACACAGGAAACATTCTCAGAAAGATAATGTGCTTTACTAATCCATGGCAATGCAGCTCAGGCTGCAGTAACAGATCTCTTGACCACTAACAGCAGCATCAGGCATCCCTTTCAGATTAAAGTGGCATGGCTAGAACATAGGACCCTTTTTCATTCCCATGTAAGCTTTAGGGAGATTTTTATAAGAGAAAAAAAGGAATACCAAGTTAAAAATCAGCATCATGTAATATTACTTTGATCAATAAGAAAGAACAAATTAGAAATTTCAGCATCCAGTTCTATGACTCTTATTACAGTTTGCCAAAGAGCATCAATTTTGTTCCGTTCAGCTCTTTCCATCACCAAAGGAAAAATATCTAGTGCTTATTTTTCCAGGAATTTCCTCCTCAACTTTTGTTCCCTGACTGCTCTCATAGGGTAGGGCTATTAAACTATGCGGTATTAAAAATTATGTGGTATTAAACTGATTAAAAGCACACCAAGACCATTCAATAGGACAAGAAGATAAGTGGCTGCTTGTAGGCATTCAGACTTCAGGACTGTAACATTTAATAATCACTATCAAAACTTCTCCATAAACTACCTAAAGCTTCTACTACTAAATTTTAAGTTAAAAATGGAAGTATATTTGATAAAGGTGTGATACTGAATTCTGACCTAGTCTTATTTTTTGAAGCAAATCAGAGTTTCAACTACTACTGTCACCTAGCCCTCAGTTCTCTTTGCCAAGCTGTCATTTTGTACTACTTCTTCTGTTTCTTAAAATGTTTTTTCTCTTTCTTCTTGTTCCACAGTTGGGAGAAATGAACATACGAAAGTGTTGAAAAACCACATAATGCAAATACATTCAAAAGAGATAGGAGCTCCCACTGTCATTTCTGTTCAAGGTATTCTTGAATGTTCCTTGTGATGATAGAGAGTCAAAATAATAAGGAAGCAACAAAAATGAAAAAGAAGAACATCTAAAACACACCTCCTGGCAATACTTCTGAAAAATAACAAAAAAAATTCAGGTAACATCTTAAAAAAAATCTAGCTGCACCTTTATTTTCTGCAAACAAGGGTAACTTTTCTCTAAATTCAGTTGAGAGAGTATTTATTTTGCAGCCCCAAACAATCCTGAGACAACTGTACTAAGAAGTGCAGGGACCTGCTCAGCCACTTTTTCTCTGAGGGGATGAAAAGGGGATGCAGCCTTTCCTTTGACAGATGTTTGGAAAAGCAGTGTAGGGATTGGCACATCCTGGACTTGCAACAATACCTCTGCCTGAGGAAGCTGTGAAATTTCCCTTGCAGGAGGTGTTTAGAAACAGGCTAGTTCAAAACTGATTCAGACAGGAAGAGAGCTGATACTGTGAATTCCCCTTCATTGCTATATTTCTATACCTAGTAGATGACTGCCCTATTATTTTTACTTTTCAAATAGATGAAAGCAAGTACTAAGTATTCCTATATATTCAATGACCTTAAAGAAGAGGGAAGGAAAAAACCCTCCAGCAATTGCACATCCATTGATTTTTTCCTATTCAAAAATCTCTTCCACTCTATTTTAGGAGGAACAGCACCACAATATAATCTATGCAAATATGCAATGACAGCCAATCCTCACTCCTGGAGATATGAAAGCAGAACTGAAATATGCATTATTTCTTTGTATTTCTAGTGGAACCAAGACACGCACTGCCCTTAAGGACAATTCCTATCTCAACAAGGACTAGGCTATTTATAACTCTCAACTTCTACTCAGTCACACTCATCTGCATCCAAGTGGGTGCAGCCAGGAGTGAATGAAAAGTTCAGGCTGTTGCTGGGGTTGGCAAAAACGCCAGACAAAGTGAGCAAAGGGAAGGAAGTGGAAAAATACAGGCTATGGAAGGGCTACAGGTGATTACAATCTCCACTTATTCCCACTAAGATAAGTAATTAATAAAGCAGTTGAAAGGATCCCATCCATATTTGCAAGAAGCTTTAAAGAAGACATGAGGGAAAAATAAATCCTTTTTCTCCTTTTTGGCAGTTTAAAAGGGAACAGATATCAAATCCAAAGGCACTGACTTCTCATAGATACTGTAGACCATGTTCTGCCCACCAAAGCTGAGGTAGTAAGACATACATCCTTTATAACAGCATAAACCTAACAATCTTAAAATTCTAAATCAATATAAGCAAATTAAGCTAGAAAAAAGTCCACACAATATCACCACTGCTATGCTAAGTGATACTACTAATTTACTGCTTTAAGTTCACTAAGAATCCAAGAGATCACCTATAATAAAATTATGAAGGGTGCATTGTACTGACAAAATTGTGGCAAGTTATTTTTAAAAGTACTGTTAGTAGAAACCAGCTGTCATGCATATCACAGCTGCACAATGTACTGTTGCTTCAGAAAGAGGTACTCCCAGACAAAGGAACAGGAAAATTTTGGACTTCAGTTAAACACAGCCACCTTCCAAGACATAAAACAGCTTCTTGAAAGCAGAAAAAAAAAGCATAAGAGTACTATGTATCACATGATACTTGGCAACATGGTAAAAAGGCTTAAACTGAACATAGCAGGTCCAAAGGGCTACAAAGAAACCCTGCAAAATTATAGCTTAGAAGTTAGCTTCAAGAAATTGGCAGAGGATCATGGAAAACTAAAACAGAAAAATAGGAGCAGACTTCTTTCTATACTTACGTAGGGTATCCTCGCACACCAAATTCAGAGCACAGTGGAATATCTACAGTACAATCCACTTTAACAACATAGACCTGTGGGTTTTCCATGTTGTTGTATTTATCTCCCAAATCATTCCAAGTTGGCTGGAGGCGCTGACAATGTCCACACCTGTGACAGAAGGAAGACGATATTGTTTAATAGCTGCTCAGATTTAGAGGGGACTCGGCCCATGGAAAAGTTATATGCAGAATAGTGATTTTGATAAATTTACACAAATTTTTGAATCAAAAGTTAAATCAGTTTCCTCAGAAATCTTCCATACTCAAGCACTGTTTCACTAAACAACAGCAAATGCTATTAAGAACTGTAGCATGCTGCAAACACATCTCATGTAAAAATCGTCAAGATTTGAGGATCTCTTGCTACTCTCCTTTTACAGTACAAATCCTATGAATACCCCCTGAACTTAATGAGGCTATTAATCAAAGCACTGTCAGTCTTCCAGCTTCCTTAGAAAAATCCTGCAAGGTTGCGCAGATTTCTTTCTTTGCATTTTAATATTTCAAAATCCCATTTTTTTTTTAGCAGTAGGGAAGAAGAGAATAGTTTCTAGCCTCTTTGCAATGCCACTTGCACTTTCATGCTTCACAGAAATTGCAACACACAAGTCAAGAAATATCACATGATTTCTGAACACGGTTTCCCAAAATCTTGATGATCCTTGTGGGTCCCTTCCAACTCAGAATATTCTGTGATTCTGTGAAAATCCTCCCATCCCGTGCTCTGCTCCAACAGCACACCACCAACTCTTTATATCTGCATACACACAGAAAACTGGCCTCATACACTTGCTACAACAGCACCTCCCCAGAGACAGAAAATGGCTACTATTCTTCTCACTGTTTTCCTAGTCTTCCAGGTCATTAGAGCAATACCCTATTCCTCAAAATATGACAAAAAGTTTTAAGGAATGGATTTTCATTTCTCTTTAACGGCTGCTTTTGCCAACCCTCCAAGACATCTAAAAATTACAAAGTTGGAGTAAAAGAAAACATTCTCATACTGACAGTACGGAAGCAGTAATTGCCATGAGCTAGAACATCTACTTTGTAAGTAACAATTAAATCACCATTAGGACTTTGGAGAAAGTTGCTCTAACTTAACAGTTTCACTCATACAAATGATTTTGAGTACACTTGTAGAAAAGTTGCACGGATTCACACCTTTTAAAGTATCCTGATATCATTAAGAGAAAAAAAACCCCCAAAATAATAAACCTTGAGATTTACTTTAAGATAAAGAATTTTTTCTGATCTTAACAAAATCCTGTTACAGTCAGGCAAAGTGGGTCACACATGCTCCCATGATGTGGGTGAATACAATCCCCCACGTGATCCTATTCTGAATTGTCCTGATGAAGGGATACAATCTGTTATTATTAAAATCAAATATTCCTTAAATATTTAACTTCTTTAACTGAAGTCCCTCCATGGTCAACTCCTTCACAGAGCTTGAATTAAGAGGAGGATTTTAGATACCCTGGTCCATTCCCCTAGTGGATGCAGTGATCCAAAACACCAAATGAATACTGACTGGTGTTAGAGAACAGAGCATGGAAAACTAGGTAAGGGAATCCAAACTAACTAACCTCCTGCTGTTTAGGCACAAGAGAGCTGCCTTGTCCCTACTTGACATTGTGATCTCTGCTATATACACCCCTTCCCTTCCTTCTTTGAATTATGGAAGCTAAAACTGAGAATAAAGCTGAGAAAATGTTCTATCTGAATCAGTAATTGACTAGTGGGTCATTCCCAGTTTGGAAAAAAAAAACAGAACAGTATTATATAGAAGGAAATACATTACAGTCCCCAAAAAACTTATTCTGAAATTTCCAAGGAAATATATATAAAACCAAAGAGGTCAAAACCAAAGAGAGCAGGACCATGCAACATCACATGCTTCCCTCAGCCCTATGCACCTACACAGTCCTTCACTGCTGCCACTCTACAACACATTAGTGGGGCTGGAGGAGCTGCTGGGACAGTGGAGACCTGGGTGGCAATGATGAGTCCTGCTCTTTTATCCCTACATGGGCTAGAAAGTTGTAAGTTTCCACAACCTCCATTGACAAGCACAAATGAAGATCCAAAAGAGACTAACACAAACATTTCTGGGGGCCACCAGTAGAGCATGAGCTCTGCAGCCCACAGGGGCAGCTCCACAGCAAAAAACAGCTCAAATCCTTATCCAATTGAAAACACTGACATGTGTAGTGGTGTAAGCAGCACAGGACCAGTCTTGCTCTGGACAGAAGTAATCTGAAGTAAATTCCAGCCAACGGAGTTCAATTCAACAACAATAAACTCTGGTGATCAATTCTGCTGCAGCTTAGTTGACTTGCTGGAGGTTTACCAAGAACATATGTTGAAAAGATCTGTAAGAGTCAAAATAATGCAGTGGAACTACTCAGTTGAGATTCCTCCCAACTAAGGACCCAAGGGAACCTCACTCCTCTGTAGAAATGCAACTGGCATGGCAAACAAGAACACTTTGTGCCATCAAGAGAGTAATCTGCTCTGTCCCCAGGAGTACCTACCAAGTGGTACAGCCTTCTGAACAAAAACGTTATGACATCTGATGGCAAATGACTTGGAATGCTCTCTTCTTGGAGTATCCTGCCATCTTTGAAACAAATGTAGGACCTCATGTGTACCACCACTGTTCCTGAGCCAGGCCCTCAGCAATATTTGTTTCAAGAATCTGGAAGAGAAGGGTGGTGTTGGCCCCAATCCAGCTCTTACGGTGGCACTGATGATGCAATGTTAGCAGCACCCAGGTAAATCTGAAAGACAATCCCAGATGAACGTTGGGCTGTTTGCTGTCTGCCTACAGAAAAAAGCCTGTGAGAAGCATTAGGAGACTAGCACATCACCTAAGAACAGGGCAAGAGGCTCTAATATAAACTCCAGGACCGTCAGGCTGCCCCTCCGATCCCACTGACAATAAAACTACTGGTGTGTACAAGCACCTCTCTCAGGCACTTGGATGTTCCCTTTGTTCTGCTCTTCCCTTGGACCTGAAACGTGGCCCTGTTGCTGCCTGTCAGGAGCCAGACACCCAGACCAAGGGCCCTGAAGCCAAGGCCCACAGATCTGGAGGAGATTTGCTAAGGATGAGAAGAACATCCAGGGAAGCTGCAACAAATCTGCTAAACGATACAGCTCCCTCACAAGTAAGTTGGGCAGAGATCCTCAGCCCTCCCAAGGGTACAGTGTGATCCAAGTCTGCAAGGCCAGCAATCCCTTTGATCTGTACTGGGGATGTGCAGCATATACTGGATTCTGCAACAGCCTTTTTGGCACAGAGTTTTCTACAAACTGTCTCAGGATAAAAGAAAGCTCATCTGTTTTTAGGGATGCCTGTGAAAGAGTCAGTCAAAGTGTGGACAGACACAGATATCATCACCTGAGTACAGAAGAGAACAGAAGCATTTCTGCTCCGCATGGGCATTTCTTGGGCCTTTACTGCACTCTCAGGCAAAAGTCCTTCACCAGCAAGTCAGGTGTCCTTCACTTTTGTGATCTTCAGAGAACAAAGGCATCTGCTCTTTCAAGCTTTTACTTAACACTTTCACATGGCATAAATAAGTCAATGTTAATAACATTGTTAACATTTTAACAATGTTAAAAAAAAGTTTTCAAAGGAAATGCTTTCCTGCTATGGACTTCAAAGACTCTCATATGCCTAAATGGGACCATGAAGCAATGGATAACTTTGGATCGAAACATAACTTTTGCACATTGTTCCCTTAACTTTATTCTATCTAGATTAAAGAAAACTCAGGAGGGGGAAAAAAAGGAAAAAAGAAACCTAACAATCCTAGTAATAGAATTCCCAACAACATCTACTGGATATCGGTAAGATAAAAAATGGTAGGGGAAGAGGCAAAGAAAAGAGAAGAATATCAACAACCATGAGAAAGACTCCGAGATAAGAAGCACTGTCCTCTTGACTAGGAATATCCAGTAAAGCACTGTTCCCTCATTCCTCTCAACCATTCTCGTGCCAAAAGTACCAGTCCAGGACAAAAGCCCAGCGGGTCTCTTGCAAACGTGAGAACTCTCCAGCTCTCTTACGGATACCTGTGGCCTCGGGGACACAGCAAATTCACACTTAAATTTCGTGATTGCAAAGAGAACGTAGATTCTGCAACGAAAGCATCTGCGATCCTGGGCTCTGGGGCACAGGGTAAGTAAGTGACGGTGGCCAAACTGCAGCTGCCCTGGGTCTCTTTGAGCCAGGCCGGAGCGACTCCCTCGGCAGCCCCCCGCAGCCGGGGGCGGCTTCGGGCGCCGAGAGGCTGGACCTGATGATCCCAGACCTAACTGAGCCCCGTGGCTCTGTGACGGGGGCGGCTGGCGAGGCCCGGGCCAGGCACACGCGGGGCTCCCGTTCCCGTCCCGGCCCCTCCCGGCCCCCGGGGCTGCCCTTCCCCGCCAGTCCCCCCGGCCGCGG